>CM028356.1:21034038-21446818 GCA_016618105.1 Dendrobium huoshanense | reverse complement strand
TATTTTTCACAATCTCAACAAACATAATTTTGTTAATAAAATTTAAAATTAAAAAACATCAATGTATTTAGGAATCTCTATATGAACACCGTGTATGAATTTTCAATCGAGCAAGACACGATGACTTTCTTTCAATCAACATTCCATCAAATAGCATGAGTGTCGTATTCACAAGAATCACAATCAACAAATCAATATATCAAGGTATGAAACTATTGTCAATGGCTACTTTACGAATTCAAAGCTAACACGAACACTTATTCTATTTTCTTTTATATATCGTTTCATTGATGCTTTACGGAGAAAGATGCCAAAATTAGTCATTGACAATGGGGGCTAAAGATTTGCTACGAGAATGATAACCTCCCAATGATCAAAAGAGACCAATCTAAACTTTGCTCAAAATATAATCACAGGACTTGACAACCACATTATTTGCAAAAAAAAAACAAAATAAGTTGAATTTATCATGTGGTGTAAATGATAAAATATGCATCCGATTTTATAGCTAAAGTGTAAAGAAATATATATATATTTATTATTATAAAGAAATTTTTTTTTTTTTTTTGCTCTTTGACGAAACTAACACTCACTAACTTGACAAAATCAATCAAAATCCATGGAGAATAACCTCAACCAAAGCACATCACTAACTAAACTTCAATACTTTTCTTTTGTTACAAAATAGAAGAAATTTAATACTAATGTTAGATGTCGTTTACGATACGAACGAATACGAGAATTTCCTAACATGGTTACGATTCACCCGATCAACATTAAACATTGGAGCAAGGCGAGAGTTTTAACATCTTTTAATTCTAATAATTCACAAGATTTATATAAAACAAATCGTAGGGATATTTTTAAGGTATCGTTATATATAAAGAAAAGAATCTTAAGTACATGAATATCTACCACATTCTAACACATTCTCTCAAAAGCATAAGCAAAATAAGATGAAAATGTATCTTCCCATGGCTCTTTCTTGACCAAATATTCATACTATTTCTTTAGAGGCAAAAAGACAAACACCTTACATACATTTATTGAAAGACAATTATAGTCTCTTATGATGTATCCATGAGATTATACACCATATTCTAATGCTTTTACACATAAGGAAATGTAGTAATAAACAACACCAAGTTTGCCATAGAGCACGCCCACATTTTGCAGAGTTACTATTTTGCTCATCTAATGAAATGTTTATGAAATATAAAAGAAGGAATATCTTTATTCATAAAACTGTTTGAGATTTTACTATAACAACAAACAATAAATTTTATACAGCTCTTTTTGATGAAATAATCACAATAATCTCCAACAACTTTAAGAAGAAATGAGCTAGAAAGAAGAAGGACAAATAAAGGAGAAAGAAGAAGAAGTGGAAAAAGAGAAGAGGAAAAGAAGAGCTCACTTCGCAAAGAGATCGGTCCTGGAGTTTGCGAGCAGCAGAGACGGAGCGGAGATGGAGGAGCTTCGGCTTCTCTTGTTTATGCGAACCGGGAAGAGACGTAGAGAGGATCGGAGCTCGGTGTCCAGTCTTGGGTTTCACGAGCAGCAGAGACGGAGCGGAGAATGGAGGAGCTTCGGCATCTCTTGTTTGTGCGAACCGGGCTGAGACGGAGAGAGGGAGGGCTGCTTTTCGGGTCTCTTGTAAACCGAGAGAGAACGAGGAGAGGGGGTCGCGATCGAGAGCTGGGGTCGTGGGCTTCAGCCTGGCTTCGTGCGAACAGAGAAGAGAGGGAGCCTTGTGAACTGGGAGAGTGAGCTCGGGAGGGGGCTTCGGCTGCATATCTCTGTCTGCGAGGATCTCTGTCCCGGGAAGAGGGTGAACCCCTTGCCAGCTTTTTCTTGCTGCCCCTTTTTGATCCTCCCAACCCTTTTTTTCTTGTCTCCAAAACCAAAAATCAAATCCCATCAAATCCTTTCACGTGAGGGAGAGAGTTGTCGCTTGGGTTTGGAACCTTTTCGTCTCATGTGAGGGGTTGTTGGAGAACACAAAAAAAAAGTATAAGCTTGCTCTGGTGCCGAAAAGCATAGCAGACAAATGATAAATAGTGTTTGAAATTTTTTTTTGTCTTTTTACTAAAATTTTGACATATTAAATTTTTTTTTTTACAAAATACATTCATGCAAATTATATCAATATATTCATGCAACTTATATCACTGTAAGAATGAGAATAAGAAAAAAATAATAAAATTTATTTTAAAAACACAACATATATAATCATTTAAATAATATATAATATTTAAAAAAATAATCTAATTAAGGTCTCGACGCACATGAAAACGGTGTCCGATTCAAGCGCCAACGGGCTCGTTGCATTCGTCTCGAAGAGCCGAATGCACTCGAGCAGTCCATTTCACAAAACAAAGTTCTAATCAAAAGATATTAAATACCGAGCAAAGATGCGCGATAAAGGCCCAATGCGTGAAATCACATCGAATTGTCATCGACCCGACCACATGTATTTTAGAATAAAATATATGACATATGATCAAAAGGAGCAAATCCTAGGGTCGCCACGAGCCGATGCAAAATACACAAGTGATCCTTTACCAAACCCAAAGTGATGCAACATACAAGAAGGTGGCTCAATCTACAAAATGCAAGACAAGATAGTAATCAGAGAGTGACCGATGCCGAAAACGAGGTCAACATACGTCCTAGTGTTTCTCCTTGGGGAGCACCTGTTCTGTTTGTGAAGAAGAAGGACGGTACACTCCGTATGTGTATTGATTATTGAGATTTGAACAAGGCCACGATCAAGAACAAGTATCCTTTGCCTCGGATAGACGACTTGTTTGATCAGCTTTCCGGATCTTCGTGTTTTCGAAGATTGATTTGCGATCCGGATATTATCAGGTGAAGGTGAATGAATCTGATGTGGTGAAGACTGCTTTCAGTACTCGTACGGGCACTACGAGTTTTTGGTTATGCCTTTTGGGGTAACCAATGCGCCTGCGATTTTCATGGATCTGATGAATCGAGTATTCAGGGAGTATTTGGATCAGTTCGTGATCGTCTTCATTGACGATATTCTGGTATATTCTGCATCTGAGGATGATCATGCCAGACATTTGAGGATTGTGTTGGAGACTCTGAGGAGGCATCAGCTGTATGCCAAGTTCTCCAAGTGTGAATTCTGGCTGAAGAGCATTTCATTTCTGGGCATGTGGTGAGCGGGAGAAGGTATTTCTGTGATCCCCGAAGATTCAGGCGGTTGCTGATTGGGCCAAGGCCGACTACGGTATTTGAGGTACGTAGTTTCTTGGGCATGGCCGGGTATTACAGGAAATTTGTGAAAGGATTTTCACAGATTTCGACTCCTCTGACGAGACTGACTCAGAAGTCAGTTCCTTTTGTTTGGACACCGGAGTGTGAAGCTAGTTTCAGCGATTGAAGGATTGTTTGACTTCAGCTCCAGTGTTAGCACTTCCGTCAGGTACGGAAGGTTTTCAGGTGTTCAGTGATGCTTCACTGAAAGGACTGGGATGTGTCCTGATGCAGCATGGTCAGGTAATTGCTTATGCTTCGAGACAGTTGAAACCACATGAGAAGAATTACCCGACACATGATTTGGAGTTAGCTGCAGTTGTTTTTGCTTTGAAGATTTGGCGTCATTATCTGTATGGCGTCACATGTGAGATGTTTACTGATCATAAGAGCCTGAAGTATATTTTTACTCAGGAGGATCTGAATTTGAGACAGAGGCGGTGGCTCGAGTTATCAAGCTATGACCTGACTATTCAGTATCAGCCTGGGAAGGCGAATGTGGTAGCAGATGCTTTGAGTAGGAAGTCTTCTGGATTATCAGGTATTCAGCTTACCTGTGATGACTTTCTGATCCGTGATTTGGAAAGATTGCAGTTGGAGGTGATTTCCTCCAGTGATTTGGAGTTGGCTCAGATGAGTATTCAGTCTACTTTGGAGACACGGATTCAAGAAGCCCAGAAGTCAGATTCTGAGTATTCGAAGTTGCTAGCATAGATTGGATCTGGTAAGACTCCTGAACTTCGAATTTCTGATTCTGGTGCTATTTTCTGTAAGAACAGGTTGTGGGTACCTGTGTTTGGAGATTTGAGGCAGGAGATTCTGTATGAATCTCATCATTTCTGGCTACACTGTTCATCCAGGCAGTGGTAAGATGTACGCTGATATGAAGCTTTTGTTCTGGTGGCCTGGAATGAAGAAGGATGTGGCGGAGTTTGTCGAGATGCGAAGCCTGTCAGTTGGTGAAGGCAGAGCATCAGCGACCAGGTGGACTGTTGCAGTCGTTGCCTATCCCTGAGTGGAAATGGGAGGAGGTACGATGGATTTTGCGATGGGTTTTCCTCGATCACGACAAGGACATGATGCCATTTGGGTAGTTGTAGATCGATTGACGAAGTCAGCCCATTTTCTTCCGATCAGACAAACAGATTCAGTTGAACGCTTGGCACAGATATATGTGAAGGAGATAGTCAGATTGCACGGTGTGCCTCGCGTGATTGTATCTGATAGAGATGGACGTTTTACTTCCAGACTTTGGAAAGGCATTCAGCAAGGCTTGGTACGAAAATGCATTTCAGTACAGCCTTTCATCCTCAGACCGACGGACAGTCTGAGAGGACTATTCAGGTACTGGAAGATCTGTTGAGACTTTGTGTTCTAGACTTTAGCGGAAGCTGGGAAATCATATTCCGCTGATTGAGTTTGCCTATAAACAACAGTTTTCAGTCCAGTATCGGTATGGCAACCGTACGAGGCTTTGTATGGCAGGAAGTGCCGTACTCCTTTGACTCTGACGGAGGTCGGAGATAGGCGGCTTTGGGTGCCACTTTTGCTGATGAAAACTGCTCAGAAGATTAATCTGATAAGAGAAAGATGAAAGCCGCTCAGATCGTCAGCAGAAGTATTACAATCAGAAGCACAAGTTTGTTGAGTTTCAGGTCGGTGACTTTGTGTATGTCAAAGTCAGCCCGATGAAAGGTGTGAGCAGATTTGGTCAGGTGAGCAAGCTTAGTCCAAGGTATGTTGGACCTTTTGAAGTTTTGGAAAGAATTGGAAAATTGCTTATCGCCTATTGCTTTCTGATTCTATGCCTAATGTGCATAATGTGTTTCATGTATCCACTCTGAGAAGTGGGTATCCGACTCTGGGAGAAGGTATCAATCTGACGAGGTTGAGATTCAGGAGAATCTGGCGTACAAGGAAGACCAGAGTTGATTTGGCGTACGACGTCCGCAAGTTAAGAAATAAGAGATTCCGATGGTTAAAGTCCAGTGGAAGCACCGGACTGCACGGGAAGCAACTTGGGAAAAGGAGTCTGATATGAGACGGTCGTACCCGTACTTGTTTTGACTGCGTTTGGATTGATAATGTCGAGGACGACATTTTTTTCTGAGTTGGGGAGATTGTAATATCACAATCTGCTCCAGGATCGTCCAGGCCGATTTTGGATCGTCCTGGGACGATCAGTAGAAAATCAGTTCCAGATTTTGCCCAGTTTTGCTCCAGGTGATTTTCTGCATGCATCGTCCATGCCGATTGGAGACATCGCCAGCCGATCGGCACTGTAGAAAATATCGTCCAGACAACAGCCCTGAGTGGAGACCAGGCCGATCCATTTGGTCGATCGTCCGGGACGATGCTGCGATCGGCCGGGCCGATCTGAGTATTACTTAAGGAAATTCTGTCGTTTTGAAGAGAGAGAAAAATCAGATTTTATAAAATATCTTTTTGAGAGAGAGAAAGTCGAGGGCATTCTTGGAAAAGTTGATTTCGGGAAGACGCGGAGCCGTTTTCGAGCGAAGTGACTGTTGAGGATTTTGCTGTGCACGAGGTAAGGCA
The DNA here is from genome assembly GCA_016618105.1 of Dendrobium huoshanense. NCBI lineage: Eukaryota > Viridiplantae > Streptophyta > Magnoliopsida > Asparagales > Orchidaceae > Dendrobium > Dendrobium huoshanense. Next base: position 21,440,980 of record CM028356.1, on the reverse strand, counting down.
CATTCCGTCTTTCTCAATTTTCAGTTCCGTCGCGGTTGGCGGTATTTTCTGTCCGGATTTCGTTTTCGTTACGGTTTTTCGTCCGTATCTTTTGATTGGTTCATTTTTACCGCGTAAGTTTCTGTATATCGTTGCCGTGCCGGGTGTGCACGTTTTGACTATATTTTAAAGATTTTTGTCCGGGTATTTTTGATTCGGCGATGTTTTTCGTAGACTACAATTTTCTGTGAAAGTGGAAATGCTCTGTGCTGTAGAATAAATGTTCTGGAATATGATTATCTACATTCTGTGCGAATTCGGTGAATTTTCTTTGCAGGAAATTTTGTGTAAATTCTGTATACTGCCGTTGTGCTGCCCGATTTTTGGGTAATTTCTGATTTCTCCGGATTTCTTCTGAATTGAAATGCTATGTGTATAAGCTATAAAAAGGGAGCTATAAGGGGCCTGATCCTATGAGATTCAGTTAGTGAAACGGGAAATTTAGATGAGCTCAAGTTGGAGAATATCAGTTATATTCCGGATCCGTGAATTCTATTATTCAGGTGTTGTGAGCACATTTAGCTTAGCTATTAATTATTCAGCGAATTTTGGTGCCGTGAGCACAAGGGAGACATAAGGGTTAGAATCCGTAGTGATTCTGTTTAGTTTAGTTTAGCTATTAATTACTCAGCTATTATTCTGGTGCGGGGCACACTTAACTATATTAAATATCTGATATCTGATCTGATATGTGATTCTGATACGATTTTGTTCTGTTTCGATATGATCTGTAATTCTGACTCTGCTGATTTTATTCTGATCTGTGATCTGATCTGTACGATTCTGATTCTGATTTGATATCTGTCCGTATAAGTTCTGATTTCCGATTCTGTTCTGATTTCTGATCTGATTTCTGTCTGATAAGTTTGGTTTTGGTTTCTGAGAATTTAGATTGGTGGTTTGTTGCTTTGCTGAGCTGTTGAGCTCACCCTTGCTTTCTGGTGGTTTTCAGGTTCTGGGAAGGGCAAGGAGGTCCAGGATTAGTTTCAGAGTCTGATCCATTAGATACTTTGTACTTTTGATTTTTACAGTCATGGCTTTTCTGTTCTGTCTTTCTTTCTTTCTGTTGAAAGCCATGCACTGTTCTGTAGATGATTATTTTGAGGAAATGAAAATATAGATGTTTTGTTCCGCTGCATTTGATGTTTTTAGTAGCTCTGTTGTTCTGTGTGTTTCTGTTGAGTTAAGAATTTGGAAGATCAGTTCAGTAACCTAATCCAAAGCCAGATCCTGGATAAGCAAGTTTAGCTCTCGTCGCGATCCGGCTCGGGCGGGATCCGTCCCCGTCGGGTCGGGTCGTGACAAGCTTTTGTGGTATCAGAGCACTGGTTTTAGAAACAGGTGGATTGTGAAACAGAGCTTTAGGAAGTGATCAGTGAGTCTGTCTGGGGGTAGTTTGGGTCGTTTGGCTTTTTATTGTGTTGTTTTTGTGTTGTTTTTGTGATAGTTTTCCGGATTTTCTGGATTTTTCTGTATGGATCAGCCAGACCCAGACATGACAGACGGTCAGAGTGACGATCAGGCAGCACCAGTGGGGAGTACAGCCCCAGTGGTCGGTGCTGACACACTTTCTCAGTTTGCGTCACTTGTTGCTCAGATGATGAGCGAGACTCAGAGCAGAGCTTCTACTGTTAGATCTGAGGACATTGATAGACACCTGCAGTTATTTTTGAGGTTAAAGCCTCCGAGATTTGAGGGCGCTGTTGAGCCCAGAGCAGCCGAGGAGTGGCTGAGGAGATTGGAGAAGACTTTTGACGGATGCAGTGTCCTGCAGACAGGAAGGTTCCGTTAGCTGTTTTTCTGTTGGACGGAGAGGCTGAGCACTGGTGGGATGGCCAGCAGGCAGCCAGATTTCAGGGCAGATTGAACTCTTTGATCACTTGGGAAGAGTTCACTGAAGTATTCAGAGACTGGTTTGTTCCCCCTTCTGCACGACAGCAGATGCAGGAGAGTTTTCTGAGGCTGGTTCAGGGGAGCAAGACGGTGATGCAGTACGAGGCTGAGTTTACTGCATTAGCCAGGTACGCTCCGCAGCTGGTTAGCACGTCTGCTGAGAGGTGCTACAGGTTTCTGAGAGGATTACGAGACACTTTGAGGCAGCCTTTGATACCGTTCCGGATTACGGATTTCTCTGAGCTTGTGGAGCGAGCTCGTCTGATTGAGAATGACATGACGGCTACTCAGCAGCGGTGGACTGCGAGTAGGAAGAGATTTGGAGGTGAGACTTCTAGCAGTGGTTCTTCTGGAAGATGAGGTTTGTTTCTGGTTCTGGATCTGGAGATTCCAGAAGGAGCGGAGGATCGTCTGGTACTGCTACCAGTACGACTAGTTCTGGATCTGTCAGTACGGCACCTGTGTGCCAGAGTTGTGGACGGCGACACCATGGCCAGTGCTACAGGATAGCTGGTCTTTGTTTCAGATGTGGTCAGCCGGGACATAGGATTGCAGAATGTCCACAGATGGGATATGAGCAGCGATCTGAGGGCTTCGTCAGACCTGTTGGTTCAGCAGCAGGAAGACCGAGGACTGTTCCTCCACGCCCTGAGGGATTTACTGGTAGAGGTGGTGGTTCTAGTTCTGCACCACGGAGACCACCTACGATTCAGAGGGAGCAGAGTAGTTCTGTTGCTTCAGCTCCTGTTCCAGTTCAGCCACGAGTTTACAGCCTGAGTCAGCAGGAGGCTCGAGATGCTCCGGATGTTGTGACAGGTACGGTTTACATTTCTGATCAGCCCTGTCGTGTTTTGTTTGACTCTGGAGCGAGTCATTCTTTTCTGTCCGAGCACTGTTTTGAGCTTTTACATTTGGATTCGATGGTTTTACCGGTTTCTTTGTCTGTGATTTTACCGGCTGGGAATCCATTGATTGCTCGACAGTTTTGTTTGTGTGAGATTGAGATTTCTGGCAAGAAGTGGAAATCGAGTTTGATTCGGTTGCCGATTTCATCGTATGATGTATTCTGGGAATGGATTGGCTGAGTCTGTATGAGGCTCAGATTGACTGTTTGAAGAAGCAAGTGAGTTTGCTTGCGGCTGGAGAGAGAGTTGTATTTCAGGGATTACGAGGTGTTCTCTCCAGTCTGATTTCTGCGTTGGAGGTGAGCAGAATGTGAAGAAAGGATACCCAGTATTTTTGGCTTCGGTGCGGGATCTGAACCTGGAGGTTGGTTCTGTTTCTGAGATCCCTGTGGTACGGGAGTTTGTAGATGTTTTTCCTGAGGAATTGGTTGGTTGCCTCCGGATAGAGATGTGGAGTTCTCTATCGATGTTTTCCGGTACAGCTCCTATATCGAAAGCTCCGTACAGGATGGCACCGAAAGAACTTTCTGAGTTGAAAGTTCAGCTTCAGGAGTTGGTTGACAGAGGGTTTGTACGTCCTAGTGTTTCTCCTTGGGGAGCACCTGTTCTGTTTGTGAAGAAGAAGGACGGTACACTCCGTATGTGTATTGATTACAGAGATTTGAACAAGGCCACGATCAAGAACAAGTATCCTTTGCCTCGGATAGACGACTTGTTTGATCAGCTTTCCGGATCTTCGGTGTTTTCGAAGATTGATTTGCGATCCGGATATTATCAGGTGAAGGTGAATGAATCTGATGTGGTGAAGACTGCTTTCAGTACTCGGTACGGGCACTACGAGTTTTTGGTTATGCCTTTTGGGGTAACCAATACGCCTGCGATTTTCATGGATCTGATGAATCGAGTATTCAGGGAGTATTTGGATCAGTTCGTGATCGTCTTCATTGACGATATTCTGGTATATTCTGCATCTGAGGATGATCATGCCAGACATTTGAGGATTGTGTTGGAGACTCTGAGGAGGCATCAGCTGTATGCCAAGTTCTCCAAGTGTGAATTCTGGCTGAAGAGCATTTCATTTCTGGGGCATGTGGTGAGCGGAGAAGGTATTTCTGTGGATCCCCAGAAGATTCAGGCGGTTGCTGATTGGCCAAGGCCGACTACGGTATTTGAGGTACGTAGTTTCTTGGGCATGGCCGGGTATTACAGGAAATTTGTAAAAGGATTTTCACAGATTTCGACTCCTCTGACGAGACTGACTCAGAAGTCAGTTCCTTTTGTTTGGACACCGGAGTGTGAAGCTAGTTTTCAGCGATTGAAGGATTGTTTGACTTCAGCTCCAGTGTTAGCACTTCCGTCAGGTACGGAAGGTTTTCAGGTGTTCAGTGATGCTTCACTGAAAGGACTGGGATGTGTCCTGATGCAGCATGGTCAGGTAATTGCTTATGCTTCGAGACAGTTGAAACCACATGAGAAGAATTACCCGACACATGATTTGGAGTTAGCTGCAGTTGTTTTTTGCTTTGAAGATTTGGCGTCATTATCTGTATGGCGTCACATGTGAGATGTTTACTGATCATAAGAGCCTGAAGTATATTTTTACTCATGAGGATCTGAATTTGAGACAGAGGCGGTGGCTCGAGTTGATCAAGGACTATGACCTGACTATTCAGTATCAGCCTGGGAAGGCGAATGTGGTAGCAGATGCTTTGAGTAGGAAGTCTTCTGGATTATCAGGTATTCAGCTTACCTGTGATGACTTTCTGATCCGTGATTTGGAAAGATTGCAGTTGGAGGTGATTTCCTCCAGTGATTTGGAGTTGGCTCAGATGAGTATTCAGTCTACTTTGGAGACACGGATTCAAGAAGCCCAGAAGTCAGATTCTGAGTATTCGAAGTTGCTAGCATAGATTGGATCTGGTAAGACTCCTGAACTTCGAATTTCTGATTCTGGTGCTATTTTCTGTAAGAACAGGTTGTGGGTACCTGTGTTTGGAGATTTGAGGCAGGAGATTCTGTATGAATCTCATCATTCTGGCTACACTGTTCATCCAGGCAGTGGTAAGATGTACGCTGATATGAAGCTTTTGTGTTCTGGTGGCCTGGAATGAAGAAGGATGTGGCGGAGTTTGTGTCGAGATGCGAAGCCTGTCAGTTGGTGAAGGCAGAGCATCAGCGACCAGGTGGACTGTTGCAGTCGTTGCCTATCCCTGAGTGGAAATGGGAGGAGGTAACGATGGATTTTGCGATGGGTTTTCCTCGATCACGACAAGGACATGATGCCATTTGGGTAGTTGTAGATCGATTGACGAAGTCAGCCCATTTTCTTCCGATCAGACAAACAGATTCAGTTGAACGCTTGGCACAGATATATGTGAAGGAGATAGTCAGATTGCACGGTGTGCCTCGCGTGATTGTATCTGATAGAGATGGACGTTTTACTTCCAGACTTTGGAAAGGCATTCAGCAAGGCTTGTGTACGAAATTGCATTTCAGTACAGCCTTTCATCCTCAGACCGACGGACAGTCTGAGAGGACTATTCAGGTACTGGAAGATCTGTTGAGACTTTGTGTTCTGGACTTTAGCGGAAGCTGGGAAGATCATATTCCGCTGATTGAGTTTGCCTATAACAACAGTTTTCAGTCCAGTATCGGTATGGCACCGTACGAGGCTTTGTATGGCAGGAAGTGCCGTACTCCTTTGACTCTGACGGAGGTCGGAGATAGGCAGGCTTTGGGTGCCACTTTTGCTGATGAAACTGCTCAGAAGATTAATCTGATAAGAGAAAGATTGAAAGCCGCTCAAGATCGTCAGCAGAAGTATTACAATCAGAAGCACAGTTTTGTTGAGTTTCAGTCGGTGACTTTGTGTATGTCAAAGTCAGCCCGATGAAAGGTGTGAGCAGATTTGGTCAGGTGAGCAAGCTTAGTCCAAGGTATGTTGGACCTTTTGAAGTTTTGGAAAGAATTGGAAAATCTGCTTATCGCCTATTGCTTTCTGATTCTATGCCTAATGTGCATAATGTGTTTCATGTATCCACTCTGAGGAAGTGGGTATCCGACTCTGGGAAGAAGGTATCAGCTGACGAGGTTGAGATTCAGGAGAATCTGGCGTACAAGGAAGAGCCAGAGTTGATTTTGGCGTACGACGTCCGCAAGTTAAGAAATAAAGAGATTCCGATGGTTAAAGTCCAGTGGAAGCACCGGACTGCACGGGAAGCAACTTGGAAAAGGAGTCTGATATGAGACGGTCGTACCCGTCTTGTTTTGACTGCGTTTGGATGGATAATGTCGAGGACGACATTTTTTCTGAGTTGGGGAGATTGTAATATCACAATCTGCTCCAGGATCGTCCAGGCCGATTTTGATCGTCTGGGACGATCAGTAGAAAATCAGTTCCAGATTTTGCCCAGTTTTGCTCCAGGTGATTTTCTGCATGCATCGTCCAGGCCGATTGGAGACATCGGCCAGGCCGATCGGCACTGTAGAAAATATCGCCAGACACAGCCCTGAGTGGAGACCAGGCCGATCCATTTGGTCGGATCGTCCCGGACGATGCTGCGATCGGCCGGGCGATCTGAGTATTACTTAAGGAAATTCTGTCGTTTTGAAGAGAGAGAAAAATCAGATTTTATAAATATCTTTTTGAGGAGAGGAAAGTCGAGGGCATTCTGGAAAAGTTTATTTCGGGAAGACGCGGAGCCGTTTTCGAGCGAAGTGACTGTTGAGGATTTTGCTGTGCACGAGGTAAGGCACATTCCGTCTTTCTCAATTTTCAGTTCCGTCGCGGTTGGCGGTATTTTCTGTCCGGATTTCGTTTTCGTTACGGTTTTTCGTCCGTATCTTTTGATTGGTTCAGTTTTTACCGCGTAAGTTTCTGTATATCGTTGCCGTGCCGGGTGTGCACGTTTTGACTATATTTTAAAGATTTTTGTCCGGGTATTTTTGATTCGGCGATGTTTTTCGTAGACTACAATTTTCTGTGAAAGTGGAAATGCTCTGTGCTGTAGAATAAATGTTCTGGATATGATTATCTACATTCTGTGCGAATTCGGTGAATTTTCTTTGCAGGAAATTTTGTGTGTAATTCTGTATACTGCCGTTGTGCTGCCCGATTTTGGGTAATTTCTGATTTCTCCGGATTTCTTCTGAATTGAAATGCTATGTGTATAAGCTATAAAAAGGGAGCTATAAGGGGCCTGGATCCTATGAGATTCAGTTAGTGAAACGGGAAATTTAGATGAGCTCAAGTTGGAGAAATATCAGTTATATTCCGGATCCGTGAATTCTATTATTCAGGTGTTGTGAGCACATTTAGCTTAGCTATTAATTATTCAGCGAATTTTTGGTGCCGTGAGCACAAGGGAGACATAAGGGTTAGAATCCGTAGTGATTCTGTTTAGTTTAGTTTAGCTATTAATTACTCAGCTATTATTCTGGTGCCGGGGGCACACTTAACTATTTAAATATCTGATATCTGATCTGATATGTGATTCTGATACGATTTTGTTCTGTTTCGATATGATCTGTATAATTCTGACTCTGCTGAGTTTATTCTGATCTGTGATCTGATCTGTACGATTCTGATTCTGATTTGATATCTGTCCGTATAAGTTCTGATTTCCGATTCTGTTCTGATTTCTGATCTGATTTCTGTCTGATAAGTTTGGTTTTGGTTTCTGAGAATTTAGATTGGTGGTTTGTGCTTTGCTGAGCTGTTGAGCTCACCCTTGCTTTCTGGTGGTTTTCAGGTTCTGGGAGGGCAAGGAGGTCCAGGATTAGTTTCAGAGTCTGATCCGATAGATACTTTGTACTTTTGATTTTTGTACAGTCATGGCTTTTCTGTTCTGTCTTTCTTTCTGTTGAAAGCCATGCACTGTTCTGTAGATGATTATTTTGAGGAAATGAAAAATATAGATGTTTTGTTCCGCTGCATTTGATGTTTTTAGTAGCTCTGTTGTTCTTGTGTTTCTGTTGAGTTAAGAATTTGGAAGATCAGTTCAGTAACCTAATCCAAAGCCAGATCCTGGATAAGCAAGTTTAGCTCTCGTCGCGATCCGGCTCGGGCGGGATCCGTCCCCGTCGGGTCGGGTCGTGACAAGCTTTTGTGGTATCAGAGCACTGGTTTTGGAAACAGGTTGGATTGTGAAACAGAGCTTTAGGAAGTGATCAGTGAGTCTGTCTGGGGGTAGTTTTGGGTCGTTTGGCTTTTTATTGTGTTGTTTTTGTGTTGTTTTTGTGATAGTTTTCCGGATTTTCTGGATTTTTCTGTATGGATCAGCCAGACCCCACACATGACAGACGGTCAGAGTGACGATCAGGCAGCACCAGTGGGGAGTACAGCCCCAGTGGTCGGTGCTGACACACTTTCTCAGTTTGCGTCACTTGTTGCTCAGATGATGAGCGAGACTCAGAGCAGAGCTTCTACTGTTAGATCTGAGGACATTGATAGACACCTGCAGTTATTTTTGAGGTTAAAGCCTCCGAGATTTGAGGGCGCTGTTGAGCCCAGAGCAGCCGAGGAGTGGCTGAGGAGATTGGAGAAGACTTTTGACGGGATGCAGTGTCCTGCAGACAGGAAGGTTCCGTTAGCTGTTTTTCTGTTGGACGGAGAGGCTGAGCACTGGTGGGATGGCCAGCAGGCAGCCAGATTTCAGGGCAGATTGAACTCTTTGATCACTTGGGAAGAGTTCACTGAAGTATTCAGAGACTGGTTTGTTCCCCCTTCTGCACGACAGCAGATGCAGGAGAGTTTTCTGAGGCTGGTTCAGGGGAGCAAGACGGTGATGCAGTACGAGGCTGAGTTTACTGCATTAGTCAGGTACGCTCCGCAGCTGGTTAGCACGTCTGCTGAGAGGTGCTACAGGTTTCTGAGAGGATTACGAGACACTTTGAGGCAGCCTTTGATACCGTTCCGGATTACGGATTTCTCTGAGCTTGTGGAGCGAGCTCGTCTGATTGAGAATGACATGACGGCTACTCAGCAGCGGTGGACTGCGAGTAGGAAGAGATTTGGAGGTGAGACTTCTAGCAGTGGTTCTTCTGGGAAGAGGAGGTTTGTTTCTGGTTCTGGATCTGGAGATTCCAGAAGGAGCGGAGGATCGTCTGGTACTGCTACCAGTACGACTAGTTCTTGATCTGTCAGTACGGCACCTGTGTGCCAGAGTTATGGACGGCGACACCATGGCCAGTGCTACAGGATAGCTGGTCTTTGTTTCAGATGTGGTCAGCCGGGACATAGGATTGCAGAATGTCCACAGATGGGATATGAGCAGCGATCTGAGGGCTTCGTCAGACCTGTTGGTTCAGCAGCAGGAAGACCGAGGACTGTTCCTCCACGCCCTGAGGGATTACTAGTAGAGGTGGTGGTTCTAGTTCTGCACCACGGAGACCACCTACGATTCAGAGGGAGCAGAGTAGTTCTGTTGCTTCAGCTCCTGTTCCAGTTCAGCCACGAGTTTACAGCCTGAGTCAGCAGGAGGCTCGAGATGCTCCGGATGTTGTGACAGGTACGGTTTACATTTCTGATCAGCCCTGTCGTGTTTTGTTTGACTCTGGAGCGAGTCATTCTTTTCTGTCCGAGCACTGTTTTGAGCTTTTACATTGGATTCGATGGTTTTTACCGGTTTCTTTGTCTGTGATTTTACCGGCTGGGAATCCATTGATTGCTCGACAGTTTTGTTTGTGTGAGATTGAGATTTCTGCAAGAAGTGGAAATCGAGTTTGATTCGGTTGCCGATTTCATCGTATGATGTAATTCTGGGAATGGATTGGCTGAGTCTGTATGAGGCTCAGATTGACTGTTTGAAGAAGCAAGTGAGTTGTTTGATTGCGGCTGGAGAGAGAGTTGTATTTCAGGGATACGAGGTGTTCTCTCCAGTCTGATTTCTGCGTGGAGGTGAGCAGAATGTTGGAAGAAAGGATACCCAGTATTTTGGCTTCGGTGCGGGATCTGAACCTGGAGGTTGGTTCTGTTTCTGAGATCCCTGTGGTACGGGAGTTTGTAGATGTTTTCCTGAGAATGGTTGGTTTGCCTCCGGATAGAGATGTGGAGTTCTCTATCGATGTTTTTTCGGGTACAGCTCCTATATCGAAAAGCTCCGTACAGGATGGCACCGAAAGAACTTTCTGAGTTGAAAGTTCAGCTTCAGGAGTTGGTGACAGAGGGTTTGTACGTCCTAGTGTTTCTCCTTGGGGAGCACCTGTTCTGTTTGTGAAGAAGAAGGACGGTACACTCCGTATGTGTATTGATTACAGAGATTTGAACAAGGCCACGATCAAGAACAAGTATCCTTTGCCTCGGATAGACGACTTGTTTGATCAGCTTTCCGGATCTTCGGTGTTTTCGAAGATTGATTTGCGATCCGGATATTATCAGGTGAAGGTGAATGAATCTGATGTGGTGAAGACTGCTTTCAGTACTCGGTACGGGCACTACGAGTTTTTGGTTATGCCTTTTGGGGTAACCAATGCGCCTGCGATTTTCATGGATCTGATGAATTCGAGTATTCAGGGGAGTATTTGGATCAGTTCGTGATCGTCTTCATTGACGATATTCTGGTATATTCTGCATCTGAGGATGATCATGCCAGACATTTGAGGATTGTGTTGGAGACTCTGAGGAGGCATCAGCTGTATGCCAAGTTCTCCAAAGTGTGAATTCTGGCTGAAGAGCATTTCATTCTGGGGCATTGTGGTGAGCGGAGAAGGTATTTCTGTGGATCCCCAGAAGATTCAGCGGTTGCTGATTGGCCAAGGCCGACTACGGTATTTGAGGTACGTAGTTTCTTGGGCATGGCCGGGTATTACAGGAATTTGTGAAAGGATTTTCACAGATTTCGACTCCTCTGACGAGATGACTCAGAAGTCAGTTCCTTTTGTTTGGACACCGGAGTGTGAAGCTAGTTTTCAGCGATTGAAGATTGTTTGACTTCAGCTCCAGTGTTAGCACTTCCGTCAGGTACGGAAGATTTTCAGGTGTTCAGTGATGCTTCACTGAAAGGACGGGATGTGTCCTGATGCAGCATGGTCAGGTAATTGCTTATGCTTCGAGACAGTTGAAAACACATGAGAAGAATTACCGACACATGATTTGGAGTTAGCTGCAGTGTTTTTGCTTTGAAGATTTGGCGTCATTATCTGTATGGCGTCACATGTGAGATGTTACTGATCATAAGAGCCTGAAGTATATTTTTTACTCAGGAGGATCTGAATTTGAGACAGAGGCGGTGGCTCGAGTTGATCAAGGACTATGACCTGACTATTCAGTATCAGCCTGGGAAGGCGAATGTGGTAGCAGATGCTTGAGTAGGAAGTCTTCTGGATTATCAGGTATTCAGCTTACCTGTGATGACGTTCTGATCCGTGATTTGGAAAGATTGCAGTTGGAGGTGATTTCCTCCAGTGATTTGGAGTTGGCTCAGATGAGTATTCAGTCTACTTTGGAGACAGGATTCAAGAAGCCCAGAAGTCAGATTCTGAGTATTCGAAGTTGCTAGCATAGATTGGATCTGGAAGACTCCTGAACTTCGAATTTCTGATTCTGGTGCTATTTTCTGTAAGAACAGGTTGTGGGTACCTGTGGTTTGGAGATTTGAGGCAGGAGATTCTGTATGAATCTCATCATTCTGGCTACACTGTTCATCCAGGCAGTGGTAAGATGTACGCTGATATGAAGCTTTTGTTCTGGTGGCCTGGAATGAAGAAGGATGTGGCGGAGTTTGTGTCGAGATGCGAAGCCTGTCAGTTGGTGAAGGCAGAGCATCAGCGACAGGTGGACTGTTGCAGTCGTTGCCTATCCCTGAGTGGAAATGGGAGGAGGTAACGATGGATTTTGCGATGGGTTTTCCTCGATCACGACAAGGACATGATGCCATTTGGGTAGTTGTAGATCGATTGACGAAGTCAGCCCATTTTCTTCCGATCAGACAAACAGATTCAGTTGAACGCTTGGCACAGAATATGTGAAGGAGATAGTCAGATTGCCGGTGTGCCTCGCGTGATGTATCTGATAGAGATGGACGTTTTACTTCCAGACTTTGGAAAGGCATTCAGCAAGGCTTGGGTACGAAATTGCATTTCAGTACAGCCTTTCATCCTCAGACCGACGGACAGTCTGAGAGGACTATTCAGGTACTGGAAGATCTGTTGAGACTTTTGTGTTCTGGACTTTAGCGGAAGCTGGGAAGATCATATTCCGCTGATGAGTTTGCCTATAACAACAGTTTTCAGTCCAGTATCGGTATGGCACCGTACGAGGCTTTGTATGGCAGGAAGTGCCGTACTCCTTTGACTCTGACGGAGGTCGGAGATAGGCAGGCTTTGGGTGCCACTTTTGCTGATGAAACTGCTCAGAAGATTAATCTGATAAGAGAAAGATTGAAAGCCGCTCAAGATCGTCAGCAGAAGTATTACAATCAGAAGCACAAGTTTGTTGAGTTTCAGGTCGGTGACTTTGTGTATGTCAAAAGTCAGCCGATGAAAGGTTGTGAGCAGATTTGGTCAGGTGAGCAAGCTTAGTCCAAGGTATGTTGGACCTTTTGAAGTTTTGGAAAGAATTGGAAAATCTGCTTATCGCCTATTGCTTTCTGATTCTATGCCTAATGTGCATAATGTGTTTCATGTATCCACTCTGAGGAAGTGGGTATCCGACTCTGGGAAGAAGGTATCAGCTGACGAGGTTGAGATTCAGGAGAATCTGGCGTACAAGGAAGAGCCAGAGTTGATTTTGGCGTACGACGTCCGCAAGTTAAGAAATAAAGAGATTCCGATGGTTAAAGTCCAGTGGAAGCACCGGACTGCACGGGAAGCAACTTGGGAAAATGAGTCTGATATGAGACGGTCATTACCCGTACTTGTTTTGACTGCGTTTGGATTGGATAATGTCGAGGACGACATTTTTCTGAGTTGGGGAGATTGTAATATCACAATCTGCTCCAGGATCGTCCAGGCCGATTTTGGATCGTCCTGGGACGATCAGTAGAAAATCAGTTCCAGATTTTGCCCAGTTTTGCTCCAGGTGATTTTCTGCATGCATCGTCCAGGCCGATTGGAGACATCGGCCAGGCCGATCGGCACTGTAGAAAATATCGTCCAGACAACAGCCCTGAGTGGAGACCAGGCCGATCCATTTGGTCGGATCGTCCCGAGACGATGCTGCGATCGGCCGGGCCGATCTGAGTATTACTTAAGGAAATTCTGTCGTTTTGAAGAGAGAGGAAAAAATCAGATTTTATAAAATATCTTTTTGAGGAGAGAGAAAGTCGTCGAGGGCATTCTTGGAAAAGTTGATTTCGGGAAGACGCGGAGCCGTTTTCGAGCGAAGTGACTGTGAGGATTTTGCTGTGCACGAGGTAAGGCACATTCCGTCTTTCTCAATTTTCAGTTCCGTCGCGGTTGGCGGTATTTTCTTGTCCGGATTTCGTTTTCGTTTACGGTTTTTCGTCCGTATCTTTTGATTGGTTCAGTTTTTACCGCGTAAGTTTTCTGTATATCGTTGCCGTGCCGGATGTGCACGTTTTGACTATATTTTAAAGATTTTTGTCCGGGTATTTGATTCGGCGATGTTTTTCGTAGACTACAATTTTCTGTGAAAGTGGAAATGCTCTGTGCTGTAGAATAAAATGTTCTGGAATATGATTATCTACATTATGTGCGAATTCGGTGAATTTCTTTGCAGGAAATTTTTGTGTAAATTCTGTATACTGCCGTTGTGCTGCCCGATTTTTGGGAATTTCTGATTTCTCCGGATTTCTTCTGAATTGAAATGCTATGTGTATAAGCTATAAAAAGGGAGCTATAAGGGCCTGGATCCTATGAGATTCAGTTAGTGAAACGGAAATTTAGATGAGCTCAAGTGGAGAAATATCAGTTATATTCCGGATCCGTGAATTCTATTATTCAGGTGCTGTGAGCACATTTAGCTTAGCTATTAATTATTCAGCGAATTTTGGTGCCGTGAGCACAAGGAGACATAAGGGTTAGAATCTATACGTAGTGATTCTGTTTAGTTTAGTTTAGCTATTATTTACTCAGCTATTATTCTGGTGCCGGGGGCACACTTAACTATATAAATATCTGATATCTGATCTGATATGTGATTCTGATACGATTTTGTTCTGTTTCGATATGATCTGTATAATTCTGACTCTGCTGAGTTTATTCTGATCTGTGATCTGATCTGTACGATTCTGATTCTGATTTGATATCTGTCCGTATAAGTTCTGATTTTCGATTCTGTTCTGATTTCTGATCTGATTTCTGTCTGATAAGTTTGGTTTTGGTTTCTGAGAATTTAGATTGGTGGGTTGTTTGCTTTGCTGAGCTGTGAGCTCACCTTGCTTTCTGGTGGTTTTCAGGGTTCTGGGAAGGGCAAGGAGGTCCAGGATTAGTTTCAGAGTCTGTCCGATTAGATACTTTGTACTTTTGAATTTTGTACAGTCATGACTTTTCTGTTCTGTCTTTCTTTCTGTTGAAAGCCATGCACTGTTCTGTAGATGATTATTTTGAGGAAATGAAAAGATAGATGTTTTGTTCCGCTGCATTTGATGTTTTTAGTAGCTCTGTTGTTCTGTGTGTTTCTGTTGAGTTAAGAATTTGGAAGATCAGTTCAGTAACCTAATCCAAAGCCAGATCCTGGATAAGAAGGTCTCTCGTCGCGATCCGGCTCGGGCGGGATCCGTCCCCGTCGGGTCGGGTAGTGACACAACGGTCTTTTCAAAGTCTGTCGCCCACCGACAACGGACTTTCTGACCTTCGCCGCTCGCCGACTGTGGTCTTTCCGACCTCCGTCACCCTTTGACTAAAGTCTTTCCGACCTCCTTTGTCAACTACAATCCTTCCGTCCTCCGTCGCTAGACAAAAGTATTTCTGACCTCTATCTTTCACGTGCTATGGTCTTGCCGACTAAACAAACATGTCAATACTGATTCTTCCCATCTCCACCTTATAATGTGCTTTGTATGATGTATATTTGCTATATCAAATAAAGGTCTTTCCCCCAAGGAAGGGTCTTAATTGTAATTGATTGCAAACACTAGTGGATTCATTCAAACTTGGCCTAGCACCGTGATTCTTTTCAAGGGTTTTCAACATAAAAAAAACTCTTGTGTCTCTTAAGTATGCTACACCCTCTCTTTTATATGATTATATGATGGATCATCGAACAAAGCTAAGACGTCAAACCTTATATTTCTCTATTGGCTCGAATATTCCAAGATGCAACAAAATTACATCTAACAAATATATATAAAATAATCAAACAAAGGTATATCGTATATGATGTATAAATATGATATATAGATTAGACTAAATATTAGATTAATACAATTTTCAAATAAAATAATTTCTATCATTAAATTAATATATAATAACAATTTTGTGAAGCGTTAACCGTTGGGTATCATAAATGCTTCAGAATTGCAGGTAAGTGTCTTCTTTAGCTGTCTCTGTAATGTTGATACGTCGCACATCCCATAGTCAAATCAGACGGATCCACTGAAAAGCTCAGAGCCACTCGGCTTTAAATAAAATGGTTAGTTTGCCGACTCATGGATTTGAAGATTTGGTTGCGCAGCGGCAGGTAAATTTATTTAGTTTTAATTGAGCACGAGCTCAACTTGAGCTCAAGCTGGGCAATGCCCCAAATTTTTCCAAATTAAAAAAAAAAATCAAGCTCAAGCGCTCATTATAAAATTTATAGGCTCGAACTAATTTGTAAAATTAGGAATTGACGGTTAAGCTTGATTTCTTAATTTTAAATTAAAATTTTAATATTTTTAATTTAGATTTTTTATTTTTGAAATAGAATTAACTTAAAAATATTTAAATATTTTATCAAATACTAATTTAAATTAATTTTTAAATATATTTTAGATTAGTTGAGCGACTCAATGAGCTTATGAGCCGAGTCGGACAAAGCTTGAGCTTATTAATTATACAAGCTTCAGTATAGGCTCGAGTTAAAACTAGTTATGTGATAAGCTCGTTAATGACTCGAGTTCGAGTCGACATTCAAGGTGTCTAGGCTCACACCCCAGTGTACAAATTTTTATTTATTTAATTTCAATTGAATATTAAACATGCCCACCAATTTTGACCTAATAATAAAGAGCTTGTGCTCTAATCATAAGGTTATAGATTTATATTATATATATACACACCAAAGTTGTGTTTTTTTCTTGATGTTACCTTATGATAATTATATTTTAAAATATATAAAATAAAATCACCTTAAGGTAATAGTGGAAGTATGGAGTGGCATAAGGTGGCGGTTACTCCTAAAATTTGAATATATTATTGGGCGGCCTATATTATTTTCCATTAAAAAGTTATATCAGCATATTTTAATATAATTTTATAAAAATGTAAAATTATTTTCATTATTTAGGTTTAATATAGTTGACGCTTCACTAAAATGACTTTGATTGGGCAAAAATCTCAATAAAAATTTGAATTAAAAACTTTTAAAATTAAATTTGAGATCATCCAAACTCCAAGTAAATGAACAAAGCCAATTGAACATCTCAGAGAGATGAACCAATGACATATTCTTCATATTTAATGGACATATCATTAAAATATATATATATAAACTGCATCATTCACATGGGATGTGGGTTCGATCTGTAAGCAAGAAATGACTGTACCTTCTTGTCCACGTGGCATCCACATCTCCTAACCATTTTATATTCATTCTTATACTTAGTCTATATATACTTAATGTTGATGTGTAAAGAATTGTATCAGAAAAAATTTCATTCTTGTTTACAATTCTGAGGCTTTAAGAATCATGGAGCTCCACACTAGCACCATCACAGACGAATATGTGACATTAGGCCATAGTTGCTAAACTTCTGGTCGACCATTGCTGTTAGTCCTCCACCTGGTAGCCACTAACGAGACTTCCTCTGACCACTATCAATTGTTGACTATATGATCCTTTCAACCTTCGTCGTTAGCTAACTATGGTCCCTTCTGTGAACTTTCCTGTCTTGGACGTGCAGAAGAGGAAACAGGGAAAAGTAGAAAATGTATCTTATATTGCTTTGAGAGATCTACAGGTGTTTATATAATACAGAGGTGATGCAGGCTATTCCTGCGGTACATTATGAGTAAACTGATCCGTATTGCTTGATTGGCTTGACACCCCCTTGCAAACTGATGAGGGGTATGATGAAATCAGTTTGTTGGCTAGGTACCGGAAACGAACAATTGATAGTGCTTTGGTGAATATGTCGGCTATTTGATCTTTGGTGGAAATATGATGTACTTGGATGGAATTGTTCTTGATACATTCGCGGATGTAGTGACAGTCTACTTCGATGTGTTTGGTGCGCGCGTGAAAGACAGGATTGTTTGCTAGTGCGATCGCCGATGTGTTGTCGCAAAAGAGCGTGGTCGGATTGTTTTGCGGACATCCGAGTTCGTGAAGAAGCTGGCGAATCCAGATGAGATCAGCTCCTGCAGCGGCCAGTGCACGGTACTCTGCTTCGGTGGAGGATCTTGCGATTGTACTTTGTTTCTTGACGCACCATGTCACTAGGGATCGGCCGAGAAATGTACAGTATCCCGTGGTGGATTTTCTGTCTTTTTGGTCTCCGGCCCAGTCGGAATCTACGAAAGAAGATAAAGTAAATGAGTGTCGGGATAGAGGTAGGCCAATGTTTATAGTTCCTTTAATGTATCGGAGAATGCGTTTAAGAGCGTCAAAATTTTCATCGGTGGGTTGATGCATGAATTGGCATGCTTTGTTGACAGCGTAAGTGATGTCAGGACGGGTTAAGGTGAGGTATTGTAGTGATCCCACTAACTGTCTATAAAGTAGAGGATCAAAAAATGGTTTGGATGGCTGAGAAGGGTTATGAGACTTAGCTGTTATAGGTGTTGCGGTGGGCTTGCAGTTGGTCATGCCGGCGCGTTGGAGAATACTTTGTGCATACCGGCTTTGATGAAGTAATAGACCATCCGATGTTGGAAGTGCAGTAATTCCCAGGAATTGTGAGAGGTGGCCGAGATTCCGGGTATTAAAGCGATTCTGGAGTTTGCTGAGAAGGGATTGCACGGCTGCCGTATCATTACCTGTGACTATAAGATCATCAACATAGATTAGAAAATATATGTGAATATTTGATTGTTGGAAGATCATTAGTGACGGATCGGAAGAGCTGGTGCGGAATCCTTAAGTGTGGATAAATCCGGTTAACGTGGCGAACCATTGGCGAGGAGATTGTTTGAGTCCGTAGAGGGCTTTATTAAGTTTGCAGATATGGTTAGGATGATTGGTGTCCGCGAAGCCGGGGGGCTATTTCATGTAAACGGTTTCGTGAAGAGACCCGTGCAAGAAAGCGTTAGATATGTCAAGTTGGTGCATGGGCCAGTGCTTGTGTAGAGCGAGAAGAATGAGGATGCGAAAGGTGGGGATTTTAGCTACCGGACTAAAGGTTTCGGTGTAATCTATTCCGAATTCTTGTTTGTAGCCGAGAGCAACGAGTCTAGCTTTGTATCGAGCGATGGAGCCATCGGAGTTGTATTTGGTTCGGAACGTCCATTTGCATCCTAGGATGTTTTGAGTTGGTGAATATGGAACCAGCTCCCAAGTACCTTGAGATTGTAGAGCTTGAAATTCTTGTGACATGGCGGAGCGCCAATGTTCGTGCTGTGCGGCTTGAGTGTAAGATATGGGATCTTGAGAAACGAGTTGATGTGTAAGATTGAGAATTTGTTTGGGTTTAAGATGTCCGGTTTTGGATCGGGTTATCATGTGGTGAGGCGTGTTGGTAGGTGCAGTAGTGTTAGAGGGAATGTGTGAGGTTGCGGGTCCAGGAAAATCAACGGGTTGCAATTCACTGAGGTTAGGTATAGTGTGATTTGTGCCTAAATTCTGATTGGCTTGGGATGTTCGGATGGGAGAAGTAGTGTGAACTGTTTGCTGTTGCTGAATGTGGGAAGGAAGAAGTGATGACGGGACTAAGAGTAGGGGAGGAATGTTGGATGAAGAGTTTGGAGTAGGGACAGTTGATTGAGATTTGTGATACGGGAAGATTTGCTCATTAAAAACGACATGACGAGAAGTGTAGATTAGATTAGTATCGGGGTCTAAATAGAGGTAACCCTTTTTGAGCAGTAGGGTATCCGATGAAGACGCACGGCTTGGAGAAGGAATCGAGTTTAGATTTTACGTAGGGCCTTAGCCACGGGTAGCAGAGGCATACGAAAATTTTGAGATGGTTGTACGAAGGTTGGGTGTTGTAGAGAGATTCGTGAGGAGTTTTGTTTTTCAATTTTCGAGTGGGTAAGCGATTTATAATGTGTATGGCTGTGTTGAGAGCATGGACCCATAATGAGTGAGGGGCGTTGGAGTGAATTAGCAGACTCCGAACGGTCTCTAAAATATGCCGGTTTTTCCTTTCGGCGAGGCCGTTTTGGGAGGGCGTGTGAGGACAAGTGTATTAGTGTTTCAGACCGAAAGTTTTGCAAAATTGCTCGAAGGATTTATTTATGTATTCTCCGCCTCCGTCGGTTCGTAGTGTTTTAATGTTTTTATTGAATTGGCAGCGAACCATGTTATAGAATTCTTGGAATTTAGAGAAGACGTTGGATTTAAGAGAAAGCGGATAAACCCAGCAGTATTTTGTATGCTCATCAATAAAAGTAACAAAATAGCGAAATCCATTTAAAGAAATAGTGGGGGAAGGACCCCAAACATCAGAATGGACAATTTCGAATGATTCTTGAGTCGATGTCAAAGAAATTAGAATAAGGTAACCTATGACTTTTTGCAAGATTACATGTGTTACAGTATTTAGAGGAAATCGTAGAGCTAATGTTTAAATGCAGCTGGGCAAGATGTTGTAGTTTGCGCGTGTCTGGGTGACCGAGACGACCGTGCCAAAGATCGGGAACCGTTTGAACGGAGAGAAGGGCAAGATTGGCCGGCGAATTGGATGTCGAGATGGAGTAGAGACTATTATGACAAGGTCCCTGAAGAAGCACCCGTTTGGTCGTCGAATCCTGAATCACATAACCGCGTGAGGAAAAAGAAACTATGCAAGAATTATCATGAGTTAACTGGTAAACAGAGAGAAGATTAAAAGATAGGTTTGGAACGTGATGCAGTTTATTAAGCTGGAGGCTACCTGATGGGGTGGGAAGGATACCGGAACCCGTGTTTCGAATGGAGAGATTGTGTCTGTTACCGAGGGTGACTTGTGAGTTGCCGCGGTAAGGTTCGGTGGTGGAGAGTTGTGAGGCGTCGGAGGTTAAATGTGTGGAGGCACCGCTGTCCAAGAACCATTCCGATTGGCGCGAAACTTCCGTTGGGCTGAATAGAGCAGTGCGGGAGTTTGAATCTTGATGTGTGGGATCGTGGCGATACCAGCATTTTGCCGCCGAATGTCCTTGCTTTGCGCATATTTGGCAAATGATGTTACGATTGGAATACCTTTCAGGTCTGCTGGAGTTGTTATTGGAGCTGCTATTTGGCAAGTTGCGATTTGGTTGTCTGTTACCGCGAGAGTAATAGTTGCGACCGCGCCCTAGGCCGCGTGCGGCGGCAAGCGCAGTGGTGTTATCAGTGAGCTGCAGCTGTTGTATGGATTTGGATGCTTCTTGGGCTAGATTGACTTCTTCGCTACAAAGAAGTGTGTAAAGATCGTCGAGGGTAATGGGTTGAAGATTGGTGCGAATAGCGGTTTTAAAAGCCTGATAGGTTGCTGGTAGACCGTTTAATATATAAAGAATAACATCTTCCTGGTCAAGAGCACTGCCGGCGGCAGTGATAGCATCCACTTTGGATTTGACGGTAAGGAGATATTGGGACATGGTTTGATCCCCTTTGATAAGATTATGGAGTTCATTCTTGAGCTAAATGATGCGGGATCGATTTGAGGCTTGTAGGCGGTGAGTTAAGGTGGCCCAGATGTCCGCACAGTGAGTTAGCGAGAGAACGTAAGGTAGAATTGACGGGGTAATGATGGAGAAGAGAGCAGCGGCAAGATTTTGATCAAGAAGTTGCCAAGCTGCGTAGGAAGACGTATTGGAGGGTTCTTGTGATGGTTTTTGGGAAGATCCGTCAAGAAATCCTTGAAAGCCATTTGCCGCAAAGATTTTCTCGACTTGAGAGCGCCACAGCGGATAGTTTTCGGATGTGAGGGGGTTGGCGATGAGGTTCTTGATGTTGCTAAGGACGAATTTTAGTTGAGGTGGGATGATTAAGGGTGACTGTGATTGTGTTATGGTGGTTGAAGATGTGGGTGATTCGGTCATGGTAGAAGAAAACGGAGTAGGAGAGATAAGAAAAAAAAATAGAAGACCGAAAGAAAGGAATAATGAAGAAGAAGATCGGTGGAAGAGAACTTATCTGTGCTCTGATACCATGTGAACTTTCCTGTCTTGGACGTGCAGAAGAGGAAACAGGGAAAAGTAGAAAATGTATCTTATATTGCTTTGAGAGATCTACATGTGTTTATATAATACAGAGGTGATGCAGGCTATTCCTGCGGTACATTATGAGTAAACTGATCCGTATTGCTTGATTGGCTTGACACCTTCGACCTCTGTTACCCTCCAATTATTGTCCTTCCAAAATCTTGGATTTTTCTGACTATGCCTTCCAAGCACCGTTGTCAGACTACGTTCTCTCTAATCACTATCGTTCGACTACGATCCTTCCTACCACCGTTGCAAGACTATAGTCATTCAAACCACTATCTCCTCTTACAATCCTTCTAACCTCTATCGCCCTCCAATTTTGGTCCTTTCAACCTCCGCCATTTACTGACAACTATCTCTCTGACCTCTCATCAAAATATAGTCCTATCAATTCAATGAATAGGCCAACATCCTCTTGAGGGCAGATCTCATGATATTTGATTCTTCTAGCCATTTAAAGTACTCTATATAATGTACATTTGTTACATTGAGCGGACATTTTCCACCCATGAAGGGTATCATTTGTAATCAATTGCAAGTATTACTGAATTCATTCAAAATGATTCAGGCCCCATGATTTTTCCTCTTTTCAAGATTTTTTTTCATGAAAAAGTTTGATCTTATGAATGACGTACCCATCTCTTTTATCTATTTGTGTGCTAGATCTTCGTACAAAACTAGAATGCTAAACTCTGCATCTCTCGACCACTGCAAATTTTTCATGATGTAACAACAATATAAAATTTCCATCTATAATACTAATCATAAAAAAAATTAAATAATTTTAAGTTAATTCTAATATAAATTATATTTTGACATTCTGACATTTTTTTGTCCGTTATTTTATGATTATATATTGTATGAATTCATCGTGTCAAAATGTTACCAAATTAATTAAATTTGTTTTGGTTGATTGCAATTCAAATAGATTAAAAACCCATTATATTTTCATTTTCATCTGATTTTAACTATTTCAACAAACCTAAACCCTAAAATTTAAGACTATCATTAGTACGTAATTCAATAGATTTTGACCAAAAAAGTTCAATAAATCTCTTAAATATTAACTGTCAAATTTTAATTAGAATTATATCACCAAAGTTTCATCATACCTTCATTACTTAAATATATTCGTTAAATTGATGAAACTATTTAAATTATTGATTTTAGAAATTTTATGATGGGCTGAGATTTCGTTTGGGACAGCTTATACATTCTGCTTATGTTTAAAAAATTTTATCAATATTTTGAATTAATTTTATTTACATTCAAGTTATATCTCTACACTCAATATTCAAAAACAAAATAAAAAGAAATGTATCACAGCTACTAAGGTGACTGTACTGTAAACAAGGAACAATTATTAGGTCCGGATGTTAGCCTATGTACACATTACTGCTGGTCCCCTTACTTGGTTCCTTTCCTAAGTGTTGTTAGTCTATGCTGCAAGGTCTTACTTTTGTAGTTTATAAATACCTCTACTTAGTCTTGTAACAGTCAACATAATTCAAAACAATTACATTTCGTTTCTTTCTCCCTCGTCTCTCTCTCTCGTCATCTCCATTCTGTCATCATGGTATCAGAGCGAATCGCCTAGCGGCACATTTTCTTGCGTTTGTCACAATCTTGATCGTCTTCTTCCTCGGTCGCATCGTCCTTCATGGCCGATCAAGAATCATCGGCTTCGGCTCAAAGAGAGTCCAGACTCACCGCGACACTGGAAGAATTCGTGGTTCCCGCTCCCCTCAAATTTCTAATCTCAAATCTCAAGAATCTGGTTCCGACTGTTCTCACCAACGAGAACTACTCTATATGGCGTCACCAAATGCATCAGCATTTTGCTGCAAACGGTTTCAGTGGGCATCTTACAGGATCCAGCTCGTGCCCTCCCACCTCGGCTGCCGATGATCAACGGCTTTGGACTCTCATCGATAGGAATCTCATGTCCGCGCTTCTGTCGACGATTTCTGCTTCGGTGTTGCCTTACGTGATCACGCTGTCCACAGCACACGAAATCTGGTCGGTTCTTGAATCCAGACTGCAACCCACGAATCGATCGAGAGTAATCCAACTTAAGAACGAATTACATCAGGTTCAAATGAAAGACCGATCAATGCAACAATACTTGACTCAAATCAAGCATATCGTCGACAACATCGCTGCCGCGGGATCCAAGATCGACAATGAAGATATCATCCTCTACACATTGAACGGTCTTCCAACCATCTATAACTCCTTCAAGACAGCAATCAGGACCTCCCTAACGCCTATCTCCCTGGAAGATTTCTATTCTCTTCTTTGTAGTGAAGAGATCAATCTTCAGCATGATCATTCCCAAGAACTCAGTAATCCGTCCGACAACACTGCTCTCTTCACTGGTCGGAACAAGTTCAATCGCGGCCGCTTCACCAGATCTCAATTCAAGAACCAAGGCGTGCGAACCAACCCCAGCAACGATGCTCGCACTCCACGAACTCAATCCTCTGTTCAGCGCCCGATATGTCAAATTTGCGGCAAAACAGGGCATACAGCGCTAGACTGCTGGCATCGTTGCAATCTACAGTACGCTCCTTCCTCCTCGGCGAATCCTCGAGCTCACTACGCACAGCATCAAACTACACCAAATACCACTGAATGGATTTTAGACTCGGGCGCCACCTCTCACATGACTCAAGATTTGTCCAATCTCAGCACCGCGTCTTCCTACAATGGCCATGACTCTGTCTCGGTGGCTAACGGCACTAGCGCCTCAATCCAGCACACTGGTAACGGTCTTCTTCCTCTCCCGGAGACCGCTCGTAAGCTTCGCCTTCAAAACATTTTACACGTTCCGTCAATTTCCCATAATCTAGTTTCAATTTCCAAACTAACTACAGATAACAACATTTCAATTGTCTTTGATGCTAATGGCTTCGTTATTAAGGATTCTCAGGACAACCGGCAACTTCTTCGTGGTCACAAACGTAACGGACTTTACCAGATTAGCTCCTCCTCTACTTCCGGTCCTTCGGCCTTGTACGTTCGGAACAGCTACACGCAGCGGTGGCATGCCCGTCTGGGACATCCGAATCCGCAGATCGTGTCGTCTTTATCAAAATTCATTCCTGATTTACATGTTTTTTCCAATAATACTGATGTCTGTATTTCTTGCAAGTTGTCCAAATGTCATAAACTTCCGTTTACTAATAGCATCACCGTTAGCACAAAACCGTTTCAACTTGTTCATGCCGATGTCTGGGGGCCATCCCCATGTCAGTCTATGAATGGTTTTAGCTACTATGTGATCTTCATTGATGACTTCACGCGATATTCATGGTTGTATTTGATGACCGCTAAATCCGAGACTTTTTCAAAATTTAAAATCCTATGTAATTTAATTCACAATAAATTCAACACCACCATTCAATATTTTCGTTCTGACGGTGGTGGTGAGTTTATTAGCAATCAATTTACCAATTATCTTCAGGAACACGGGATCACTCGTCAGCTCAGCAGTCCTCACACTCCGGAGCAGAACGGCATGGCTGAAAGAAAACATAGACATCTTTTGGACATCACAAGAACTCTGCTTCACGCGGCAAACTTACCTTCAAAATTCTGGGCCGAATCTCTTACCACTGCTCACTATCTGATCAATCGTATACCAAGCAAAGCCACTCATCCTCATAGTCCCCACTACCTTCTTCACGGACATCATCCTTCCTATTCGCATCTTCGGACCTTCGGATGCCTATGCTTCCCTTGGCTCAAGCCTTACACCTCAAGCAAGCTGGAGTCATGCTCTCGACAATGCGTGTTTCTCGGGTATTCCACTACACACAAAGCATACCGCTGCCTAGACATTCAATCCAACAAAATTTACATATCCAGGCATGTCACCTTCCAAGAAGACATTTTTCCATTTCACACCACTCAATCAAACATCATACCATCCTCTCCCTCGACGTTTCAGTCACCTCTTCTTCTCACTCCAGCCTCCACTATCGGTTCCTCTTTCACCATCTCTTCATTGGTCACTCCAGACCATGTCTATGTTTCACAGCAGCCATCCGTGCAATCAACACCGCGAGGTACGTCTTCAAATCCTTCACAGCAGCACAGCCCAGCCAATACAGTTCCTCTGCCCAGTCCTCTGGTCAGAAATCATCCCATGCACACAAGGCTCATGTCTGGCATTACCAAACCACGACAGATTCTGGATCTGTCAGCTATAACAACAACGGATGATACCCCAACTTCCTTCACACAGGCGAATATTCATGCGCATTGGCGGTTGGCGATGGCTACCGAGTACGAGGCCCTCACCCAGCAAAGCACATGGTCCCTTGTTCCTCCCCCTCTCAACCAGCCGATTATAGGATGCAAATGGACATTCAAGATCAAACGAGACTCGTCCGGGAAAGTATCACAATACAAGGCCCGCCTCGTTGCTCTTGGATGTGCTCAAGAACTCGGTATCAATTACACAGACACGTTTAGTCCCGTCGCCAAAATGACTACGATCCGTGTCTTGATCACCTTAGCTCTACACAACAACTGGTCCATTCTTCAATTAGATGTATCCAACGCCTTTTTACATGGGGATCTTCAAGAAGACGTCTATATGAAACAACCCCAAGGATTCAAGGACCCCATTCATCCGAATTTTGTATGCAAGCTCAATAAATCAATCTATAGCCTGAAACAATCACCACGACAATGGTTCAGTAAAATTACTAGCTCGTTGCGCGCATTCGGCTTCACCTTCAGCAAAGCCGACCCCTCTCTCCTCATTTATACGAAAGATCGGACATCCGTATTTGTATTGATCTACGTCGATGACATCTTAGTCACGGGCAATGATAAGTCCACAATTACCTTACTCTTAAAACAGTTACATTCTAGTTTTAAACTCAAACAACTTGGTGATATTTCCCTTTTTTTTTAGGAATATAGGTAGACAAAACTCCTACGGGATACTTTTTGCATCAACAGCACTATGCCAAACAGCTTCTCCACACAGCCGGGTTCAACAACAGCAAAGCCGCTCTTACACCGATGTCTCTCAAGCAATCCACTGCGATCCACACCCAGGCAAGTTTTTCCGATCCTAAGCTATACCGAAAACTTGCAGGTTCCCTTCAATATCTTTCTATTACTCGTCCCGACATCGCATTCACTACTAATTACATATGTCAACATATGCATGATCCATCGGTTGCCGATTTTCAAACTCTCAAACGGCTGTTAAGGTACATTCAAGGAACCGTTGCTCTTGGCATTCCAATTGATCGTGGAGATCTGCAGCTTCGCGCCTTTGCCGATGCCGACTGGGCCGCGAATCACACAGACAGGCGGTCTATCACCGGGTTCTGAACTTTTTTGGGCAGCACGATCATTTCATGGTCAGCAAAAAAACAAGTGACTGTTGCCAAATCTTCAACCGAAGCTGAGTATCGGGCCATTTCCTCTGTCACCTCTGAAGTTATCTGGCTTCGTAGGTTGTTGGCCGAACTTCACATTCCTCAGACTGAACCTACTCCGCTATATTGTGATAACACATCTGCTATCGCTCTCGCTAACAATCCGGTCTTTCACGCCCGGACAAAGCATATTGAGCTTGACTACCACTTCATTAGCGATCACATCAAAGCCGGAGCGATCAAGATTCTACACATGAGCTCCGCGGAGCAACCTGCCGATATTCTCACAAAACCTCTACCTACGGACAGATTTCTGTTTTTACGCAGCAAACTAAACATCTGCTGCCCAGATGTTTAGTTTGAGGGGGCATGTTAGCCTATGTACACATTACTGCTGGTCCCCTTACTTGGTTCCTTTCCTAAGTGTTGTTAGTCTATGCTGCAAGGTCTTACTTTTGTAGTTTATAAATACCTCTACTTAGTCTTGTAACAGTCAACATAATTCAAAACAATTACATTTCGTTTCTTTCTCCCTCGTCTCTCTCTCTCGTCATCTCCATTCTGTCATCACCGGATACCTGACGTAGCTCTACATCCGGATGTCAATAATATATCGCCACGTGCTCTTACTCTTTACCGCGCGGCCCGATGACCTGACCTGGATCGGAACCCGGTATTGCTATATTCGCGTATTGTTCGGTATTGCTTGACAATAACGAAAAATACCGCTATATCAAGACCAATACCTAGCAATACCTAACAAACCCGGGGTATTACTAGGTATTGGTCTTGACATAATGGTATTTCTCGTTATTGCCGAGCAATATCGAGTAATACCTCGGTCTGCATAAATCAGTCAATACATTGCAATCCCGGGTCGGGTCGTCTGGCCGCGCAGTAAAGAGTAAGAGCAAGTTGCACCATTTTACTGGCGTCCGAACGTAGAGCTAAGTCAGGACACTGGACCTAATAAAAATTCGTAAACAAGAGCTTATTAAAAAAAGTTTTACCTCCCCGATCAAAGAGAAACTAAGGAGACTTTAGGTTGAAAAAGGCGAAGACAGGTAATAAAGACGAGTGTAATTTATATTACCAGGAAAGTAATGATAAAGAAAGATTAGCTTATAATAAAGCCAATTCTCTAAATGCTTTTACGTAATTTAAAGCATAAGTCGGTCGACAGCTCTTATACGGCAGTGGCCATAAAGTTCTATTTGAAATAAATAATTTATAGGGCTTAGAGAAAAAATTAGCAATATGTATCGCCAGTCTAAAGATAATGCTAACCTAATTCACTTGCCTCTGCTTTAAAACACTTATAAAAACTCTCAGTCGGTGTGCCTTTGCTCTCTCTAAGACCAAACCTCCATATATATATATATCATTTATTGATTTATAAACTTATCATGGGGATTTATTTGGGCATAAAAAAGTTTTTCGATCTTTTTTTTTTTTTTCCACAAATTTTTAAATATATAACATGATAAATAAGCATGATTTTAAAATGTATTATTGATCCAAGAAATAAGAAATGCCAGTGGTGAAGAAAATTTCTGTTTTTTTCTACAAATAAATAATTTGCTTTGTATTTTTATATTATTTTTTTGAAACATTTAAGTCATTAAGATAAATTCATAGACACATTATATACATAAATTTCAAATCCAAAATCTCTTAATTAGCAATCAAAATTCTCAACTAATAGCTAAATTTTATGCTATGCCAAATGGCAAAACTTTTTATTGTTATTGTTTAACTCATGTGGTAGACTTATTGATGTTTAGTTTGATTGGTGGGCGAGTACGATTGGGAATCCTAAAACTCATGTCAGATTCCTCTTGAGCGGCAGCGCCTCTTAAGTGTGGCCCAATTAAGTGCGGGTCATGAGATTTCTAGGATGCGTGTTTCGTCTTCAGCATATGGATACATAATGAAAAAAAAAAATACTCATTTGGCGGAGTTCAGTTCGATAAAATCTTGCATTGTACAGTAAGGCAGGTCCAAAAGATGTGAAATGCAGAAATGCATTAAATAAGAAGCATTATTCAAATTAATTGGCAACCCACCGTGAGTTAAGTCGATTTCTAATCATCATCATTTAAAACTATGGCTTAAAATCAAATTTGATTTAGAATTTGCACATTATAAATAAAAAAACTATTAAATAAAATTATAAAAAAAATTGATAATTCCGGGAAAAATGAGAAATTAAATTAGCTAAGAAAGAAGAGAAAATTTTAAAATAATTTTAAGAAATTTAATCTGAAATCATAAATTCTAATATTTTATAATTACAATTTAACACGTTCTCATCAAGCACAAATCACTTCCTTAGCAGCTTGGCTGAGGTACGCTATACAGCCATGGAAGCGTAGCCCAGTCTCCATCCTTCAACAGTCCACATTCATCTTCTCTCCACAAATGCCAAAGAAACAAATGAAAAGCAGAGAAAGCAAGCCAAAGCAAAAGCAGCCTGAACCTCTTTTCTTATTCCTCACTTCCTCTTTCTCTCAGACTCTTCACTTCTTCTCTATACAATCCAATCTCCTGATCTTGAAAGCTCTTCTCTTTCCACACTCATCTCGCTTTCCACATCCTCTTCCCCTTTAAGAACCAGTAAACACCTCACTCTCCCACAAAAATCCCCATGGCTGCCTTGTCTATGACCGCCTGAGGTCCAACCCACTCCTACTATCATGGAAACCATCGAAAAACATCATGGCTTGGTTCCCCTTGAAGACACCAAAGACTGCTCCCATGGCTTCTGTACCATCTTCTGCCCTCAGTGGTGTTACATCCTCTTCCCTCCGCCTCCCTCCTTACCCCTTTCCGATGATGAAGAAAGCTCCGGGTCCGCCTTTTCCCCGCTTGTAATCGGCATCATCGGCATACTTGGCGCCGCCTTTCTCCTCATCGGCTACTACACCGTCGTCACCAAATACCGCAACGCCTCGTTGTTTCGCCGCCGGGGTCCCTCCGACCACGACCAACTGGAAGAAGAAAGCGTCGAGCAGTCACAGCGCCAAGAAAGCTGGCATCTTCAGTCAACAAACGGTCTCGATGAGGCGCTCATTGCCAAGATCACAGTTTGCTGGTATAAAAGAGGGGACGGACTTGTGGATGGCACGGATTGCTCCGTTTGTCTTGCGGAGTTCAGAGAAGGCGAAAGTCTTAGGCTTCTTCCTAAGTGTAGCCATGCTTTCCATCTTCAGTGCATTGATACATGGCTCAAGTCTCACTCAAACTGCCCGCTCTGTCGCGCCAGTATTGTGGTTCAGAGTTCGGATACTGAAAGTAGACTGGTTTCTGCTTCAGATCATGAGCAGGAGAGAGTGGTGGTAATTGTAGATGATTTAGATTTGGAGAGGAATGGAGAAGAAGAAGATGCTGAAAGAGAGATTGAGGTGGAGAATGAGGGAAACACCTGCAAGGATTTCCAAGCGATTGAGATTGGGGAAGAAGATAGCAGGCCCTTGAGGCGCTCTGTTTCGATGGGTTCGGTGTCTGGATATCGGGTATTGTCCATTGCAGATGTGCTGCAGGAGAGCATGGAGGATGGGCACTTGCCAGTCTCCGACGCCCGCTGCGAGTCAACAAGGCGCGGCGGAGGAGAGAATAGCAAGGGGAGAACAGGAAAAAGCAAAGGATTGCACTCTGTTATGAGTTCAGTTCAGATGAAGAGATCAGTTTCAAGTGGCAAATCTTGCTTTACAAGGAAGGGAAGGGGAGGAGTTCGCTTTTTCTGTTTTGAGGAATTGCAACAGAAATCTGATGGAGAAGAAGCCTCCTCTGGTACTTCGTCCGAATGAGAGTGAGGTGGTTAACAAATCATGCATCAATTTTAAGATTTGGTGTAAGGTGGATGTACATCGAAATTATGATAACAAGCCTTTTTTCCCCTTCATTTCTCTTCTTGTTATGTAAAGGAAGTACTTCTCCTTGGAGTTATGGACGTGAAAAAGAAAGGATTTTGACGCATGATTCAATGCATTACTTCGATATTTATGTTTGATGGCTCACATATGGGTTTTAAGTTTGCTTGTTTTGGCTTTGCATTTCTCCAATCGAACTTCATTTTGTGCCCTTCGCAGAACCTCGCAAACTTCCGTCTTTCGCCTGTTTTTTTGGCAAATCCAGTAGAGACAGAAAAATAATGTGGGTGAACAGTGCAACGCCAACAACCAAATACCGGAAGTTTTGTGGTTCGGTTGGAGCTTGCGAGCGACGCCATCCATGTGTTTTGAGTTCGGTTGGATAAGGCCTAAGGCTTTGGCTGGAGGCTCACTTCTCATAAAATCTCTCCCACCTTCTAAACCACACCTTAATCATATCCAGCCCACTCTGCTTCACAAATGCCTCCTTGACTCCATTGAGAAGTATGATGCCTCTGTATAACTCTCTGATCCCCGTGAGTACTCCCGCGCCCCTCAACTTCCTCTACTTTCCAATGACTTCCTCCAATGCCTCCTAACTGTAACCTAAATCCGGTTCCTTCAATTCTTGGAAAAATTATTTTGTGTGGACACGATAAAAATGCACCAAGTCACTCTTTAACTGAACCGCGGCTTGGTGCCGATGCTCGGTACTGCTCGGTACTACGACATCCGGACATAGAGCCAGATGCAGAATAATTTCTCCTATTTTGGCCCAGCCGCAACCCATCCCAACCTTCCCCTTTATTACGTCTCATAAATCTGATGTGGGATGGTTTTTTTTATTGCTCAATAAGTAACTACGTTTGGACTTCCTAGATAACTTTATGGAGAATCATTAAGATGTTGATCTTTCCTCGATGAACTTACGGATGACTTAAAAGCCTAGTACATTGTGCTCTGATTAGCTTATGGAGGAGCCAGGGCTTTACAGTTGAGCATAGGAAAAGATCCATCAAATGGTTGTTAACCAGAACTAAAAAAATGTAAATCATACAAGTAAAAGGAATGCTAGGAAGGTCGATTTGCCTAACATAAAATAGGGCATCATTAAATTCTAAGATATTTATTTGGTGGGAAGAAAGCGCGCAACGAAACAGCATAAAAGGATATATCGAAAATGTACACTAATATTTAACATGAAATTTGATATTGGGAAAAACTACAAAGTCTTACTATATCAAGAAATTCACTATAGAAATTAAGAGAAATTGTACAAATCACTCTTCTCACACTCTCATTATCTCTCTTCACTTCTCATTTTATTCTTCACGCAAAATATACAAAGAAATGTTTTTTAATACACCGAAGGACACAATCTTTCAAGTAAACAAGAGAAAGAGAAAGAAAAAAAATGCTCAACCTAACTCATAACATTGCTCCTCCAAGGTTTGGAGCATCATGGCACTCCACTCTCTATCTCTGAGTCCACCTTACAACGACGTAGCGCTAAGGTTTGGAGTATCATATCTCCCCACTCTTTGTCTTCAGCTCAAATATGAAGTGCTGCAACACTCCAACATACAACGCTATGACGCTTGTACAAATTTTTTTGGCAAGGCCCCTAAACTCCAAGTAGTAGGGGGTCATTGCCTCCCTACAACCAGTAATATTTAGATCTGAAAAAACAATACAACCTGATTGATCAACACAATCAGCTACTACAAAGAACTAACATTAATTTGGGGAGCATGATTGCCTCTTGCCTTCTTCTCATCTCTATTAGCAACCAAGTTATTGTGACTCAATTATTCATGGCTAAAAATATATGGAGTTTCAATACAAGGTTCAAGCATCTTATTTGCGCAATCTGATTCACATTTGCCTCTAGAAATTCAATCTATATTATTTTCAAAAGATCTGACTTCTTAGGGTTTCCAAAAAGAACGCCACTTGCACCCCTTATTCTAGGGCCATTGAATTTAGAAAAACTTTAAAAACAAAATAAGGATGAATTCATTCTTTGTTGTATGCAAACCCCTCTAATCTCCTTCGAATTTCTAAGGCCTCAACGATTTATCATAACTTGGCTCTATTAACTAAGATACTTAAAAAACTAAAGCCAAGTGAGTATCTAATGATAAAGATGTGATATCAAATTTTATATTAAAAATTTAAAATTTTATGAAATTATAATTTTATTAATGAGTTATTTGATTGCAAGTATTTTGAAATTGTGTGTACTTTAAATGTAGTATAAAATAAATAAAATCTATTTAGACTATGATGAGAGAAATGATCGAAGGTCATTAAAGGTCGCTAGTAAGTTGCAAGCTATAGTTGAAGGTCATACACATCAAAGAAAGATGTTGAGGTAGCAAGCTGGCAAAGGTTATGAAAATTTAGACCTCGATCCGACCCGTTGTGTTACTGGGTTGACCCAACCCGACACGGTTGACTCAAGGATTGTGACGAAGGGCGGGCGCGGACGCGAGTGCCGGTGGGCATGTTAGGGCACGAGCGGGCGCAGGCAACTTCGGGCGAAACGTTGGCGGGCGCGCTTGCAGGCTCGGGCAATGCGGTCAGCTCATTTCAAACAGATTTCCGGCGGATCATCCTGAACCCGACCCATTTTGAAATCGGTCGGGTATAACTCGAAATTTTCGAAACATATTCGAGTCGGATTTTCATGTTATATCAAATATTGACACCCCTATATTTATCCACTCATTTTTCTCCATAAGTCTTATTTTTATAATTTTTGTGGTGGAAATGGAAGCTCTCAGTCACTGGGTTAGGAGGGTTGCTTTTTAGAATAATAAATTTTGTATATTCTTTTATGTTTTGCACTCAGCTTAGTTTATTAGCTGGAAGGGCTTTCATTACCGAGGTTATAATTTTGAGCCTTTATATATTAAGATGAGGCTTTACATGTCGTGGTTTAACGTACTGTTTGCAGTTTACTGGATGATGAGATGTGAAACTCTTTGAGGAAAATGATTTTAGAATTGGGAAAGGAGCAGTGAAAAGGATGGCTCAACCACCGAATTTGCTACAATAAAAAAAAAGCTCTGAAAACATTTTGACAGGAGAACACCTTTCAGCTTTTTTTATTCAGATTATGATATATTAACTGAATGAAAGAAATTATTTTTATCATAAGCGCCTTTAATAGTTACAGTGAGCTGGTCTTTTTTTTTTTTGGGTAAATTTTGGGGGCAAAGCCCGTATATTAATAAAAAGAAATTACAGGATCAGCAAAACCCAAAAAGGGAGAAAAGCTATCCACAAAAAACATTACAAGGGAATGAAAAAACGCTAGGGGATAAGAAAAACAAAAATTAACGGACTCAGGCAAAAGCGGAACTAACAGTTAAAGCATAAGGCTTTATCATTCACGAGCATCAGATTTAATCGAAGGCAGGGCTCCTCCCTGGTTGCCGCAAAGACAAAAATCGAAAGGCAACAAAGATCCAAACTGCAACCAACCAGTCAAGAAACAAGCAGGCCCCCCAGAGGGAGAGAAAATCTCCCTGGCTGCCCACAGAAGTGAATAAATACCCGGTAATCTGCATCATAAACCAACACATAGCAGGCCGTCCAAGGGAGGAGAGCCAAGGCATCCATTTGTTAGTTCCAGTCATCATCGTCCGATTATCCCCTAGAAAATAGTCCCAGCAAAAACAATGACCAAGGAGGCCAGTCAGAAAACCCTTCCAAAGCTCAGCCACCATTGAAAACATTAGGAAACATAATTTTGAGCTGATCCAGATTATGCCAAGTCCAGGTTTTACTTGAAATTGCAACTTTAATCTTCCTTTTGATGGCATTCGAAGACTTACCCAAACCAGTAAATCTGCTTTCATTACGAGCCCTCCAAATATAATATACAGAACAACAAACCACAAAATATGCAAAGTTTCTCCCATAAGTAAAAGTATCCTGGATGTAATCAAAAATCTGTAATAATGTAGGCCTGAACAGAAAATTGTGAAGTTGGGGAAGCAAGGCAGTGATAATATTAAATGAAAATTCGCATTGAAAAAAGCAATGACTAATAGATTCATTCTCCAGGTGGCATAAAGGGCAAAGAGCAGTGATAACAATATTCCTCTTAGCAAGAACATCCTGAGTTTTAAGGCCACCTAAGAGTGCCAGCCAAACAAAAGACGAATAGCGAAGAGCGAAACGCTTATGCCAAACGAATTTAAACCAAGGAACTTTAGTCTGATTTGCATAATAGTGATTGTAAAAGGTGTTGAAATTAGCTTTTTCATTTCCCATCCAAAGCAGAGGGGATGAGGCAGAAATATGAATGGTGGTAGCTCTGATACGCTCTAAGATAGAGGGACCAAAACTAGTGGGCAAAGACCAATCTCCAGCAGAAATATAGGCAGTAACATCCAGATTGTTACAAAAAGAAGGAAGAATTAAGTCAGAAAGAGCAAGACCTTGACACCATGGATCCCAAAACATTGAAAAATTGCAGTGGTCTTTAGTAATCTTGAAGGTGATATTACTCTTAATCTTGTCAGCTGTAAGACATATCACTTTCCAGAATTTGGAGTCTTTAGGAGCGGGGGGCTTCCAAGGGGAGCGGAATTTAGAAATAAACCATCTAGCAGTCAAAGAGTTGGAGCTATACAAGCGCCAAATAAAGGTGCAATCAAACCCAAATCTAAGAGAATTTATGGATGGTAATCCAAGCCCCCCGAAACATTTAGGAGTGCAGCAAACCTTCCAAGATATCAAATGCAGCTTCCTGCCATCATGAGAGCCATGAAACAAAAATCTAGCGTTAAGTTTATCAATAGCTTTACAAATCCCTTTGGGTATAATAGCACCTCGAATCCAATACGCCATAGTATTAGCTATGGTGAACCGGATGTATTGTATTCTACCTGCAAAAGACAAGAATTTAACTTTCCAACCAGCAAGTAGAGTAGAGATCCTACTCAATAGTGGTTGGAAGTGAGCAATAACAAGCTTAGAAGTGTGAAGTGGAATGCCAAGGTAGGTAAAGGGATTATCAGATCTGGTAAAGCCAAGCAAAGCAGTTATGGCCTCAGCTTGAGGAGTATGATTGGAGAAGGAAATAGAGCTCTTATGGTTATTAATAGTAAGGCCAGACTGCTCAGCAAAAGAATTAAGAGAAGCTTTAAGGGAGATGGCATTGGAAAGAGAGGCCTCGCCAAAGATCAATAAGTCATCTGCATAGAGCAGATGATGCACAGTACAGCTTCCATTAGAGATACCAGCAAAATTTCCTTGATTCAACTCACAGGAAAAAGCATCCATAACCACCGCAAACAACAGTGGGGACAGAGGGCAACCCTGCCGTAAACCGGAAGAGGAGGAAAAGAATCCCTCAAGAGCCCCATTGATACACACAGAGAAATAAACATCATCAATGCAAGCTTTAATCCAATTCACAAAAATTGGAGGGAAACCCTTCAAAATGAGCCGAGATAAAAGAAATTCCCTAGAAATACTATCAAAAGCTTTGCGAATATCAAGTTTCGCGCAAAAGTATTTCTTCTTAGGATTCCCGTTGAAGCAACTAAGAATATCTGAGGCAAGGATAATGTTGTCAGTAGATATTCTCTTCGCAATAAAACCACCTTGGCTATCATGGATAATAGAGGGCAACACCACTTTCATACGATTTGCAATGAGTTTGGCAATCAGCTTGTAAAAGACATTACACAGTGATATAGGTCGATAGTCAGAGACAGTAGAAGCATGATTACTCTTAGGAATAAGCTTGATCGCCGTCACTTTAGCACATCTAGGAAGCATAGAGTTAGTAAAAAAGTGTTTAATGGCTCTACAAACATCAGTTCCAACAATATCCCAAGCATTTTTATAAAATTCTGCATTGTAACCATCAGGACCCGCAGCTTTATTATTCGGGAAAGCAAACAGAACATCCTTAATCTCAGCATCAGTCACCATACAGGTGAGAGAGGGAAAAAAATTGGAGGGAATAACAGAGCCAACAGCTAACGGGTTAGCAGCACAGTTGAAGGTATAAGGAGGGTTATATAAAGTCTTAAAGTATCTGATAGCCTCATTAGAAATATCAATATGAGAAGAGAAAATGTTACCCTCAAAGTGCAACTCATTAATCCGATTGTAACAATTCTTGGTTTTAATATTGGCATATAAAAAGCCCAGATCATCTTCACCTTTAGATAGCCAATTGGCTTTAGAACGTTGAATCAACCACGAGTTCCAAGCTTTTTGGAGTTGAGAAACGGAAGTGGAAATATCCTTTAAGGCAGCATTGAGATTAGGATCCAAAGGTCTGTCTTGTATTTGAGATAGGCAAGAATTATGCAATTCTTGAAGCTCTGATATTCTGTTGGAAATATAGGAAGAGTTTGACCACTGTTTTGTCTTAATAATCCTTTTCAAAGAATGCAGCTTGAAGTAGAAGGCATTAAGAGGGCTGCCATTTTGAGGAGCAGCAAAAGCAGAAAATAAGGCATCCCAAAAACCTTTAAAGTAAATCAAATAGTTTTTAAATTGAAATCTGGTATTAATCTTGATCGGGCTACCCGGTAAAACGATAAGAGGTGAATGATCTGAGCAATGAGGGCCTTCAACTTTGTAAAAGGAAGCAAGAAAAGAGTCAAACCAGGCTTGATTGACAAGGGCCCTATCCAATTTAATATGAATAGGGTT
The DNA here is from genome assembly GCA_016618105.1 of Dendrobium huoshanense. Classification (NCBI taxonomy): domain Eukaryota; kingdom Viridiplantae; phylum Streptophyta; class Magnoliopsida; order Asparagales; family Orchidaceae; genus Dendrobium; species Dendrobium huoshanense. The sequence goes on along the minus strand of CM028356.1, from coordinate 21,403,753 downwards.
ATCAGCACGATGATTGAACCAAGTATAAAACAGTCCAGTAGAAGAGAGCTCACTTAAACCTGAAGAGAAAATCCAATTATTCATTTCCTCCATACGGCCATGCTGAAGAGGCCTACCTCCAGCTTTTTCATCCTCATTCCTACAGCAGTTCAAATCCCCAACCACAATCCAGGGGACAGAAATAGAAGAACTGAGACTAATAAATTGTTGCCAAAGAGAAGTTCTATCATTGGAGGAATTAGAAGCGTAGACAAATGAGATAAGAAAAGTAGGAAAAGAGGCAGTAGCAACGGTCCCATGAATGAGCTGAGAGGTGATAAGTAAAGGGGTGAATGTTATCTTTAACGGGTTCCATTTGATCCAGATTCTGCCTGGATTAGAAGACGAGAAATTATGACAAGTGTGCTCATTAGGAAAAACCATATGGGATTTGACGAACCAGTTATCCCGAAGCGCTTCATCATTGATCTTAGCTTCCAAAATGCAAAACATGTCTAGATGAAAAGAAGAAACCAACTTCCTGCAAGCTAGAACTCTATCAGAGGAGTTAAAACCTCTGACGTTCCAGCAACCAAAAGGAAAAAAGGTCATTTTGACTTGGAAGAAGAAGCGCGGGTCTTCTTGGCACTTTTTCCATTAGCTTTCTGAGAAATCTGCGGCAATGATTTGATCTTCTGTGGGATATTCGCAGAAGAAGACTGAAATTCATCTGGAGGTTCTTCCGGTTCCAAAATTTGAAATCTGTTTGGAGAAACAATTTGAGGGTTTTTTGGTATGACAACTCCAGAGGAGGGAGCAGGGTCGAAGGTAGAGGAAGTAGACTTAGGGGAAGAGGCCATCTGGCTTTGTGGTTTAGAAAGGAGATTATCCGAGGAAGAGGCTTCCTCAGAAATAGCTAAAACATCATCTGTTGGGGAGTTCAGATTAGGAATTGGGTCATTATTTTGTATAGGAGGAGGATTTAAGATAACGGTGTGGAGTGGAGGTGGAGGTAGGAGCCCCTTAGAGGGTGACTGAACAGAGTTGTGCATCGAAGAAGGAGGAGGAAAAGAGCCACCCCCTGATTCATGCACGGAGGGAGGAAGGGGAAATACGGGTATGGTGCTAGTGGGAGGTGCTGGGAGGGAAGAAGGTAGAGGGGGTCTGTGGGTGGGAGGACGGGAAGAGTGATTTCTGGAAGTGCTTCTCCCCCTGGGATTAGACACAGGCGGCTTGGGTTGTGGGTTAATATGGCACAGAGAAGAAGGGTGGACAATGGAACCACAACCAGAACAAGGAGATGGCTTCCAGTCATAAATAACTTTTAAGGAGACATCATCCCCGTCCATCGAAATCGGGATTTCATCCGGCAAGGGGGATGCACTGGAGACCATAACACAAACCCGAGCAAAGGTTAACCTAGTTTTCCGAGCAGTAAGAGCATCCACCGCAAGAGGGTGGCCTACAAAGCTAGCAATTTTCGAAATACCAGAGGGATTCCACACAGCCAAAGGTAAATCAACTATTTTAATCCACAGAGGGATAGAGGTAAACTCATCTCGGGTAGGCTTGAATTTGGGCGTCCATTGCTGCAAGATGAACGGTCTGCCGAAGAAGAACCACGGGCCTCCAGTCCATGCAAGCTGGTAATCTTCGGGGGCAGCAAACTTGAACAAGAAGAAACCATCATTCAGAGACAGCAGCTCCAGAGAACCTTTAGGATTCCAAGCCTTCTTAGCGACGTTAAGAAGGCTCATGTAGGTCGGCCTTGGGCCGATGGAGTAGCCAACCAGGCAAGAGCCCCAATCAGGAACCCCAAGAGCCAGTTCATCAGAAGAGAAAGGTATCTTTTTTGAAGGTGGAACAAAAGAAACAGAGAACTCCCCAGCAACCGGGTCCTTTTTGGTAAGATTAGAGAGAAAGTTCAGGCCGCCAAGAATGGACGGGGAAGGGGGAAGAGCTCGAGCACCACCTGGAAGAGGTGGGAACTCATCGCAATAGGAAGAAGAGGAAGCCATAGAAGCGGTGGGGGAGGGGAAAAAGCCCCCCCCCCCCCCCCCCCAGAAGGTGGCGGCGCGAAGAAGAAGAAGGAAAAGGCGGGGAAGTGCTAGAGGAAAAAACCCTAGCATAGTAGAAAGTTCATTCGTGAGCTGGTCTTTCATCACCAAATAAATTTTTAGGCAACTGTCGCCTCCTTTCTCTTACAGCTTGGAGACTATATTCTGCAATTCATTGCTGGTCAAGTGTCAGCAATATTAAAATGATCATCAAAGGTGTCGGTTATCACTTTTTTTTTTTTCTTTGTTGTTGTTAAATAACATGATGTTACAGGATGATAGAATTCAAATAAGTTTTTCTTTGTCATCGTAAGTTATAGATTCATGATTGATGCATGAGATTGATATGTCATCAAAAAAAAAAAAATTTTTGATCGTACATAAATCTCAATGTAAATATGAGATTGAAGTTTCAAAAAATAAAATTAGACCATCTGATCTCCAATTTCAGTAACATTATGGTCAAATTGAACATCTAAAGGAGACAAATCCAACGACATCAAATTTGATCTAATTCAAACCAAAATGAGTCCAAATCAAAGGTCCAAAGTCTATTTGGAAGCTTTAGAGCATTAATTGGACTATCAAATGATATTCAAATATGGCATGCTTATAGTCGAATCGAGCGGCTCAACGAGATGAATCCAACGAGTCTAAGATCACTCAATTCTGACATCTCTAAGAAATCTAAATGCTTGATAAACACTTTGTGATCAAAGGGATCACTATAAGCAGTCCGATAGAATGGTGCCATGGGAAAAGAGCATCCCGAGTCGATGATCTACTATCGATTCATTGAAGCTACAAGAACTTTAAAAGGATCATACCCATCTGAATTTGCAACTACACCTACTTTAGCATCTTCGATAGCTCTGCTTGTATGCGATTTTTTCCTTTCAGCACAGTCTTTCTTGAAGTGCCCTTCTTTGTAACAATGGAAACACTTTCTTTATACTCTTGATTTTGATCTTGATCGAGCTTTATTGTTTCTGTTGTTCCTACCAGTTTTGTATTCAGTTCTTCCGCACACTAAGAGGGTATCTGGCTTCCTCTCTTCCTTCATTTCTGATTTCCGTTGAACTTCTTTAAACACGAGCACTGATTTAACCTCTGTCATGGTAAGAGTTTGCTTCCCATAAAGCATGGCATCTACAACATGTCATATGCTTTTGGCAAGGAACTAAGCAATATAATGCCTTATCTTCGTCTTTGATTCTTACATCCTCATTCTCTTATCTATTTCAAATCTTTGCATAGACATCATTACCTTCTTTCTTTGGTTGGTTTTAATACCACTTGTTGAAACCTGGAATGAGAACCGAAACCCTCCAGACGGCCAAAGAAGGAACTCACAGCTTCTTGAAGCAGAAAACATACTTCTTTATTTCTCTAGTAATAAGATATCCCTATCACAGAGATGCAACCTCTATATATAGACCTATTATAAAAAATTGAAAAACAGGACAAGACTATACAAGGTTGTTGAAACAGAAAACTGTACTAAACTAATAATTATGAAATTACAAGATAAATCTAAACAAAATAACAACAACCTAAATAGAGATCATTATTACACGAGCGTTAAATGATACTATATGTGAACTTAATCAAATGCCAAATTGTTCAAATTTGTTTATTCAGCTATCGAGTATTTATCAAATGTGCTTGAACTTGTTCATTTATCTTATCAAACAAATATTAACGAGATCTTATCAAGCCGAGCAACAAATTGCTGCTTAGTTGATTTACATCCCTAACCATTAGTTTGGATAGGAGGAGCTTTCTTGTGCACAAGAGTCCCTAAGTAGGAGGGCTTATGCGAGTATCAGCTGATTCAATCGATCTAGCCATCTAGGCTAGTTAAACTCAGTCTAGTCAATCTAGTGATGAATTAAAGTTTTTCAAGAAGCACAATTTCAAGTGATATGCTAACCCTAATAATATACACTTCTTCTCTCTAATATATTTTTTGTTATATTTCAAAATGGTTCAAGACATAATTTTTCATTTTTAAACTCCAACAAACTCAAATCTCTCCACCTTCCCAAGAGTGTCTTTGCTACGAAAAATTATTAGGTGCGGAGTGTGCACCGTCCGCACAAGCACTGGGTACCTAGTGGTACCCAGCGGTACCGAGTGCCGGTACCTAGCTAGATATAGTGCTTGTGCGGACCGCACCTAATAATCTCTCGACAAGAAGAGGCGGGTGTGCATAGCTACAAGGTAACATCACTTGTGAGGAAAAAATCACGCATTAAAAAAAGGTCAAAATATTCATTCTACCATCACCTACAAATAGAGGATTAGAGCACAAGGCTAAGGAGGAATCACACATGAGATCAAATGTCTTAAGGTTCTTGATTGATGTCAATAAAGAAATTGCAATCAAACATGAAATCAAATATCTTAAGGATTTTGTTTCACGACAATAAGAAAATTACAGTCTCTCTCCATGTATCTCTATTTATCTCCTTTTCAGCTTGTCTTGCAGGTTAAATTCTAGTATCATTAATAAAAAAAATTCAGATTCGACATTACAATGGGTTTATTTAGTTATTTGACGCTGCAAATTATGCTTTTAAAAATAATAAATATGGCTATAATTAGACGTGGACAGTAAACTCCACAAGTCTTTTTATTACATTCCTCAAAATAAGATTTCTTTTTTTAGAACTGGTTGTCCACACGCTGTCACTCCCGAAAGAGCATTTGACAACGTGACTAATCTTAAGCTGACCTAGAAGGGCCAGAAACTTCCTGGCCCGCACTTGATTGGACCCCACTTAATAAGCACTGCCAATCAAGAGGAATCAAGCACGGATACGGTTGGGAGGTTCCCAATCAATCTAAACAACGATGGGTAAAATAAGAATTTTAACTTTAGATATAAAACAAATAAAAAAATAAATTCTTATATTTCATTATATATTTTTCATTACAAACAATGAATTGTGACCTAAATAAAATCTATAGCATCTATTAAAGCTTATCATGTGATGTTGGAGAGCATCTGATGCCCACCGTGCTTGAAACTTCTTTAGGAAAATTGAATAATTTTTAGACATCCCTTCACAACTTTTCCTTTTATTTCTGAAAGAAAAATATTATATCGGAATTCTAATATAAAAATATATTATAATAAGTTTCAGTCTTTAAATTTATATGAAAATTCGTAAGATTTAAAATATCATATATTACATTAATTTCAACATAGTTTTAAGAATTGTAATTATAAGATAGCCAAAACCAAAACCTTATTAAAAGCAAATGCATTTTTAATAATTGAAGAACAAAATAAAAAAGGGGGATTACATACATATCACTATATAATAACTATTTTACATAAACATAAATATTTATTTCTATCACCCAAACATAATTTTAACATAAAAAATGTCACTCTATATATTCCAACCACAAGGCGTTATCCCCTTCCCATTGAAATCCCCCTTCCAGCGAACTTCTCTTCGCACATGTTATTCTTGTGTGCTCTCTCTCGTGTCTGACTTCCTGCGTACTCTCTCTCTTTTGAGTTCGACTTCCCGCTTGCTTTAAGAGACGTAAGTTCAGCTCTTTTTATTGTCGTTGTTCGGTTTACTGCGACGTAAACATCCAAATGTATGATGCTTCCATGAAACAACTCTTGGCTACAGTCCTGGTTACTAAGTTCTGAGTATCCTTAGCTCCAAGTATAGAAAATAATTGAAAAACTAATCTTGTATTGATAAAAAATTATTCTAGCATAACAACAACTCAATGGGCACAACTCAAGAACCCATCGATCCCCAATGCAAATACATAATGAGTTGTGCAGGGCTCAACAATCTATGCATAAATAAACAAAAAATGCTTTAGGAGGAATCGGTCATCATGGTATAATAACCACTAATCACATCACAATTTTAACCTTCGTGTTTTGCATGAATTGCAATTGTGGCAACAATGAAGCAGCTTCTAGGTAAACATAAAAAGAGAAGAATATCTTCATCTTTTCCCATGCATCAAATTGAAGTTAATGGGAAATTATCAGATACTCTTGGCTCAACAAAAGTATGAAGATATGGCAAAAGATATTGATGTAGTTGTGGTCAAGTATTTCAATTGAATTGAAATTAATCTGGAAATTAATGCTTCATGGGAAATACCACCAAGCTTTAGGAACTCGTTTTGAGGGGATTTTGGAAGAGTTTGCAGGAGTTGGGGTCTAAGTATTTCTAAGGGTTTCACAATCTATCTATTTAAAGTAATTGCAATTGTCATCTGTTTGATTATGAATGCACCTTGATACGCCACCAAAAATAGTCTTGATCAAGCACGAATCTCGAGGCAAAATCAAGATGGAAGTTTCAAAAATTAGATCGGATACCATCTGAATTCCGATTTCAGTAAACTTACAGTCGAACTGAGCATCTCGAAAACACGAACCCAACGACACCAAATTCAACCCAATCCGAGCCCAAATGGATCCAAATCAAGGACCCGAAGCGCTGTTGGAAGATTCAAATCACAATTTGAGTTACCAAACGGTCTCCGATTTTAACGAGCTTGTACTCGAATCGAACGGCTCGACGAGACGAATCCAACGAGCCCAAGATCACTAAATTCTGACATCACTAAAGCCTTCAAATGTCCAACGAACGGTGCACGATCATGGGATTCAATATCGGCCATCCATTCAGCCACTCCCTATTTGCCCCTGATCTCACACCTATTTACAAGCTATGCCACTCCAGAAAATCTATAAATAGACCCCTCATTCCTCATGAAAGGGGGGAGGAAGCCAAGAGAGAAGAAGGAAGAGAAGGAAGAAAGCTCCAGCCGCCTAGCTCCTCCTCGACCACCGCCGGAGTGCGGCCGCACCACCGCCGTAGTCTTGCCGCACCACCGTCGGACTACCAAGGGACGCCTGAGTGCTGCCGCACCACCGCCGTATTCTTGCCGCACCACCGCCGGAGTATTGCCACAACACCGCCGTAGTTCTACCACATCACCGCCGGACCACCAAGGGACGCCGGAGTGCTGCCGCACCACCGCTGTAGTTCTGCCGCACCATCGACAGACCACCAAGGGATGCCGAAGTGCCTTCCAAAGCTGAAGTACCCCCTTGCACTGAAGTGTCACTGCCGATCCACCACCTGACATCGGAGTGCCGTCGGACCACCATCTGACAATGGAGTGACGTTGGACTTTTGCAAAACTCTTAGTTGATATTTGTAATCTGGTCGTCTTCAAGGACAAGTCAAACCATTGTACTTTCCTCAAATTTTAGTGGAATCATTTTCAACTGGGCTAGGCCCCGTGGTTTTTTCCCTTTCCGGGTTTTCCACGTAAAAAATATTGTGTTCTCTGTGTGTGAGCTGGATATCCGTGCAACGCTAAGACGTAAAATTATAACTCTATCGCCGCGTATATTCTAGCCCGCAACACACCTATAAAACTTTCTTCCACTATTAGGTCCTCATTAGCAAGTATACAAGACACATTTTAAGTGATAGTGGTAATAAACTTGAGAATGTTATCATCTAGCTTTCGTAACAGATGAATTTGCTGAACCTATTTGACAACACACAAAATCTATCAAAGAAGTAAAAAATTAAGTAGAATTCTGCTTAATTAAGTAAAATCTATCAAAGAATTTTTTTTTTTTATCAAAAAAAACTTTTGTATTAAAAATTAAACTGTTTAAAAAACAATAAAAAATCATTCCATATAAAAGTTCGTTTAGGACAACTTTTTATCACTATTTTTTTGTTACTATAAAAATTTTTGCGCTGAGAAATTAATTTAAAAACTGTCTGTCTCAATGGAAGCCTCAGACGTAAGCGTGTAAGGTCTCTTATAGCCTTCATCCCAAGAATTAGTAGAATAAACAAGTTCTCAAAAATTTCTAACTTCCATCAAGGAAAAACCTAATCAGGTCACAAATGATTTAGTTATCTTTGTTCCTATTTACCAATAAAAAAAACCAATTAAAATAATAATCCAATACCAATTACCAATAATTACATGCATTAACATCAATCAAATAACATAAGCACAACTTAAGCTTAATTAAGACTGGTTGCAAACAAGGCAAGTCAACCACTTTTTATACCACGAAGGCTTCTTTTTCTTCTTCTCCATTTCCTCTTCATCACCCGCCGGAAGAGCAACGATGTAAGATTCGTCGGTGCCACAATTGCGACATCTCTGAGCCTCCTGCAAGAAGGCCTTGAAGGCGTCTTGGGTGTACTTGGCGCCCTCAGCAACAGTCATGCCTTGGATTAGGGCGTCAGGGAAGATACTTGGATTCGCATGGTCACCATTGAGGACGGCGGCGAGCTGAACTAGCTCTCGCTGGAAGTCGGAGAGCGGAGCGCCCTCGGCAGCTTCGGTGGTCCTCATCTTCTTCACCTCCGGGAGGGTAACTGTACATTTTTTTTTCATCTATATTAGATTAGGATTTTGCAGCCTTGAAACCACACATAAGAAATGAAAAAGAAAATCAAAATAATAATTAAATTCAATGGATACATTTTTTATCCAATTAATTGACAAAAAAATTCCTAAAATTAAGAGTAAAAAATTTTACTTTTTTATTTACTTGAAAATTTTATTTTGGACACTTCATTTAAGTGTAATCAATAGATAATTGAATTAATTTAAAAATAACATAAATGCATAGTTTTTAATAAATAAGGAGAAAATTTTTAAGAGCTCATTAATGTGGCTCATATTTCTTCTTCTCACAAAAAATAAAAATGAAATTTATCATTAATTAAAAAAAATAAAAATAAATTTCAATCAATTTTACTACAACCAAAAAAGTGGGTGAAATAAATTTCATTTCAATTTCCCTTATATTTGTCTTTCAATTAATGGCTTCATATATTTGCAACTCATCTTGATCTACTAGTTGAAAATTTTGACTTTTAATGAATAAGTGATTGATATAGTGAATCGGCGGAAGAATCAGACCTATAAGAAGGAATTCCTAATCCATGGACAAACAATTTATTCCAAAACTTGAAAGGAGAATTCTATTCATCAATACCTCAATTCCTCTTGCACATTATATATATATATATATATATATATATATATATATATATATATATATATATATATATATATATATATATATATATATATATAATAATTAAATAGAGAAAATCTAGAGAAATCTAGAAGATTCTAGAAACTTGTAACAAACTAATTAGTGATCCTAAGAAATATTTTAAGCTAAAATATTCCGCATCAAAAAGTCTTGAATTCGAGTCTTATATATGTAATATATATAAATTTATTTTAATTGATCTAAATATCCAAAAAAAAAAAATTATGCTAAGCAGAGCTTTAGTGTTTATATTTAATTACCTGGACAATCCGTCCTCGGAGTTGTTCTGGTGAGAACTGTCTCGAACGTTCCCGCCCACGCATCACGCTTCGTTAGGAACTCTTTGAGATTAAAAATCTTCTTCACTGTTGCGGGAATGGAAGAATGCTCAAACTCCGACGAGGAGTCCGGCCCAGAAGGCCTGTGAACCACTGCGCGCATTTGTGCATGCAAATCAAATTATTCTTTTTTTTTTTTTGTGCAAAAAAAAGAAATGTACAAAAAACGATATTGATACAGTGCTGATGTGTCATATTATCAAATATTTTGATGATACAGTTGTAAATAAAAGCATTTGTGTGCCCATTTTATAAATAATTAAACTTTTTGTATTATGCTCAAATATGATGCGTTAATCTTTAATACTGAAGTGTTTTGTGGCACACACGTTCACATAATACGTGTACTTATAAAACACTAACAAACACACGGTTTGCATGACCAATTTAGAAAAATTTAAAAATTAGCGGATACACATATCTAATAGATGCCATAAATAATAAATTTTAATCTTGCAAATATATATATATATATATATATATATATATATATATATATATATATATATATATATATATATATATATATATATATATATATATATATATATATTACATAAATGATTTAAGCTATATTTTCTCATTTATTTTAAAATATATTATTTAAATAACTTAATAGAAAAATCCAAGACTAATTTTAATTTTTATTATTTTCTATATTATTTTATATTTCTTATAATATTTTTTTTTTAATTATTTTCATAAATCTTCAAGTTGACAATCTATAATATCATGTGAATTTTTTCTTTTTTAAAAGAGGTTAAGATGTTTAATAAATTTAAATGTGTTTTATATTTTATTAACAATTGAAATAAATTTATTATTATGTGAATTTATTTAATATTTATAGTTACACTATAGTTTTAGAAATTTTAAGATATACTATTATTTTTATGAGTCCATCAGTATCCTTTATCTTCAATAAGAAATATGTCTCATATTTGTGTCTTAATGTGTTCATCTCCCCATTCCTGTATTAGAGCTTCAAAGAAATAAATAAAGAAGAAATTAGCTCATAATATGATGATCAAATTTTTTATCATGTTGGATCTCAAAGCTGTTAGATTTATAAAGAGATATGTGCAATACAAATTTTGATTGATTACACTCATCGATCTCCAAACAAATCTAACAAATTTGAGACTCATCATAATCAAAAATTGGTCATCTCAAAACCATTGATTTACCTATTCCTTTCTCAATCCATGGGGAAATAAAGATGGTCGGAACCCTAACGCCGAGGCGGTCGAACTTGAAGTAGAAGGGGTCAGGGCCGACGATGCCATCTGGACTTGGCACGCCATCGACTGGAGTGGGTACGTGGTCGAAGAAACCCCCGTGTTCGTCGTAGGTGACGACGAAGAGGATCTCGTTCCACTGGGGGCTCGAGCGGAGGGCCTCGTAGACCTCCTTGACGAACTTCTGGCCCTCGGCGACGTCGTGAGAGGGATGGTCGTCGTTGCCGGGGAGGATTTTGAGGTCGAAATAGCGTTGCTCCACCACCACGTAGTTGGGTAGGTTCCCCTCTTTACAGTGTCTCTTAAAGCTCAAGTCGAATGGGTGGAACCGGCCTATGTATTTTAACTTACGTAGGCTCCTGAGGAGAACAGCACGTCAAAGTTGGAAATTTTATAATAAAGAAAATTGTTGCGTCTCTCTATGAAAGGCATTAGATTTTGATTATTATAATAAAAATAATACTTACTGGTTTAAATTATAAACAATTATAAATTATATAAATATACAATCTGTATCAGAAGAACATGACCGCACCTGTAGAAAAGAGTGGCCGGCGGATATTGATAATAAATCCCAAAGTCAAATCCCGCCTCATCCAAGGAGTCAAATATGGTCTTCTGCGGCAACCCCTCCACGAGCTTCTTCGTATCATTACTCGTCAGTCCATGCGACGTCGCCGAGTGCACAAACAAACGGTTCGGCTGAGTCGAAGCCGGCATCGATGCGAACCACCGGTCGCAAACCGCGAACTCCGACACCAGCTCCCGATAAACCGGCACTGAATCGGGCCGAAACCCGTTCATAACCGCCTCCGATAAGCCCTTCTCCTGGCTCTCCGCCTGCTGCACGAAACCATTCATTGTTGGTTTGACGCCGGCAGGGGTGATGGGGGTTTCGCCGGCGGAGAAAGGGACGCCGTAGACTTGCTCGTAGATGGCTTGGATGGAGTGACCGGGATCCGGGTCGACGTATTCGGCCCGGTCGGAGAATTGAACGGTGGAGGAGGATGGGTCGGAGGTGGAGATCGGGTTCGATTCGGAGCCGGTGACGCCGTCGATTGATGGATTTAGGGATTTCATCCAACCGATCATGTGATCGAAGGAGCGGTTTTCTTGCACGAGGATTACTATAGTGCGGATCGGGGTTGGTGATGAGGACATGGTTGGAAATTAATTGATTATTGATTTTTTGTTTAATAAAGTTCTGCCTTTTATAAGAAAATTGGGGGTTTCTTGAGAGGAGAAGGAAGGGATATTCGGGGATAAATTCTGTTGAAGGATTAGGAAGGAAGCAAGCGTTTTTAGGTTTTGTGAGATTTTTAGGACTGGAAATGGCAGCGCTAAGGAGAGTGGGAGTTGGGAACTGTTAGTTGGATGGATTAGCTGGGAACTTAATGTACGTATGGTTACCGTCTGATTTACAGGTGGCCCGGACCGGAGTGACCCGGTTAGTGGGATTGCGGGAATAGGAGGAAGGAACTGACGGAAAGCAAGCGTTCCCGACAAATGTTGACTAGGCGGAAAATAAGGAGAGGCGATAGATGGAGTGAGATCCGGAGTTTGTAGCAGGGTGTCAATTCAGATCAATGAATCGGGTTCGAGTTCAATCGAGTTATTCTGAGCATAATCGGGTTGACACGAACCCAACTCGTTTAGCTAAAGGGGTTAGGATTTTCAATCTGGACCCGACCCACAAGAGCAGTCGCTAAGGCGCAACTCACGCTGGCGTAGCAACGTAAGGCCTGGCTGCTGGGTGAGATTGTCTGGTCGACTCATCGAGCATGGCAGTCGAGGCGGAGGAGCTTGTGTCGGGTCGAACCCTAGCGTACTCGAACGAAGCCGTAGCTATGTAAAGATTCGGGTCTTAGGGCGGCTGTCGTTACTGAGAAGTCAAGAAGAGTGGTATGCGAGGCCGCGACATGGCGAGGCAGAGCGTTGAAGTGGCCTACATGGCGGCTCGAAGCAACAACAGCTAGGCGACGCGACGGCAACTGCGCGACACGGCTAGATGCGACGGCGGGACGAACTCGACAGCTCTAGCACGATGTGATGGGTCAATTTTGCGGGCCAACTTCGGGCTGTCGGGTCAACCTGAACCTGACCCGTTTTCAAATGAGTCTGAAATCTAAATCTGGACCCTACCCGTTTCACAAACGGGTCGACCCAAATCCAAATTTTTTCAGATAGGATTTCAGATCTTGTCAAAAATTGACACCTCTAGTCTAGAGGTAGAAAGATTGGCTTGATTATTAGGAAGAAAATGATTAAGGAAATGAAAATTGACTCGACAGAGTGACGCATTTCTGAGAAATTGATGTTGGTGGTTAAGCTATGGCATGGTGACAGGAAGCGAAGCATTCGGAAAACAGCCACGCGAGAAATCCTCATTTTATATGATAGAAATGTAATCAAAATATTTTATTAACAATAAGGTTGACCCCTGCAAGTTACCTATTTTTTATGCATGAAAATCTATGTTGCAAAAGTCAAAGATAAGTATTTATGTCAAAGCTCTTCCGTGTTATATATTTAAAAAATTCCATATAAAATATTGTTATGCACGTTCGGTTGACAATTTTTTAAATCCTGAAAGTTCAAATATTTACTTACCTTTTGCTACAACAAATATGTAGCTTCAACTTGGCGCAATGATAAAAATATGCAAACGTCGTGATTAGTTTAGAAAAAAAATCTAATTAAATAGATATTCCTCTGGCAAAAAATTGAGTCTGAACATTTTAACCAAAACTTAGAATCTATCAACAAAAAGTTATAATTTGTTATAAAAGTTGTTGTAAAGTTAAGAAAAAATTAATGTTTCATTTGGGTCAATTTTATTATTGCTTCTTAAAATAACTTTTAGTATAAAAATTTTAATTTTTGTATTAAAAAGCTACTTTTAGAAACAATAAGAAAGTCATTTCAAACGAAGTCTAAAGCTTCGTTTGGGATGGCTTTTTCATTGTTTTTTAAAACGGAGTTGTAGTACAAATTTTTTAATTTTTGTACTAAAACTCTATTTTCAGAAGCAATAAAAAAGCAGTCCCAAGTTGGGACGGCTTTCTTTCTGCTTCTTAAAGCAGCTTCATAGTAGAAAAATTTTAATTTTGATAATAAAAAGTTGCTTTAAGAAGCAATAAGAAAGCCGTCCCAAACGAAGTCTAAATTTATTAGAAGTTATTAAAAACAGCTTATTATGACAAAAATTTCTTGAAAGTAATATCCAAATAAAAGTTTTACTTGCAGTCTTAAATCAAAGTAATAAACAAATTGTCCCAAAATGACTTTTAAGTTTTTTATTGATTTTAATTTTTTTGGATGTACTTAAGCTAAGCTCTATTGCATGCTAAACTATTTGCAATTGTAGAAAAAAGTTCTAATTTTAATGTCATACGAAATTTTAAGCAAACACAATACGATATATATGTTGAAAGCTGCTTAGATGAGAGATGATATTTTTCAAATGAAAACCTGAAAGAGGAAAAGCCATACATTTTTTACCACTATAAATGTAATTTAAAATATATGAATTGAGAATGTTGGGTTCCTAGTGAAATTTAGGAGAGTTTTGAGGCTTTGAAAATAGCTTCAATATTAGAGCATTGGTGATCTACTCTATCTTTCTATTTAGACAAGGCAAGAGTGGATATAAAAAAGACTAGCATAAATGAATCAGATGAATTTTCTAGTGCATGATTTATTAAATACAATAGATATATATTCAAGGTCTTTGAATTCTACCATTTGGCAAATTATTTTGTTAGGATATCCTTACACAAACTTTTTTTCTATTCCTAACAATGAGTGTTTCACAGTTCAGCTTTTAAAATTAGAAATAATAAATTCGAAAACTTTTCTGATAACATGCACCCACATATTTAGGAACTTTTATTTGGTCCGGTGAAAGGACGTAGAGCTACGTTTGGCCGGCACTGAGCAAATACCGGGCAAATCAGTGGTGACCGAACATAGCTCTACGTCCGGTCACCGGACCTAATAATTGTTCTTCAAATAGCCAAATTCTTATCCAGTCGAACATAATTAATAAGCTAACCCATATTTGATTTTACCTTATTTAATAAATGAATAATTACAAATTTGATTCGCTGCACAAAGAAATAAATCAAATATAAATGCAGGCATATAACTACTTTGCCGTGCCTTAAGGATGTGAACTTCTCTCAAGAAAGCAAGGAAACTGTGGTAGATAAACACCTACGCATGCTCACTGTCATGGAACCATCATCAAAAGATCACAGATTTATTATCCATTTTAGTCCATTTTCTTATATAATATGCATACAAAAATTAGTAAATTTTATGTTCTTCTTCATTTTAATTTCTATTTTTTTCAACACATTTTTAATTTTTTTTTCCTTTCCTAATGAAATCCTTGTTATTGATCGAATTAACTTACCATTTGTTTACGTTAATTGCATTTTTAATTTGTTTCTATAAATAATTCAACAAATAAAACACAGAAGAAATAAAAACAAATTTATATAATATGAGGTGTATTAACATTATGGGATAGAAGAAGTACGTACGTGGCTCCATGGAAACCTCAGAAGCTAATAGCGTAATTAGCCCGTTAATTATTTTAAATGCGTCACGCTTTTGCACAACTCGTTAGAATTAGGGCTGCTTCACGATCTCCTTCCTCATGATCAAATAAAATATATATATATTACACGCACACGCCATCCAAATTAATCATAATTATCTGTCTAACCAACCCAACAAAATTATTGCATCCGTGCAATTGCAGATGCTCATTGATCTTTTTTTGTTTTGTTAGAATCTATATAGGAGCTTACGTGTTAATAAGAAAAATAGACTAAATATAAATTTGAAATAAAACCTATGAGCTATTATTCCAACCTATTGTGATTACAATGATCATACATAAATAAAAGGAAGCAACGGAAATACCCAAGAGGGATACCTGAAGAAGGACAAAGCCAACACCACGAGAGGTCCGAGAGAAGCACCCATCAATATAAAACCTGCATGGAAATAAACAAAAAAGATAGAAAAAAAAACAACATACCAACTAACACGAACAAAGCCACCCATAGAAAGCAACACACTCAGCTCACCTCCAACCCAACCACACCAGCCATTCATATTCCCAAACACCATCCAAAAGCAACCAAAACCCCACCGCCTGCTGCCAACACAAAGACCCCCAACCGAGCAAGCAAAACCCCACAGCTTACCCAAATCAAACAAACATACAGAGGCCCACAACAGTAATAGCAAAACAACCAAAAGAAACAACCCCACAACCAAAAGAAAATAATATGATCCGGGCAAACAACAGAAAATAGAAACCAAGAACTTTTTTTTTTTTTAGATTTCCTTCTGCGATGTTTGACACCCCCAACAGATGTTCATTGATCAAATAATAAAAAGAAATGATGAAATTAGGGGAAAAAAAGAATTGAAGTTTGATTATTAAATTTTGAAATTTGGATGACAATTGGATGAGTAAAAAAAAAAAGAGGAAAACAGTTATGATATTAAATGAAATTTGAATGTTAAATGAAAATTTATCGTTTTACACATTGCCATTTTGAATTTTGAAAATTGCATTGCACTTTTATTTCTATAAAGGATATGTACAACTGATAACTTTTTATAGTACTGAGAGCTTTGGTGGACAGATGCCGATATATTATTAGTATAAGAACCTTAGCAAGAGAATTAGGGATAAGAAGTTTTGATTATGGTTAAATGTGTTCAAATGTAAGAGATTATCTTATGTATAAATAGAAATTGTTTCATATCATAGTTCTTATTAGCTGATAAAACCATAGAAAAAAATACACATAAAATGAGAATTTTGTAGAATATTTTCAAAAATTAAGCAGGAGAAGAGTGAAAGCAAGGTTCAGACAAAAATATTCTTTCCACTTTCTACAAAAATCCAATATAATAATGCAAATGAGCTAGGATTAATTATTTATTAGAATTGTGTAAATGAAAATTTATAAAAATCAAAGGCTGGCACAACAACTTAAGATCGAACTGCCCAAATCTTTAAGTGCCACTTTTTAAATAATTGTATGTGGATTTCAATATTGCCCAAATCTTTCTTCTTCTTCTTATTTTACAATAAAATAAAATTTATTTGATATCTATTAAATTAAATATCAAATAATTTAAGGAAAATTTACATACATACCACTTTATTTCATGTTATTTACATATCTAACACTCAAAACTTTAATATCAAATATATCACTCCTATATTTCATTATTACCACCCACATCAAACTTTAATAGTTTATTCCATGCACTCATATTTATCATATTGATGGTAGGCATATAATATTAAAGTTTTAGGTCTTAGAAATGTAAATAGCATGCAATGAAGTGGTATGTATGTAAATCTCCCATAATTTAATTTATGCGCTTACTTAACAGCTATGACCGACGATGATTAAATAACGATCATGGCGGTCATTGGTTATAATTATTTTTAAAACTCCTATATATAAAGCGTTTTTAGTAAACAATCAAATGACCCTAAATAAATAAATAGAAAAAAAGAGGCATTAATCATGTTGTTATATCCAACATTTCTTATATCCATTAGCCAAGAAGTCATTCCAATATCAAATTTCAGGAAGGCAGTTCATAGTTATATTAAATCTTTCAAAAAAGATGTTGGCAAAAAAAAAAAAAATTATGAAATCAAAATGGATAGACTTGAAACCAAAAAACAACTAAATTTTGCTCTTGAAAGTTTCGAATTTGCTCTGCCTGAAACTAGACTACAATTAAAAAGAGCGAAAACAACTGAAATGAATTACCTTCAAATCCAAAGTGCTAGACTGCTAGTGATATATATGCTCATAGAGCAGGTTACATGTGGAGACCATAGGAGCAAATTGAGCTATAGAGAATACAGAACTAAGTAAACTTTTTTGGGGTGGCAATACTCTGATCAAAATTTAATAATCTTAAAACCATTAATTTTTTTAAGAGAAGTACAATATAATTTTTTATTTATTTAATATTCACATAGTGTATCCATTTCAAAATAAATTTAATTATTTAAAAACTCATAATGATACAATTTTTACCTAAAAGTGATGGTAGAAAATTAAGAAAAGAAGAATCTGAAAGTAGCACTTTCTTTTCTTGTGGCAAACTTTAAAAAGATGAAAAACATCTCCATTAAAAACATGCGTGGATATAATCAAAAAAGGTTACACGCCTAATTATTTTTCTAATACTTGGCATAATTCTTCATAGCACGTAACTGATCTTCAATGGCAAAAAAAGCACATAAAAATTAGCCAACTGCAAGAAGTCGTGCCTCCCATCAGCTCCGCGTCAGAGTAGTTTGAGCAGTTAGCACTTATCAGGGAATGAAGAAAATTCTGCTCCCTGTTTTGATGGCTAATTCTTGGTAAAAGCCTTTAATTCTTCCAGTTCTCCTGTTTTTCAGAATCGTGGAAATGCCAAAAGAGTTTGCCTCTCATACGTAGCAATAGCACTGCAGTTTGACAATTATAATAAGAGTAAGGATGAAACCTAGTCAAGCCGGTTCAAGCTCGACGGTTCAATTTCGAGCTCGACAGCTTAACGAGCCCGAGTTCGAACACCCAGCTACTCGATTCGCGAGCTCGTGAGCAGCTTGTGTAACAACGGCGGGAAAAATGAAAACAACGAGTGCGAAGATGAAAACGACGGAGGCGGTAAGAAGCGGACGCGGTGAAAATTATACTGCAGGGAAATAAAAACCTCGACTCGTTAGGATGACACAGGCGAAGATGTGAATGACGCTCAGGCGGACGGTAGTCACGACACAGGCGGACGATGCAGGAGCTCAAGCGAACGACATAGGCGCTCAGGCAGATGATGCAGGAGCTAAGGCGGACGACGCAAGCGCTTAGGCAGACAACTCAGGCAGACAACGCAGACGCTCAGGCGGACAACGCGGGGCTTGTGCCGGTAGGAAGACGCGAACGACGCAAGCGAAAGAAGCGAGGCTCATTAAAAGGCTTGAAGTGCGGCTCGACAAGCTCCTTTTCCCTTATCGAGTCGAGCTCGAGCTTGACTTTTGAGCTCGACTCGAGTTCGAGCACAAGCTCGAGCTCAGTATTTGACAGTTGAGCTCGGCTTGAACACATCCTGACACGAGCTGGACTCGACTCGTTTGCACCCCTATATAAGAGTGATTGAGTGAATATTTACCATTTTTTGATAAGTGGTGTTTTGATTTATCATGTTCCTGAATAAATATAAATCAAGTGAAAGGAAAATGATAAAGCTATAAAAAAATATTAAAACTATATTACACATACCTCTTCAATATCCTAGCCCAAGCCACCAGTCAAAGTTACAACTTTGTAGTATCCCCTCATAAGTCTTCATCATCACTATTGGCTCGATCTTATTTTGAAGTTTTACACCTCATAATTTTTTATCAAAAGAGCAAGAGTTAAGAAGCCTTCATAAGATTACCATGCAATAGAAAAATTTTGCTAACTTCCAAATATATGATAGAAATACGGCTTTAATGCAAGCATGGAATATTCATGCTTGTTAGTTTCCATTTTAATAATTGATATGTGGGACATGAATACTTTAGGCTTGAGCTCCAATAATTTCATTTGTTGGTGTTGTTTCGATGTTGATTTCGATTCAGTAATTATAAGTTCATGATCCAACCAAGTTGATATAGGCCATAGGAATAAATATGGCCAATCAACTTCCACTAGGGATCAAGCAAAACATCATATCGAAATTATAATACCTAAAAATTTATAACTTCCAGAAAGCATAAAAATTACTATAAGATTATTTAAAGTTGTGAAATTAGAATGGCAACAAGTATATAGATACTCAGCCTACTCCCATTGCATAACTAGTAATAGAGAGAAAAGTGCATCAGGTATTAAATGGCTATAAGTTATCCTTATTAATCATTATCTTCAACCTTATTTCATTGTCATTTTATTAAGTTTACTGAGCTAATTTTTATGATCTTCGCTTTTCAATCCTTCGCACTAAAGGTAATAAAAAATCAAATACAATAAACATTATAAAAGAGAAGTAGCAAAATCTAAGAGACCATGAAAGAAAAAGATTTGCATCGCAACAATAAACAAGAACTATGAAACTAAATTGATGAGTCAAATGAGTAGCCCTCAAGAAAGTCTTTCTCAAAAATAAGGACCAATAGTCAAGATACTTTTAAATTATTAAACTCTTATAAAATTAATTTCCATATGCTAGAAACCTGTTAGGATTAGCATTTGTGACATGTATATGCTTCCAGGCAATCCTACTCAGTCTTTTGTTTGCTTCTTCTTTAGCCAGTACAAGCCCGACTAAATATTAATTAATTAATAAAACTTTTGATACACATGGGCTCATTTGATTGATCATGTATTATATTAACTATTAAGGTAAATTAAATCAACTTTATTATGCATAATTAATCCCTGCTTCTAGCTTTAAAAAAAAAAAAGCTGATGAATACTTTCAAATTCAATGATTTACACAGAAAAAACTGTTCTAAATTATAGCATTATGCCATTATTAAGTACTATACATTACTTGAAGTAACATAATTGATGCAATCATTCGAAAAAAAGTTCTAGGAAATTTTGATATAGTGCCATATTTGTTAGCCAAAGTATTTTCCATGGCATGCCTTGGATATTTACCAATGAGAGTAAATATTCTTAGCAATCATTATATTGAGTTAATGTTATTGAAACATTAACGAATCATTTTACTCTCACCAAAAAAAGACCCAACTGATTATAAATCCTAAATCTCACTCATTTCCCTTGGTAATCAATCACATCATAATAATAAATCAACTGATCAATTTCAAATATCACATCAATCTCATAAATGAGCAACATAATTAGTGTCTCAAAATCCAATTGAAAGGATCCGAGCAAAACCACACCTTGATTTATCTAAATTGTCACAAAAGCATTCAAACTCAGACGAAAGACAGGAGAAAAGGGAGGAAAGTAGAAGGAAATAACATAGGAAAGTGAGATCAGGGTTGATTTATAGAGAATGTGGAAAGTAGTATAACAAACTTTCTTTAGAAATATAAATTAGGAAATTGAGATTAAGGTTATTTAATTTCAATTACGGATGCTTCATATTAAAAATTTTCCTTATGACTTTATGAGCCCGGTGATAGAAAAATGAGAGTGATATGTATGGAGCACTGGAGTGATGTGCAAATGTCTAAGTGGTACGTGAGGTTATCGTATTGGAGGACTTGCGCAAATGCTTAAGCATTATAACCCTTCCGGACCATTATAAGCATAATATAAATGAGAATCATGAGGGTAGCTAGCAACATGGGCTCCGAGCAAGAGAGAGAGAGAGACTTCTTCTGCATCGAGGACTGATATGGTGAGCGGGGAGAGTCGTATTGAGAGCCAATCTCATGAACCGGGAGAGTATTCAGCATTAAGGGCTGACCTCGTGAGCCGAGAGAGAGAGACAAAGGGGAGAGGTGAGAAGGTGAAAGGAGA
Source organism: Dendrobium huoshanense (assembly GCA_016618105.1). Taxonomy (NCBI): domain Eukaryota; kingdom Viridiplantae; phylum Streptophyta; class Magnoliopsida; order Asparagales; family Orchidaceae; genus Dendrobium; species Dendrobium huoshanense. The sequence continues at coordinate 21,382,522 of CM028356.1, read as the reverse complement.
ATGAAATGAATTAGGAAAGTGAGATTAGGGTTGATTTATAGTGAATTCATAAAGGAATATAACCGATTTTCTTTAAATTTGAGATTAGGTTAATTAATTTTAATTCAGGAATCTTAATGTTATAACAACAGGAACAGAAAATGTCAATGTAGTGTTGGAGCACTTGCGCAATCGCTAAAGCTTTCTAAACCTTCCGGATACCACTAGATGCATAATATAAATGAGAATCATGAGGGTGACTAGGGACAAGCTCCAACCAAGAGTGAGTGAGAGAGAGAGATAGACCGGCCCAGGAGGGGCCGGCTGGACCGGTCCAGGTCTATGTTTGGCAGAACAGAGAAGCCAGGGGGGCGGAACATCTAGTGGGCCCCAATTGGGGTTAAATCAATGTTTAGGAGGGAAATATTTGAATTAGAGGGGTGTTTAGGGAATTTGTATGATTCCTTTTTGCTTTAATTAGGGAGTAATGTGAGGAGGGTTATCTTGAAATTTGAATCTTATTTTGAGATCTAGGGTTTTCTTTTGGGCTCTTGGCAACGCCGGAGATTATGAGAGTTTTCCTTCCTCTCGAATTGAAGGAATTTGTATCTTTGCTTGTTTTCTTGATTTATCTAGTGAAATACCATTGCTTTATTGGTTTTCCTACAAGTTTTCTCACCAATTTCCTCAGTTTTCTGCTGTTATTGGCTGATTTCCTGCTGCGAACAGCAGTTTTCCCTGCTGCAATACTTATTTTTTGGGTGGAATTGCTTGTGCATACGAGTATTTCCTATCAAATTTGTATCAGAGCATCGATTGGGGACCTCATGAGGCTGAAATCCCTGTTTTTCAGCGAGCTTTTGGCTTCCGGAAGTGATATTTTTGAGATCCGTTAGGAAGAACGATGGCCGGAAAGAAAGTTGACGTCTTGGAAGGCGAGGTCGGCCAATTGAAAGCCGATTTCGAGAAAAGATTCTTCAATTTTCAAATCAAATCACCTCCGACAATCAAAGGTTGGAGGGGAAGTTCACCGCAATTGAGGAAATGATGAAGAAACTACTTGAAATGAAACCCAATCCGACGACATCGGAAGTAAGAGAGACCAAAGACGGCCATGGCATGGGAGGAAATCCGAACCCCTTGCGGGGAAATTCGAAGGTGGAGATCCTAGAGGAAGAGAACGACATGACTCCTCTAGAGCCTCTTTCGAGGGAAGAGATGAGCATGGGATATGACAGAAGGGGGGCTGATTTTGGTGGGAGGAGAAAGAGATCTCATCGCCGAGGTACTGAATTCAAAAGAATTCAGCGTCGAGGGGGGGGATTTTGAAGGAAGAAGGGAGGAACGTCATTGTCGAGGTGCTGAATTTGAAGGTATTCAGCGTCGAGGTGATGATGTTGAAGAGAGGAGAGGAGAGTATGCAGAGGGGTTCGAGTATATTCGTCGGAGGGAGGATCGGGACAATTGGGGAGCGCCTCCTCTGAGAGGAATGGGAGGATATGGAGGATACCGGGGAGATCCCAAGGTGAGTAAATTGAAGATGCCCATTTTCGAGGGGGAAGACGGCCATGGCTGGATCTACAAGGTGGAGCGTTCATTGCTGTCAATAGGTTGACAGAGGATGAGAAGCTAATGGAGGCAGGATTGTGTCTGGAAGGAAAGGCTTTGGCATGGTATCAGTGGCGTGACAGGACGGAGCCCATCCGGAGCTGGAGGGAGTTCAAGGACTGCCTATTAGAACATTTCCGAGCCGATGGAGGAGGAGACTTCTATGAGCCATTCTTTGCCCTGACTCAGGAGGGGACGGTGGCGGATTATCGAGACAGATTCGAGTACCTGGCTAGCCGATTGGATCACATCTCGAAGTCGGCCCTGGAGGGGAACTTCATAAAGGGGCTTAAGCCAGAGATATGAACCGCTGTCAGAAAATTGGAGCCGAGAAACCTAGGGAAGGCTATGGAGTTAGCACAGTTGGTAGAGGATCAGAAGAAATCTGAAAGAGAAGCCCAGGGAAACTATTCGGGGGGGGGTCGTACAGGATGACTACGACCATCTTGCCTTCAAAGGGGGGATCTTCAGGGAGTCTGAAGGAGGCACCAAAGGATAAGGTTGGAGGAGGGGTGTTGACCTCGATTTTGCCCAAACTCGGGCCTGGAGGGTTGACTTGGTCAAATTGACCAAGCCAGACCCCAAGACCCTCTCCGATGGGTTCAGTGAGTCGAGTCGAGTCTGTTGAGCCTGGACTTGGACCCTGGGTCAACCCGGTTGACCAAGTCAACCAGGGTTGACCACCTAGCCCATTAAGAGCTCGAATCAATTTTAAATCATTTTAAACCCTTTCTCGAGCTCGAGCCTCCTCCCCATAGACCCAATTGACTAGGTTGACCAAGTCAACCCTTGACTTGGTCAACCCAAGTCATAATGGGTTAAATCCGACCTATTAAGGCCCAATAATGGCCCATTTAATGCCCTATTCAATTCCTTGAATTTCAAATAGCAAACCACGTCCTAAACCACCCCTTTTCCCTCCTAATTCAATCTTGATGCAATCCTAACCGTTCCCCTTAGGTCTAGGAGTTTAAATAGGAGAAATTTAGGTTTGAGAAGGATCCTTTTTCAAAAATTCCTGAGCCCTAGCCTCCCAAAGCCCGAGAACTTTCGTGAGAGAGTTCCTTGGACTTCCCCTCATCTCCCTCGACCAAATCCCGACGCTTAGACCCCGCCGGCGGCGATCCTCCAGCGAACCCGAGACGAAATTCCTTCCAAGGCTTCATCCCGTCGATCGAGCGTGCGTTGGATCTCGACGTCAACTAGGAATTTGTTCCTGGAGAGTCCACGAGTCCAACGAGCCCAAGATCTCCCGAATCCACTGTGTGGATTGAGGTAAAACCTAAACCCTAGTTAGAACACTTAGGGTTAATTAGCATCGTTATTAGCGCGTTTTAATTCGAACAAAACACCCCCCATGGATGCTCTTCACTAGTAGAATCTAGGTCTAAAGTTTCGTTGCGTTTCGTCCAGCCGTTTGGGAGAACGAAGCAAAAATCCCCCCAAACCTTCGGTCCGGCCGGTTGCATGCACAGGACAGAGCAGGACCGTCGGATCTCTGATCAACGGACCAGATCTGGCTGTACACGGTTCGGATCCGTCTCGCGATCCGGCCGTGCGATGTGCTCCTCCGTATGGCTCGATCACGACCGTCCGTGTGAGATGGCGGGTGATCCAACGGCGCCCATCACCCGCCGACGTGGATGAGTGGCTCGGCTCTGATTTCCACGCCGCGGCAATCATTGCCAATGATTGCGCGGCGGCGCAATCATTGGCAATGATTGCGCCGAACCACGGGAGCCTTTCGGGACCCGACACGTGTCGCCGCATAATACTTTAATATAAAAATTGATTTTTAAAACCTATTTTTCATTCAAAAATTCGCCAAAAATTCGTTTTCGCTCCGTTTTTGTCGTATAATATATCGAATTGCTCGGAATTGAATTTCCTTTAATTTAAAATTAAAATTACTTTAAAATTATAATTATATTTTAAATTATTTTAATAAAACAGTAAAATTCTTTTTTTTATTATTCAAATAATTATTAGTATATTAGTATTTAAATTATAATTATATTAATCATTATTTAAACATATTAGTTACTGTTTTGTGCCTATTACTATTATTATGATTCTGTTTTACTATTTTAAGTCTCTTTTAATTATTTATTACTATTTTCTATAATTAGTTATTTTAATTATCTTTTAACAATAGTTAATTAGTAAATTAATTTAAATAGCTAATATTTTCATAAAAAAAAAAAAAAAATCATTATTATATTTTTATATTTGTTTCATAATTTCAAAAAAAAAAAAGTAAAGTATTATTTTATTCTTTTCTTTCTTTTTATGATTATTCTTAAGCATTATTTATTTAAAACCTTTTATTGTGTTTAAACTTCAAAAATCCATAACTTTGTCGTTTTAAGTCCGCTGTCAACGCACAATACTTTGTTTTGGATGTACTCTGAATTCTGCATATTTTAAAACTATTTTAAGATGAAAATTTTGTCTGAATTTTCTGTCATTTCAAAAACAATGAAACTGCATTATTTTAAAATATTATTTTATTGTATTTGAACTTGTAAATTTCGTATCTTCGCCGTTTTAAGTCGGATTTTGACGTGTAACCCCTCGTTTTTTTCAGAAAAGCGAGCTTTGTGTTTTGAAACTATTTCCAACCCCTGATTTTGGCCGTTTTGACAGATTTCTATTTTTGGGGCATTCTTTGATTATTTAATTATTATTTACTCAATTAGTATAATAATTACTTTCATGATACAAATTATTTTTAAATCGTTTTGATGCCATGTGAGAGTGGTCAGCGGGTCTCCCATATATCTATTATAAATTGATTTATTTTAAATTATCTATTTTCCCAAAAATTTATTTAGTTTTAAGTATTTTTAAAGTATTTTAAAACTATATATACTTTAAATCCTAATTCCGGAAGACCCGCTATTTCACGAAATTTTAGGCATGGATTCTATGGATGAAGAGCAATCATGGGGGAGTGGGTTAGTGAATGATTGAGTCCCAATCATTCACTAATCCTTTTTTTAGGTGTCTTTATTTTTTTTATCTTTCGTAGATTGCATGTGTAGGTCGTCGCACCACGAGCACTTAGTCTAGCCTCTCCTAGATTTAAGGACATGACGTGTTTATTTTGTTTATGTACTCCATGCATTTATTACCTTGAGGGTTAGCTAAAACTTCGATTCAAACCCATATAACATAGTGACACCCTAAGGACAATAATTAAGGACTCGTCTAGCGAACTTAGAAGTTTTCTAGGAGCTAGGATAGATCCCAGAACGACATAAAAACTTCAACACTTAAACTTAGTGACATCATAAGCCTTTCATAATTTTCTGGAAATTTCTAGGAGCTTTTAGAGCCCTTAATTAACCAACCCTAATTAACCCGCTAAATAAGGCCCCGAGACCTTCCGAAAAATGCAATAATTACGTATTAGGTCAGAAAATTATCCACCATACCTCAAATTGACCAGAATATGACTCTTGACCTTAGATAAATAGGGCTCCCTAGTTTGACTTTAGGTTGACCCCTAATTTGACCATCGGTGGAAATTACCTTTTTGCCCCTAATAAATTATTAAAAATTATTAAAAATCCCAAATTTTTTCCAAACACTTAGGATCACTTTCTCAGGTCATCCCTGACTTTTGGGAGTGATTCCAATCAGTTTGGAGCTCATTTGGATCAAAACAGTAAAAAGGGCCCTTTCCTAGTTAATTTAGAAAATCCCTTTAATACCCGATCTTTAGAAATTCATAACTAATTGTAGAAAATTTCAAATTAGGCAAACTCACTTGCATTAGACTCCAATTAGGGCCTAGTATTTATTGAAAATCTTAGGTTTCCAGAAAGTGGCCTGGATTAGAAAGTCAACTTTTTGGTCAACCCCAGCCTATAGTCTAGGGCCCGAAACTTAGAAAATTCATAACTTTGGATAGGAAGCTCCGATTTCAGTCTACTACCTGTCTAACTACTCGTATTAAGGTCTAGTATTTTTCTAAGGTGATAGGAGACCCAGAATTAGCCTTTTTCCCATAGTGACTTTTTGGACCCTTAGTCTAGTTCCTAGGAGGACCTAGAACTTTCCAAAATTGACCAATACAATTCAAACTTCAAATATGAATACCCTTAGTTCTTAAAACTGATCAACAAATTAAAATAACCAAAAATGGATCCAATTCACTAATATTTGAACTTCAACAAAAATTTCTTTTTCTGGCATTCAACAGATTTGAACTTTAGACAATTTTAACTAATTACCCTCCACTTAGGATATATCCAAACCACACTAGCCTTACACACACATAGAATGGTTTGCTAGGGCACCACTTCTAGATCTAGGTTAGGCCGCTGGGTTTTATTTTCTGCTGTGTGCCGGAGCTTTTCGTAATTTTCACTGCATGCTGTTTGAAAATTGAATTGCTGTGTTTGCTTACTTTTCTTGCACTCTGTGATGTGATGGGCGCTAGATTTACCCCTAGATTAGGAACGTCATATATATATATATTGTTCTTCTATGCAGGTGGCCATGCTCAAGCTAAGAAAAGGGAGGCACCGTTATGATTTCTAATATTGTCTTATGCAGGTGCTTGCTCAGCCCCCCCTGATATAATGAGGGCTAAAATTATTAAATAATTATAATTGCTACAGATGGAGCTGCTTAGCCCTCAGAGAATGGCTTGGCACAGGGTCAATGGTGTTAGCATTTTCATTTTCATATAAACTGCTTGGGATGATTATTAGGATAACCTTGCAGGTGATTTAGAATTTACTGCTTTTTCAATAAATGTAAATTTGTATGTAATAATTGTTAAGAGTTGTGAAAACAACCTTCGAGTTGGGATATTCTTATCCAACTCGGATTCCAAAAGAAGAAGGCATCCCTAAGGGAAGAGTCTTCTTCCATTTGGAAGATCGAGTTGGATGGCTTTAGATATCTAAAGAGAAAAGTCAATACACCCCATGTTGGGGAGAATTGTCTCTTCGTTTGGATATTCAAGCCACGACGGATCCAAGGAGTCCAAGGAGGAGTGATCCAAGGAGTCCAAGGAGATGATACCCAGGAGACTGAAGATATTGAAGATTTGAAGACCCAATATCCCTCTCAAAGTTGTTGGCGTCTGTCATAGGCTTAGAAATCCGGGTTGTTGGCAGTGGTGCCCGGCCACTTTACTTTTCTGCATACCCTGGGTTGTAATTAAAGGGCAGTTGGCCTATGGACATTTATTTGATTAGTTTGTGGATTTATATTGATGTGCTTACCTGATTGCGCTTAGAAATATCTGCTTTTTCTAGGTTTCTTTCTTGCATGCCGTTTTTGTTTTCGCCTGGATCGTATTAGGCTCATTAAGGACTATAAAATTTTTCTACTCGTAATTAATCTTTAAAAATTTAAGTTTTAAATAACATAGAAACTTAACGAACCTAGGAAATTGTCGGAATCGTCCGGGGTCGCATGCATATTACTGCATCTTCTCTCTCCTTCTAATAAGACATCTCCCTGCCTGCGGGTAGAGTCCGGATAATCTGGCCTATGAGGATGAAGTGCCGGACCTAGGGAGACTCAGTCTTTTCTAAAAATTATTTTATATTAAGCCTGTTTTTAAAATCCAAAGCATTCATGAGCTGACATTTCAACTAGCATGCATTGCATTAGAAATCAATTTAATTAACATTTAATTGCATTAGTTAGGGGCATTCACCCAACATAAGTCTAGGACCACTTAGGAAATCCTCTAGATGTCGGTCCTCCTTCCAATAAACTGTACCTCCCACCCATCTTTCATAATTGACCTGATAGCATGGTTTTGAAGCGATTAGGTGGTTAGATGGCTCCCCCAATCCAGGCCGGGATAAGTCCAGATCTTTGCATCGAATTAGCTAGGACACTGGTCTTAGTGTGTGTCGAACACTAAGTCCAACCTAGATTTAAGATTCGAGGCTACTACATTCGGTCTCGTAGTAAGCCTTAAATAGTAGGTAGGTCCTTTCTTTTCAAGGACCCTAAATCTTACTTATCCGCGTTACAGGATGACGCCACCTCCATCCTTCTCTCACGCATGTGGTTGATTGTTTGTCTTTCTTTTTCCAGTTTCTCTCTAGTGCCCTAGAGCCTCCGAATGTTGGTTTGAGCCACGCATGTCGATTCAGCCCTTCGGACCTTTCTTCCATTTGAGTAGGATTTCCTAGTCTGTACCCTTGTGCCAATCCCACTTTAGGAGAGGATAATGTATAATCCTTAATCGAGAGTTTTCTCAGGCTCCGGCCTGGGATGTAATTAACCACGGGGGCTTGCGCCCGTGGGAAACTCGGTCCCACATCTACTAAACCCCATTCGAGCTCTTTCATCGGATGGGGGAAACCCGTGATTTGGTCATGTATATTACTACCCATCGAGGTGTGTTGGTGAAAGCCTCTATCCTCAATGGTCAGTCGTATGCACGATCCAATTTGTCCCTTCCAATCGACCCGTTCGCGCGGTGCTCTTTCGGAGGTCCACAAGGGGGTAACGGTGGACAGTTCAAAAAGCTGACTGAGAAGGAGCTGCAGAAAAAAAGGACAAAAGGGGTGTGCTTCAGGTGTGATGAGAAGTACATGCCGGGGCATAGATGCAAGGACCGATCTCTTCAGGTTCTCCTCGTTTGTGAGGATAAGAAAGACGAAGAGGGAGGTGAGAATGACCCCGAGGTGGAGGAGGAGGAGAAGTTGCATCTGGACATAGCAGAAGTCTCTCCAAAATCAGTAGTGGGACTCACTTCGAGTCACACTATGAAGGTGAAAGGAGTGATCTCTGACCGTGAGGTTGTGGTGTTAATAGACAGTGGAGCAACACAATTTCATTTCCACCCAGATTGTTGATGTATTGGGGATGGAGCTAGTGGATACCGGAGGTTACGAGGTAATGATGAGCACCGAAAAGGTAGAGATGGGTCGAGGTGTCTGTCGAGGAGTAGTACTAAAGATTCAAGGGATCCATGTAAAGGAAGACTTCCTTCCCTTAGAATTGGGGAGTACGGATGTCATCTTTGGGATGAAATGGCTGCAGACATTGGGAGAGACCAAAATCAATTGGGTACACTGAGGATGGAGTTGGTGGTTGGGGGCAGAAAGAGGACGATTCAGGGTGATTCAAGGCAGGGGTTTCTCTCAAATCCCTCATCAGAACCATTCAGGAAGAGGGAGGAGGCTACTTAGTAGAGTTGCACCGTCTGGAAGGGGTCGGATTGGAAGAGGAATGCAATGTTCCCTCTACAATACAGCCGCTCATACACCAGTTCAGCGAGGTCTTTCATCCGCCCCAGGGTTTACCTCCTCAAAGAGAGTTAGAGCATGCCATTATCTTGAAAGAAGGTGAGACTCTGATCAGCGTCCGTCCTTACTGCTACCCACAGATTCAGAAAGATGAGATTGAAAAGCTGATCCGGAAAATGCTGGAGGCGGAGATTATCAGACCCAGCAACAGCCCTTTTTGTAATCCAGTCCTCCTGGTCAAGAAGAAGGATGGGAGTTGGAGATTTTGTGTGAATTACAGGGCTCTAAATAAAGGCACTGTACCACACAAGTTCCCAATTCCTGTGATTGATGAGCTGTTAGACGAGCTACATGGAGCAGTGATGTTTTCTAAGCTGGAATTAAAATTCGGATACCACCAGATCAGAATGAGGGAGGCAGATGTTCCAAAGACAGTGTTCAGGACACATGAAGGGCATTATGAATTTCTGGTAATGCTCTTTGGATTGACTAACGCTCCTGCAACCTTTCAATCCTTGATGAATCGGGAATTCAAGCAGCACCTCAGGAAATTTGTCTAGGTCTTTTTCGATGACATTCTGGTGTACAATAAGACTGTGGAGGAGCACTTGGAACATCTGAGGGTGATATTGGAAATACTTCAGGAGTATCAGTTGAAAGTCAACTTAAAGAAGTGCAGTTTTGCTCAGACGAGTGTGGAGTACTTGGGACATGTGGTTTCCCAAGAGGGAGTGGCAGCGGATCAAACTAAAATTGAGGCAATGCAAAAATGGCCACTGCCTAGAAACCTCAAGGAGTTGAGGGGTTTCTTAGGATTGACGGGATACTATAGGAAGTTTGTGAAGATGTTCGGTACAATTGCATGGCCCCTGACTGAGCATCTAAAGAAAGACAAGTTTTGCTGTGGAGAGGCAGCCACTCAGGCATTCGAGAGGTTAAAAGAAGCCATGACGACCGTTCCTGTTCTAGCTCTTCCAGACTTTAGTCAGGTCTTTGTAGTAGAGACGGATGCATCAAGATATGGGCTAAGTGCAGTGTTGATGCAGCATCACAGGCCAGTACCATACTTCAGTCAAGTGCTTTCAGCCAAGGCTAGATTAAAGTCAGTGTATGAAAGAGAGCTGATGGACATTGTCTTGGCTATTCAAAAGTGGCAGTCGTATCTCTTGGGAAGGCACTCTATCATGCGAACTGATCAGAGGAGCTTGAAGTATTTGCTAGAGCAAAGAATGGTGACTGAAGAGCATCAGAGGTGGTTATCCAAACTACTAGGCTGACTTTGAGATCCAATATAAGCCTGGTTAGGAGAACAAGGCAGCCGATGCTCTATCCAGATGTGTGGGGGAACTCCAGGAGTTAGCTCTGTCTGTACCCTTGATGGTCAACTGGGGAGTCATCAAGGAAGAAAGCATGTTAGATGAGGATTGGAAAAGATCAGGGAGGATCTAAGGAAGGATAAGAGTAGCCATCCGGGATACTGCCTTGATGGGGAGAGACTATTGTATCAAGGGAGGTTTGTTCTGCCACGAACCTCCATTCACATCCCCAACTTGTTACAGGAGTTCCACGGTAGCGCAATTGGAGGCCATTCAGGAGTTCAGAAGACATACATGAGGCTAGCAGCAAAACTCTATTGGAAAGGGATGCGGAAAGATGTGGAGGAGCTAGTGACGAGGTGTGAAGTGTGCCAGAGGAACAAATATATGGCCCTGGCGCCAAGAGGGCTGTTACAACCATTGGCACTTCCAAACAAAGTTTGGGAGGAAGTGTCCATGGACTTCATCGACGGATTACCATGGTCAGAAGGATACACTGTCATCATGGTGGTGGTGGACAGACTTAGTAAGTATGCACACTTCATCCTCTTACGACATCCCTACACCGCAGTGTCAGTGGCAGCAATATTTATCAGGGAGGTTGTTAGACTGCATGGGGTTCCTGAATCGATAGTGACGGATCGAGACAAGGTATTCCTTAGTCAATTTTGGAAGGAGTTGTTCCAATTGCAGGGAACTATCCTCAAGAGAAGCACCGCCTATCATCCACAAACAGACGGGCAGACGGAGGTGGTGAACCGAAGTGTGGAGACCTATTTGAGGTGTTTCGTGTCAGAGACCCTGCGGATGTGGGCAAAGTGGCTGCCTTAGGCTGAATACTAGTACAATACCTCGTACCATTCGGCCTCCCAGATGACCCCATTCAAAGTGTTGTATGAAAGGGACCCTCCACACCTAGTGTATGGTGGGAGAGGTAGTACACCCGTGTCGTCAGTGGAGCAATATTTGGAAGAAAGAGACAAGGTACTGGAAGATTTGAAGAAACATTTGATGAGAGCCCAACATATTATGAAAAAGCAGGCAGATTCACACATACGAGACATGCAGTTTGAAGTGGGGGAGAAGGTATTCCTAAAACTACGACCCTACCGACTGCGGACAGTGGCAAGGAGGAATCAGAAATTAGCACCCAGGTACTTTGGGCCTTATGAGGTGTTGAATATGATTGGTGCGGTGGCGTACAGACTGAAGTTACCCCCATCAGCCACTATACATCCAGTGTTCCATGTGTCTCAGCTGAGAAGGGCCATAGGGGAACATGCCACAAGTGAAGAACTTCTAGACAACATGACGGAGGACTTAGAGGTGGATTTAGAACCACTAGAGTTGGCAGGAGTCTGATTAAACAAAAAGGGCAACAAAAAGGTGTTGATCAAATGGAAGGAACTCCCAGACCACGAGGCCACTTGGGAGTCCAATGAGATTGTGACGCAACAATTTTCAGACTTTCACCTTGAGGACAAGGTGAGTTTTTGGGAGGGGAGTACTAATAGGCCGGCCCAGGAGGGGCCGGCTGGACCGGTCTAGGTCTATGTTTGGCGGAACAAAGAAGCAAGGGGGCGGAACATCTAGTGGGCCCTAATTGGGGTTAAATCAATGTTTAGGAGGGAAATATTTGAATTAGAGGGGTGTTTAGGGAATTTGTATGATTCATTTTTGCTTTAATTAGGGTGTAATGTGAGGATGAGGGTTATCTTGAAATTTGAATCTTATTTTGAGATCTAGGATTTTCTTTTGGGCTCTTGGCAATGACGGAGATTATGAGAGTTTTCCTTCCTCTCGAATCGAATGAATTTGTATCTTTACTTGTTTTATTGATTTATTTAGTGAAATATCATTGCTCTATTGGTTTTCCTACAAGTTTTCTCTCCAATTTCCTCAGTTTTCTGTTGTTATTGGTTGATTTCCTGCTGCGAACAACAGTTTTCCCTGCTGTGATACTTATTTTTTGGGTGGAATTGCTTGTGCATACGAGTATTTCCTGTCAGAGAGATATTTTCCTTCTTCTACATCGAGGACCAATCTCGTGAGCTAAGAGAGTCATCTGCATTGACTGTCGATCTCGTGAATAGGGAGAATTATGCATCGGCAGCCAATCTCGTTAGTAGGTTGAGCGAAAGGGGCAAAGGAAGTAGACAATAAGGAGAAGGAAATGAATTAGGTAGGTGAGATTAGGGTTGATTCAAAGAGAATGCATAACGAACTGAAACATAAATTAGAAAAGATAAGATCCCTAATTTATGGTGGAGCTACAATAGTTATGATGATGATGATTGAAAGAGAAGAATAAAGGAGGTGTGAGCAATGACATATGATTAAAGGCAAAAACAAGAGTTCTTCGTCTAGGACACGAAGGTACTTTCATAAAACGATGAAGACATATAAGTAGAGTGACAATTAGAGCAAATCTATGACACATAAGTAACTTGATGAAGGCAAAGGATCAATATGGTGGGGAAAGTGGAGGCAAGGGTTTGGACATGCTCTGATATTGTATTAAGATAAAATAACACTATAGAAAAATTTGTCATTATCGTCGGACTTTTTGATGGATAGACATACGCCGGTAACTTAACGGCAAAATTTTTGTCATTAGATTACCGGCGCGCATTCCGCCGGTTTTTTGTCGGCATTTAAAATATTATGGCGCAATTTCCGCCAGTTATTACGTACAGAATTATCGGCGTAAATTGTACCAACCTACTTAAACTCAACGAATAGTTACCGATGTATTATCCGCCGATAATATTACCGACGGATAATCCGTCATAAAATTCGACAGAAAGGGCCCTATTTCGACCCCTCCGTTGTCTTTCTTCTTATTTCTTTCCCTCTTCCTTCGTTTACCTTTGCTCGCATCCGAGAGCTGCCCCGAACGCAACCGGACCCTCGTCGACTTTAGCCGCCGAACTTGCACTGTTCGCCGCCGTTGGTTGCCTCTACTTGTTGCCTCCGGTAAGAGAAGCTATCTTGGTGTATGCTTTTTGCTTTTGTTATGGATGTTCTCACTAATCATTTGCAACAGAATGAACCTTGGTGTATGCTTTTGCTTTTATTATGAATATTCTCACTAGAGTTTATGTTAAACTTAAAAGATCTTGCTAACGATATGAATGATCAAATTACAACTACTCAGAGTAAGTTACAGTTAAAGGAAATAGATTTAAACATAAAAGAAAGTCATGAGAAATTTGATAGTGGTGTAAATGTTTCATCATATGAAAATGAATCAACATAAGGTAAATGATTTTTGACAATCAATTATGAAACAATAATTTATAGTAAAAATATGATTTATATTTAATTTTAATAGTACTTCATTTATTTAATTATTGCGCTATTTTATATTTTAATAATCTTAATGCTCTCAAACTCATCCTTGCTGAATTTGTTCATGCCTCAAGCCTTCATCCCACCAATGAGCAAAGTGTCATTTCCTTCTCCCAAAAGATTTTCAACCACTCCTCTCTCTCCCAATTAATTAAACTTAACCTGATTGAGCCCAATCTCAAATATTTTAGCATTCCCATCTCCTCCAAAACACTTCTTCTCATTGATTTTTAGCCTATTCTCCACAAAACAAAACTCAGTTTGAAGGCTGAAAATCAACAACAATCTCTTTTGCTAGCAGATATCAGCTTATCAAATTCTCTATTTGAAACTTATTTGCCTGTTGGATTAGGGCTACTGACATTCCTAATGCCATTATCAAGAAGAGTAATAAGCTATGCTCTCATTTCTTATATCATGGCAGCTCTAACCTCAAAAAATAGCATCTCGTCTCCTGAGATAAGACATGAAATTCGAAGTCCTTAGAAAGCATTGGTTTGCTATGGTTTATGCTTGAAGGTGCTCCCTTATTTGGAGAATTCTCAGCTTCACCTCCCTTTCTTACCTGCTAGTGGAAAGCTAAATATGACTCTATTTGGAGAACCTCTTTCATTAAGCCATCACCCTCTTGGAAAAGAGTTGTGGAGGATGCTTTTCTTATCAGATCGAAGCTTTTTGTTTCTATTGGCAATGGCAACACTCAAACTATTGGGATCCCTAGTTCAATGGTAACACTCTTGAAGAAAATTTTGGCGGGGACATATTTCTGACCACCCCCTTATCCTCTTAGTCCTCTCTCAACATTCTCATTAACAATTTTACTTGGATTAAGGAGGGAGTTATTCATCACAGCATTGGTGATGCAGGACTACTTAGATGACATGCTTATGGCTTCATTTTAGGCCTTGCACAACTCTTTGATTAGAATAATTTTGGATTAAAATTATTAGCAATTATCAACGTCGACTAAAACAAATAAAGAGATGCTTTGCGTAGGCTAAATCACATACTCCAAGCTTTGAAATTTTCAAGATAGATAAGACAATTGAAACAATGCAAAATAGTAGTCTTCAATTTAATCCCTACTCTAACAACGAGATTTAGGATGCAAAGAAAGTACACTCAATATCCTACGAATTACTAGGCTTAGCAAGAGCACTTGGATGAGTCTTTTGCGATTACAATCAAGCCAAATAGAATTTAGATTTCAAAGAAATAAGATGCTAGTGAGAAAAGAAACCTTTGCTAAGGAGATGCGGAGATCCTCCACTCGATGCTTTCAAAATGCTCGTCAATGACTTCCGTCATTCATAGGAATGAATGATTGTCATCTTCCCACGGTAGCGAGTACTCTTGAAGACTAGCCAAGAGCGAAGAGACAAGATGTTCTTTTCAATGTGTGTTGGAGAAGCAACTCCAAATCTTCCCACAGAAAATCTGAAAAAAAAAAAAAGATTTCAGATTTTCTAGCTAAACTTTAGAGAAAGTTTCAGATTTCTCTAATGAAACAGTAGAGATCTTTGGAGGAGAGCTTGTACAGGTAATTCAAGAGAAGGCTTAATGAGGGGGAAGATAGTCTGGAAAGAAGAGAGAGCACGGGAAGGCTTGGGCGGCGGCAAAGAAAAAAAAAACTGGCAAGGAAATTCTTTCCAAAACAGATAAGTGGAATAGGAAAGAATAAAGGGATTTGGAGTCCTGGTAAATTCGGTCCACAGAGAAGAGAAATAATTTGAATTATTTGCCAATTGAGTTTATGTAATAATTAAGAAATAAATCCCAAATTTACTCCTATAGGGGCCGGCTGCTTGCATGTGTGAAGGAGGTTTGGGATGAGGTGTCATGCTTACTTAATTGAGATTTGAAAATAGGAAAGTAAATAATCAAATCCAAGTGAATTTAAAATTCAAATGAAATTGATTTAGAAACTTTCCAAAAATAGGATTGTAAATTAGGAAAGTTTTCAAATTTCAAATTAATGAGTTTGAATTTTGAAAATCTGTCTAAATTCCATCCATCCAAATTAGGCAAGGGTCTAATGGGGATGAGGGAGTGGATGGGGGCTGGCGGCTATGTGATGGGAGCCGACGGCATGGGGATCGGGTTGGGGGTTGGCCATGGGAATTGGAGTGAGGAGGGAGGATTTCGTAGTGGTGGTAGTCCGACGACGAAGTGAGGATTGGTGGGAGAAAAGAAAAGAAGATGGAGATAAGAAAAAGAAACCACGAACCCGACTTATCTAGGTTGGTGGGTATTGCGCCAATCTCTTTCTCTCCTAGGAAGCTCTCTCCATTAGAATTCTCAAACACACAATTATCATGCAAGAAGGAATTTCAATAAGCAATCATTCATTAACCCAAAACAAAGGAAAAGATGCTATATATAGCCGGGTACAAAGACTCAAGAAAATAAAAGACCAACTTGCCCTTTGGGCTTACATAGGACAACTCCCATGAGAGGGGTACAAAGGGAAATAAAAACGACACCTAAGCAAATAAGAAAATGCATAAATAAAATCAAATACAATCATGACTCAGAAATACAAGGACTCGATCGTGATCGTCGATCGGCGGCCATGTCTCTGATAAATCTTCCACGCTGATCTGATGTCCCCATCAATTGATCAACTTATTAAAATAATTCCCATATCTAGAGATGATACAGACACTATCTTCTACGATTCCAAAACTGATCCTAACTTCAAAAACTTCCTAGCCTCATTCTATGATTACTTGCCCACAACAAACTGGCATACATTCATTTGGTTTAAATAAAATTCTCTCTTGGATACTCCTTTCTTACTTGGCTCTGTATGGTTGTTGAATTGAAAATTATGGATGTGCTGCAACAATGAAACATTAGGGTGAAACAAAATTGTTGCTTCTGCCTTGAGAATTTTTAAATGAAATTTAGCTTTTTTTTAATGTTCTTTTCACCTTTAACCCATTAGTTCAAAGGTTGTTTGGGCCACTTCTTTTCTTCTCAAACCTAGTCTCCAGCAACTTCTGAATAACATTAACAACATGGTAGTTCCTCCTCTACTATCAGAAATTTCTAGTTACTAAATATTTGCTGCATCTTATACTTCATATGTAGGGAAAGAAATGATAGAAATTGTCAATTCTTTTCTAGTAACTCCTCCACCCTTAAAAAATTAATAATATAATAAGGGCTATTTGGCAACCGGATTCATGCAAGATTTAACATAAATCCTGTCAAATGGGATTTGAGAATCAAGTAAATTTCATGGCGAGATAAATCGGCCATTACCTTTTTTTTTTGTAAATCCCGAATTCACTAAATTCGAGAGTTAGGCGGATTTACAGAATTTTCCCAAAGAAGTATTTGAAAGCGGATGAAGATGATTACCTTCATAGTGCATGAGCTCCCCTTGTTTTTTCGATCTGACGTCATCGAAAGAGGCGAAGAAGCTTCATTAGAGACGTTCAAAACATTACTCCATGCGAAACACGCAAAGTCAAATCAACAGATATCCAACGCCGAAGGAGGTGACGAAGCTTCTTTAGAATGCTACTTTACGAGAAGCGAGCAAAGTTGAAACAACAAGGAAGAATGGCCAAAAGCAAACCATAGACAGCAAGAGCATAGACAAAGACCAAAGAGGAGGAATTATAGAAATAGCCAGAAAACAGCAGAAAGAGTATTTGGCTCATTGATCATGCTTCAAACAACCACCTTAAATCCTAAATTAGATTGCCAAATAGCTTCACATAATTTAACAACTATTTTGCCAAATAATTTTCAGGATTTAACACATTTTGGATTTACTAAATTTGGATTTACAGGATTTACTAAATCATACTTGTTTCCAAATAGCACCTAAGAGTTTGGAGTAGCAATTGAAAAAAATATGTATATGAATTACATGAGGTCATTTATTGAAAAATTGCCTTTTTCCGGGATGTCCTTTGACTGATTTCATTTTAATCTAAAGGTGCTTTGCGACCCTCTTATTTTATTTGTGATGCTCAGTGATCTTTCACTAGGGGTGTCAAAATGCGTCAACTGTCGGGTTCAAGCCTGACCCGAATCCGACCCATTTAATAAATAGGGCAAAAATGCGAGCACGAATCCTACCCGATAGCAACCCAAATGACCTGAACCCAACATAATAACCTGTTTTGATTTTTTAAAATAAAAATAAAAACTTTTTAACATTATATTTGAGATTAATTAATTAAAAATAAGACAATCATACTAACAAATAAAAAAAATTAAGAAAATTAATTTAAACTAATCATTTCTGGTCAAAATTAGGTTGACGGGCCAACACGAATCAAACTCGTTTGATAAATGGGTCAAAATTTCGGACCCGAACCCGATTATTATACTGATCAACCCGATCCCAGATTTTTAGAGTCGGGTTATTTTTTAGCACCTCTATGTTCAACCATGCTATAGTACACTCTTTCCCTCCCCCTTTTAGATGGCATTAGGCAACTAGGTAGGCTTGCTATGGCAACTTTTTGGACAAGATGATTTTACATCTGGGATTCTCCTTGCAATTAGGGGAACGTTTTTACACTCCCAACGGTTATCGTTTAATCTAATTGATTGCGAGATTACTCTTTTCGGTTTTTTGCTGGACGAAGATGTATCCAAGGTCATGGCCATTTGCTGAGCTGATTCTTGTTCCTCGCCAGCTACAGCTTTACAATTTTGCTCCCTCATTTAGATGGCCTTTGGCAACAATAGGGTGTAGCTTCTCATAGGTTTCACTTACCTAATGCTTCAACTTATGCCCAATTTCTTCCAAGTCCATTAATTTTTGTTAATTTTGCTTAGAATGTTTTTGTGCAAGTAATTCAATTTCTCACTTAATTTTTTTTTCCTCTGTCATGTAAATTTCTCTTTCATTCCTTTCTGAGACCAGGGCTTAGATTAATGAACTTGTGCTCTGCCCCTAAATTTTTCAAAAAGGAAAAAGATATTTCACTTCATCTGATAGTTTTTCTCCTATCAAAGCAGAAAGAATAGAATAGCTTTAGCTATAGAAGACCGAAATGCAACAATCCATAATGCCCAAGATAGGACTTTTTCTATGGGGCAACGGGTTTTGCTCCTCGTAATAACACATTAACACCCCTCCCAGATCTATCGGATCAATAAAAAAACGCACTGAGCGAAAAAAATTCAGTAGATACCACTTTTTCCTACATGAAAAATAAAAAAAGTAAAACTAAAGTACCTTAAAACTGAGTATGACGACTTCCTCTTCCGCTCCTGGTTCAAACTTATGGTGATTCTCCAAGTTAAAACTGTGATTGAGGTCGGCGTTAAGGAATCAAAAGGGTCGAAGCCGAGAATGCAGCATTCATCGTCCTCACTTGCCTTCTCCTCTTCGTAAAAACCTCCACAACGGAAAGTACTTAAGAGTTCGTAATGGATCCGAAGAGTATCTTCTTGTCCTCCCCCTCGCTAACCATCTCGACGTCTTCGTCGCCCGATGACGATAGGCGAGAGCTCGATCACGACCTAACGCCCGACGGAGGTCATCGCCGCTTGAGGCGTCCTGAACTAGTGCTGGTGCAGTAGCGGTGGGTCATGACATGAACAAGTCGCGGTGCAACTTTAATGTTTGTTGGGAAAATAACTTTAAGTCGGCTCATTTATTATAACATAAGTCAAGAATAATAAGAATTTATTAAAGTGATAAAAAATAAATAAATAAAAAAAAGAATTTGTTTGAACTAGAAAAAATTGTATTTTATTAAACTTTTTAATAATAATATATTAAAATTTTATATATTTTAAAGTACATTCTATATTAACAAATTTTAAATAAGTCAACACAAGTGCTATGAGTTGAGTCGAGTTAATGCAATTTTGCATTGTTACATAGTTGGTTGAATTCGGCCCATGTCAAGTCGGGTTAAAATCAATTCATGAATCGATTACATCATTGTTGAGGATGACTTTGAAGTCCAAAATTTTGATTATCTAAATCAAACCGGCTTGATATCCTTTAAATTTTCAAATCAAAAGAATTAGGATTTTGTTTTATTTAATTGCAAATAATTATATATCATACTTATCCTAAAATTACTTAAGATTTTCAAATTTTATCTCCATCAAAATTTTAATTAGAAAATTTGACAGTTTTTTTAAGTATTTTTGCTCAGCAAATGTGAGACAATTTTAAGAAACAAACCTCTCGATTTTGTGAATTTAGAATGTAGAGTGATATCAAGCCAATTCGACCTACTAGCTAAGTAGAAAATTAAGATTTCAAAAATTTATGTTAATCCGACTCAAATTTGGGTTTTATTTGGAACGATTTTTTGTATTAAAATTTTATTTTTAAAAACAGTAAGAAAGTTGTCCCAAATAAAACTTTAATCTAATAAATCTTATAGTTATTACATTAATTTTGAGATAAATATAAAATTAATCATATATTTTTTATATAATGGTTATAAATTAGTGTTGATGTGGTGGCTGATGCTATTGAAATATGATTAAAAAAGGGAGTAGACAACTATATAATTTTGACATAAATATAAAATTAATCATATATGTAATTATATATGTATTATAAATTTCTTATTGTTGCGTCCTGGAGTATTCGCGACGGTAGAGAAATATAAAGTTTAATGTCTTAGCATTGTACGAATATCCGGCACGCAATCAGATAAAAAGATAGGGTGCGTCATTCACTAGAGACATCAAGATTTTTACGTGGAAAACCCCTAAAAAAGGGAGGAAAATCATAGTTCATAGCCCAATTTGAATGAATCCACTAGTATTGTAGTTGATCACAAATGAGGCCCTTCCTTAGGGAAAAGCCTTAGCTTGATGTACATTTTATTTAGTACATTACATGATGTGAAAACAAAGAATCAATGCTGATATATTTGTTTGGTCAGAAGGACTGTAGTTAGTGGGCACCGTAAGTCAGAAGGATTATAGTCGGCAGGCGATGGAGATCGGAGGAACTGTAGTCGGTGGGCGACGTAAGTCAGAAGGACTATAGTCGATGGGCAACGGAGGTTAGAGGAATTGTAGTCGGTGGGCGACGTAAGTCAGAAGGATCGTAGTCGGCGGGCGACAGAGGTTGGAGGGACTATAATTGGTGGGCGACGTAAGTCAGAAAGACTGTAGCCGATAGGCGACGGAGGTTGGAAAGACTGTAGTCGATGGGCGACATAAGTCAGAAGGACCGTAGTGGACAGGCTATAGAGGTCGGAAGGATTATTGGCTGACGACGAAGGTCAAAAGGACGGCGAAAGGTAGAAGTTCAGCAATTGATAGAAAATCCAACATCGGATAGATGTTCGACGAAAATCTGACAACGTGTAGAAGTCCAACGTCAGGTAGAAATCTCGCGATGAGCAGAGGTCCGACGTCAGGTAAAAGTCAGATGTCAGTCGGCGGGCGGGGAGAACTCCGGCGTTAGATGGTATTCGGGCAAAACTCCAGAGGCACATGGAGATCAGGTGGAACTTCGGTTTCACTTGGAGGTCGGGTGTAATTTCGGCATCTCTTGGAGTTCAAGTGGAACTTCAGCATCAGTTGAAGGTCGAACAAAACTCTGGTGTCACTTGGAATTTGGGTGAACTCCGGCGTCACTTGAAGTTCAGGTGGAACTTCAGCGTCACTTGAAAGTCGGACAGAACTCTAGCGTCACTTGGAGTTCGGGTGAAACTTCGGCGTCACCTGGAGGTTGGATGGAACTCCGGCGTCACATGGAAGTCGACGGAATTTCGGTGTCACTTGAAAGTTCGGCAGAATTTCGACGATGGTTGTGGAAGAGTTTATTCCCTCATATTCTTCTCTTCTCCTCTTCTTCCTTCCTTCTTCCATCTCCCCCCTCTCAAGAGAAATGAGGGGCTATTTAATATTTTTTGAGGATGCCATGACCCGTAACTAGGAGGAGGATCAAGGACAAATGTGGAGTGGTTTGGATGGACGATCGATATTGAATCCCTTAATCAAGGATCGTTTGTCATACATTTGAAGGTCGTAATGATATCAGAATTCGGTGATCTTAGGCTCGTTGGATTCATCTCGTCGAGTCGCTCGATTCGACTATAAGCACATCATATTTGGAAACTGTTTGGTAATCCAAATTATGGATTGAACCTTCCGAATGTGTTTCGGGTCTTCGATTTGGACCCATTTGGGCTCGAATCGAGTTGAATTTGGTGTCGTTGGGTTCATATTTCCGAGACACTTAGTTCAACTATAAATTTGTTGAAATCAGAGTTCAGATGACCCCAGATTTAATTTTTTGTTGTCAAGTTGACTTTTGCCTCGAGATTCGTGTCCAATCAAGATAAATTTTTGATGATAAATCAAAGATAATGGTACATTTATGTGAAAATTAACTTATATAATATATAATTAAATAATTTATTGAAAATAAATAATTATATTTTTAAAGATAAAAAATTATTTCACTATTAACTATTAAATGAATAGGCAAAAAACAAAAAGAAAAAGATTAACAATATTTTAAAAATAACAATTTTAAAAAAATTATCAATTTGTATCCCATTAATAAAAATTTCTAACTCCGAACCCCACTAAGGCCTATGATTATTAGTTTCATAGGCTCTTAAACTAGATAGCCCAATTGGGAAAATGTTGGCCCAACATATATAATGAATGAACAGCTAATATAAATAGTGTAAAATGTTTGACAATTGATTAGAAAGGTTTTTTTCCTTCGATATCATAATTTTGACCCACCGCGGTTTGTCTTGGTGGTGAAGAACCGGTTGGGCAAAGCCTAGGTCCCTGGTTCGAATCCCTTGGCACGCCGTGAAAGTCTTAAGTGTCGGCCCGTGTAAATAGTGTAGGTTGCATGCTAGGTCGACCGGGATATCCTTTGAAATATAAGGATGTCCTGTTTTTTTTATAATTTTGTGTCATTTATTTATGATTTATTATTTATCATTAAAATAATAAAAAACAACAATTTCAATTTTTACGATATCACTCCGCTCATTTTGATCGGTTAGTTGAAAACTTTAATTACCAATAAAAAATTCATAAGTTTGAAGCTTCTGTATTAATTATCTATAAAAAATTACAATGTCAAGAGTTTTTGTCCTGATACAGACAAAACTTTTAAACGGTCAAGTTTGGCAGCAGTAAAATAATAAAAATTAATGAAAATTTTTCTTTTAGTTGACTCAGTAATTGGGAAGTCTAAATATTCAGCAATGTCCTCTAATTAGAAGGCAAATTATTGCATCAGGTCACCTGACAGAGAGATGCGTTCGGCCTCTCTCTGTCTACAGTAACCTGCGTTTTACTGTAGCAGTGCTACAGTAAAGCGCAGGTTACTGTAGACAGAGAGAGGCCGAACGCATCTCTGCGTTCGGTCACCTGACGCAATAATTTGCCAATTTGCAGTCTTCCTAAACTCCGGAACTTATAAAACTAATAATTCTTTTATGATCACTGAAACTATTAACACTGATCGACGGCACTTTTGCTCTGCACTTCAAGCCTGATTAGCTTAGCTTCTCTTCTGTTATCGTATGGTTCCTGTAGCATCTGTTGGATACTCTCATGCTCTTCCTTCCAGCCTCCAATTCCTTCATATTTGTGTGATTTCAATTCTAATTCTGTTCCATTACTAGCACTGCTTGAAATCTTTCATATAACTATTAGCCTTAACCTGATTGAAAAAATAATAATTGTACTTTTTCTATTTTAATATAAAGAGCCAACTTTATAGACTCATCCTCACGAAAAATTATTAGGTCCGGACACCTGACGTAGCACTACATCCGGACACCAATAACATGTCGCCACGTGCTCTTACTCTTTACCGGGCATCCCGACAACCCGGACCCGGTATTTCTATGTATTGACTGATTTGTGCAGACCGGGGAATTGCTCGGTATTGCTCGACAATAACGAGAAATATCAATATGTCAAGACCAATACCTAGTAATACCGAGCAATATCTAGCAATACTCCGGTTTTGCTAGGTATTGGTCTTGAGATAGCGATATTTCTCGTTATTGCAAAACAATACCTAGCAATACCAAACAATACCTAGCAATATATAGCAATACCCGAACATAGCAATACCGGGTTAAGGCCTGGGTCGGGTCGTCGGGCCGCGCGGTAAAGAGTTAGAGCATGTGGCGACATGTTATTTGCGTCCGGATGTAGAGCTACGTCCGGTGTCTGGACCTAATAATTTTTCCAATCTCACAGTCTAATTTAAGATCTATTTATTATAATTTTTTTAAATATTTTATTTTAAAAATAATTATATTTTTATTTAACTATTATTTTTATAATAATATAATTGTTTTCTTCATATTTTGTAACAATCTCAATCGCCATGCCACAGCACAAACTATACTATTCGGATTTTTTTTTTTTGATACATTTAGGTCAATTAAGATAAATTTATACACACAATATATATACAAATACTCAAATTCGAAATCTCTTCATTGATAGTCGAAGCTCTCAACCAAGAGGGTAAGATGAGCTGTGTTTATTCAGATTTATTACAGAACTCTAATTATCCTGTACAAAAAATCCTCTCTGGCTTGGCAACTTGATAAGATAAAGATTCCCTCGCAAGCACCATCATTTTAGCCTTGGGAATTCCATCACATCTACTCGTGGCCTTTGCAACTCGGAAGAAAAAAAAAATGTCGTAGTCACCTTTTTCTTCACTTGTCCTCTTTCGCTGTGATTTGGAATTAACACTGGAAAGGTACTACAGTTTCGAAAGAAGAATCGAGGATCTTGGGTTTCTTTTTCACCTGTGGCATTTAGTTTCTTTGAATCTGTGAGAATAGAAGAATCTTCATTAATTTTGCCAATTATACTAAGCCTGCTTAGTTTTGCTTTTTTTTCTTTATTTGGTCCACTTTTGGCACTGAATTTTTCTTTTAAAGAAAATAAGCTATGAATTATTTTTTTTGGGAAATTTTGGGGCTTAAGCCCATCTTTCTATTCATAAGAAAAAAACATTACAAGTAATGATCGTAAAGTAAAAGAAGAAAAACCCACATAAGAAAAACAAAAACTTATGCAGGCACCAAAAAATCACAACTATACCACCCAATACCTACAAAAAGATTTATAAAGCACCAAAACGGGGTAATTGAAGCAAAATGTTTGATGTTTGATGTTTGAGGACTCAGGCTGCTGACCATCTGATAACCCGATATTTGAAAAGCCTCCAATAAATCCCCTGGTTGTCGAAGAACGACCCTCCATAATGCTGCTTGTCTTATTTGGGAGGGGGGAAAAGATAAGCTATGAATTATAATTTGTTAGAAATCTGTAAGGGTCTGTTTAATATTTTTATTTGTTTATTTTAAATAATTCAAATTATTTTATAAGTCATCTAAAATATTTTAAATATTTTTGGGAGAAATTTTTAAATTTTTTTTAAATTAACTATAACATTACTGTGGCAGTACCATATACCACTGTCAACTATAGTGGGTCGCCTGTACCATCATCGCCTTATTTGCCACTATCATTATCCCATCAGATAAAGAGAAAAAAATTATAATTCCCCATAATTAAATTGTTCAATCACGAATCAATAAAGAGACACAAAAATTCTAAATCACTCAAGCCATTCTTTATTTTTTGATTTCAAGAACCTCTACTTTCAACCATCTAAGATAGGGTGTCCAAACGGATTTTAGAGTCGGGTTCAGATGCAACCTAATTTGACCCATCATTTTTGACCCAATTCGAACCTAACCAAATTAGTATTTCAGGTCAATTTTCATAAATCAAACCCGATTAGGTTAGGTTTCGAGTCAACCCGATACAACCAGATTAATTTGACAAATAAAAATTGTTCTCGCAAAATTAACAGCTTAATAATGAAAATAATCAAATTTGAGGCAGAGCCCTTGTATTAAAATTCAGAAATAGTTACAACAAATAATAAAAAAAAAAAAACCTATAAGAGAGAAAAAAAGCTCAAAGCAAACTAAAGCAAAAAACTTTTTTCTATTCCAAACTCACTAATTCAGCAACAACAACAGACTACAAGAAAAGTTGTAAAGTGTAAACTAATCAAACTTACAAAATTTGGATTACAAAAAACTAAGGGTCAATATTTGACACGACCCGAAAATCCAACTCGAACCTGACCCAAAATTTTCGGGTTAGGGTCAACCTGAACCCAAAACGGGTTAGGTTCGGGTTCAACATTTTGACCCGTTTCAAAAATAGGGTCGGGTTAACCCTTTGACCCGAAATTGACCCGTTTTGAACCGAAAACCCAATTTTGACCCGGCAACTTGAGATTGATCCGTTTTTTACCCTAAAAAGAGAAAATATATCCGTTTTTTATCCGAAAAAGAGGATATATACCCATTTTTTATCTGAAAACAAGCATATTTTGGTGGAAACGGGTCATTCGGGTCGTGTCGGGTTGACCCGAACCTGAAGCGGGTCATGTTCGGGTCAGAAAAACTGACCCGTTTTCAAAAAACGTGTCGGGTTCGGGTTGACCCAAATAGTACCGGATCAGTTTCGAGTTCAACCGAAATTGACACACCTACAAAAAAACCATGAATCAAACAGCAATAGCCTTTTGGCCTACAGTAACCACTTATTTGAATTACAAATAAAGTTCAGCAATAGCCAACTGCCAATAGGCAATAGCGAACATCCAAGCAGGAATTAAATTACAATTTATACTTTACAAACTACAATTCTTTCAACAGTTAGCTGTATAAATTACAAATCAAATTGCAGTAAATGCAAATTTGATAATACATCTTAAGAACAATTTCTCTTCAAGTAGAATTAACTGCAAAAAGAAAAAGGATAAATACATAGAATTCTAAATCATGAGAAAATAAAAAAGCTAAAATAAATAGCTCATATTCACCCTCCAACTCATCAGTAACTTAAGAAATGTGAGTGAATAATAAATATTTCAATTATCATTCAAGACGGCAGTTTGTATTAAGCTTAATTAGTATTTTTCTAAATTTTTAATTAGGTAGTATCTCCTTGGCCTAAGATAACACAAATATCACCTGATTACAACAATATTTACCTAAATGGACTCTTACTTTCAGTTTAAAAGGTTTCTCATCATTGTTTCAGCTTTCATAGCTTGCCTTAAATTCAACAAACAAATAAATATCATCAATTCAACAAACAACCGACCAAGAAAATTTAAAATCAATAAAACAGCAACGATAAGTAATAAAATGGACTATTTTATTACAAGAACAAAACCAACATTGAGAAACTAGCAAGGCAACAACCACCGGTCAATAACCAACAACCACAACACAACAATCAGTCTCCTGAATTATAACTACAAATGTTGGCCCATTGCTAGGCACTAGGCAACCTGCAATGGCATTGAGGTAACAAGCAACTTACATGGCCATAGATAGGCATCAAGTATTAAGTTCATCTTACAATACAATTTGATTAACAATTCCTTCCAATTCTCAAGGGCCAATAGAACTATTTATGTTGACTGAACTATCATCATCTTTCATTGGATTTCATTCAACGTATGGTTAAGGCCATGATATTCTCTGTAACATTATTGGGCTCTGGATCAATCATAATTGAAAACGAACAAATATAGTTCAAATAAGCAATAAAATTAAATGAAATTAAAAGAGATACCAAGTAAATCATTGTCTAACCATGCTCTCCATATAACCAATCTTTTGCACAAACTAGTGTTTCGACAATATCATATTTTACTTCAATACAGATCAAAAACTCTACCACTATTACGGAATACACTTTCAGAAGTAACATTGAAAATAGGAATACACATAACATCACGAGCCAACAAAACAATTAGAGTTGCTTATGAAAAGTTGAATCTAATCCCAACTAAATGGAAAAAAATAAAAGAGTTAATTATAATTGTACCTGTAAAAATTGTGATTTAATAATTATGGTAGAATTGCTATTTGAGCCCTAATCTGACCTTCATAGTTAACTCAAAATATAACCTTAACTTGCAAGCTATCATCTTTCTCATTAAACAAACAATAGAATTACATGTCAATTATTGTAGTTCTACTTGGATCATTCCTCATGACAATCTTAGTTGGGACTTTTACTTTGCTTCTACCATGGGGTGTAGCATGATGAATTCAGTCCTCTAGAAGTAACACACCCTTAATTTTATGAAACTTCTTAAATATGTATAATGATATATTATTAATAAAATATATGAGAAGACACTCATTAGAAATCTCAAGCCCAAAATTAAATAAAATTTTTCATATCAAAGTAAAATATGATTATAATTTTAAATTATGAAACTCAAATTCCCTTCCAATAAATGATGAATGATTCAGAGTTCAAACCCCATACATTAGTGCACAACATAACTTGATAACCAACTAATCATAGAAGAGACGAGAAGCAGTAAAAGTTTAAAATCTGGGATGCATACCATCCATAGTTTTAGAACTATAAGATGCATACTCTGATAGTCGTCAGCGCTCAGGTAGTCAGAAGAGATAATATCATAAGAAGGGCTGAACAATTCACCATTTTAAAAAAGACAATCATAGAAGCATAAATGCATAACAATAATAATACAATAGCAGTCGGCATAGATTTGAACATAGAGCTAGAGACTATGAGAACTCAAAAGCATTTACCATTTTATCCTAAATCGGTAAACCCTAAACCAGACTACCATAAAAATTGAGAAACAAAACTTTATATCTTTGCAAGTTGCAATAATCCAACAACAACTTTTAGAGTAAAAAGCATAATATGAACACTAAAATTGGTATTAAAAAAAAAAAGGGTCAGATCCTTGAACCTGAACCCGACATGTCTAGAAAACAGGTTGACTCGAACTCAAATTTTTTTGTGTCAGGTTTCGCGTCGAGTCAAGTATGTGTTTTAATTTTGAGATTTTTTTTGCTATTATTATTAACTCATAAGAGCCACTTGGGATTATTTTATTTTTTGCTATTAATTTTTATTTTTATTTTGAACTAAACCTATTTGATATCTTAATAATATATTAATTTTGTTTTGACTAAAAATTGAATAAGTTGATTTATACGATGGCCATGGTGGCTGCCTGTAAGACAGTGACAATAACGATGACAGCCAGGTGATAGAGATAATTATTTATAAAAATAGTCAGATTACCTCAAAGTTATTTTGGCCTTTTAAAAACCAAATTGATTACTTTTAAAAAATAATAATAATAAAAAAAAACACTTGCTAAATAGATTGCTAAGAGCTCAATTAATTTCACATTTAATAAGAGTTTAATTTCTTATTTGACGATTTTTATATAAATTTTTATATTTTTTATGCATTTAATTAAATTTTTATATGCATTATTTATATCAATTTTAATTTAATTTTGATAAAAAAATTAATAAATAAATTCAAACTAAATTTAAATAGTGAGGCCATGTTTAAATAATTTGATAAATAAACAAATATGAACAAAATAATATTTGACTCTATTCATTTACAGCTTTAGGCTTCGTTTGGGACGGCTTTTTTATTGCTTTTTATAACGGAGTTTTAATACAAGTTTTTTTATTTTTGTACTAAAACTTCGCTTTAGAAAGCAATGAAAAAGTCGTCCCAAACGAAGCCTTAGGGCGGCTTTTTTATTGCTTTCTAAAACGGAGTTTTAGTACAAAAATAAAAAAATTTGTACTAAAACTTCGTTTTAGAAAGCAATAAAAAAGCTGTCCCAAACGTCTCAAGGAATGTGAAGAAAGTGAAATAAAATATAAATTATTTGAAAGTTGATTAGACTCTATAACTTTCTGCCAACTATTTATAATTTTTTGAACGAAATAAATAGCTATTGATACTTTGTTTCGAAAGTTGCATAAAAACTTAGCATAAAAGTTGAAAGACACCATAATATTTTTGAAATAGCTTCTCAGATGACTCTTTTCCTGTTTTTTTTTTTTTTTTTAATTTTGAACGGATTAATTATTAATTTTAAAATTTCCTTTTTTAATTAATTATTATTGCATTCGGAAATATTCACGGCGATAAAGAGATAAAAAGTTTAATGGCTTAGTGCAAAGTTATCTGTATTTTTGGTAGCCAAAATATAAATTTAAACTAAAAATTTGGTAAAATTATATTTTTGAAAATTTAGATAGGATCACTGTGACCTACATTGATTCGGACAACTTTCTGAATTGGGCCAATAGTTAAAAGCGATCCGAAGCGGTTAAAAAATCTCATCTCCCTCCCTAAATCCTCTCATTACAGTTATTTTTTCAATTGGGTATGAAATGGTAAATCCAGATGCTGAACCTGGAGGTGTCACACCAATTATGGTGCCTTTCCCTTGTTCGAAGCGAACGAAATTAAAATAATTGCAGCTCCCAGTCGGATGCGTGATCAATCGAGCAGGAGATAGGGCATTGTAATCGGTGGGGAGAGAGAGGAGAGATAACAGTGATTTTGAAATTGCCTTTATTGGAAGCATTAGTTTGCAAACCACCCCTATAAACTACTACGAAAACTTTAAATTTTTGAAAGTTTTTAGCAATGGTGATAGTCGCGGCTATACCAATCTATAGCGACGGTTTTCAAACCACCGCAAATAATTGTTGCGAAAATCCCAAATTTTTAGCATTGACAAGAGGAATTCAACAAAGCTCGAGAATGTTAATTTCAATATCATTATGGCACTAAAACACCTAGAGAATAGTCTGGTTAATGTGATTAACTTGAAATGTCCAATGAAGTATTTACGAAGTTGGGCTAAAAATTTTTATTGTTACTCCAAAATATTATAAATAGATCATCAGTTTACACATAAAAGA
Source organism: Dendrobium huoshanense (assembly GCA_016618105.1). NCBI lineage: Eukaryota > Viridiplantae > Streptophyta > Magnoliopsida > Asparagales > Orchidaceae > Dendrobium > Dendrobium huoshanense. The sequence goes on along the minus strand of CM028356.1, from coordinate 21,352,258 downwards.
TTTCTATAATTGAAGTTAGTTTAGATATATGAATAATCCTAAGCTTTGCCCCTAATTGACATCAGTGGTCACCACCAGAAATCACGATCGTCTTATTATTGTCATTAAATTGTTGTCACCCGACGATTGCTGCTTAGACATTGTCATCAGAGACTTAAATTTCCCAATTGTTATCACCTTCTAAAAAATGACGCTGAAGTCCGCATTTATTTGATCATTATTTTACATGATCATTTGATGCTACTCAACAGTGGCGACATCATGGGGTCATTGGGGGCATGTGTCCCCATTTGCCCAATATATATAGTTATGATAATTTGATAAAGATGTAGAGAGAGAAAGAGAGAGACCGAGACATACAACTTGAGTGGGAAGACATCTTGAAGTAGTGTTTTGTGAGGAAGACGCGCGCGGAGGTCATCGAGATGGCCTTTTAAGGGATAGATAAGGACAATGGCTCATTTGTCCTGCAACTTGACATTGGGAGGCATGGCGGATTTAGCAAAGCCCATTTGGGAGAAGACCTTTCCCCTCTCGTCGACCTCGTCATCTTAATCGCGGACGCTGACTCCAAAGCACAGGGATTTGCAGAGGCGAAGTTGGTGGATTATAAGAGATTGAGTTTCTCAAGAATGCCATGGCTAAACTTCGTAGACTTGCTACTATCATTTGTAAGAGTGCCATTGCATTTGCTCTAGGCATAAGGTTTTGGAGCTGGTTTGGATGATTCTCTCTCTCTCTCTCTCTCTCTCTCTCATTTACAACATCCTTGAAAGGAAGTTCAAAATTAAATATGTAAGAAAATATATTCTTCTTATTAAATGATCCAATATGTAGAAACGATCCAAAATATTCAGATTTAAACTGACCGATAAGTTGGGTTTTCTAACTAGTTTAGTTAATGGGTTGGGCTTCGGTTGACATTCTACACATTTTTTATTCAAAAATGATTCATTTAATATTTTTTTTTTATTTGTAGATATAATCTTCATTTTTAATTAAGTATCATAATCATTATAGTTAATAAATTATTAAAAATTTAACCAAAATGGTTTGACTGGTTAGCTTCGAGTCATTCGGTTTGCTAGTGGGTCGAATTCTAGTTAATGTTTGTTTATATAATTTTTGCAATGTTATTTCAGGATTTAGATTCAACAAATTTTACTTTTTAGTAATATTTGAAAATTTGATTCCATCAATTTTTATGATGTTTTCATTTGGAAAATCAATTTATTCTTCAGTATTAGATTATTAAAGTGTCATTGTTTCAATAATTTATTCTTCATTATTGGATAAAAAGATTGAGGATTTTTTAAATTCAATAATTTGTGCCGCACATGAAAAAAATTCTGGCCCTGCTTCTTTTTTGGCCATGGATTGCATGTCCTCATAGTTCCTTCATCACTTTTGACAATGCTCGCAATAAGCTAATCCATCAATCCAAATATTATAATCTCTCTTTCTCTTGTTAGGATAAAAAATATAAGAGAGATTTACATACATACCACTTAATACTATGCTATTTACATATTTAACATCTAAAACTTTAATATTACATACATACCACCCATAGTTCATTTTCATACCAAATATGAGTGGTAGAAATGAAATATATGAGTGTTAGGAAAGAAATGTAAGTGTTTCCCAAATCTGGGAAATTTACATACATACCACTTTATAACATCCTATTTACATATCTAACATCTAAAAATTTAATATTACATGAATACCACCTTATATTATTTTAATATCAAATATACCACTTACATTTCTTTCCTACTACTCATATTTTTTTTTTTTTTGTATATTTCATTTATACCACTCATATTTGATATAAAAATGAACTATGTGTGGTATGTATGTAATATTAAAATTTTAGGTGTTAAATATGTAAATAGCATAGTATTAAGTGGTATGTATGTAAATCTCTCTTTGGGAAATTTACATACATATCACTTTATAACATCCTATTTACATATCTAACATCTAAAACTTTAGTATTACATGAATAAAACCTTATATTATTTTAATATCAAATATACCACTTACATTTCTTTCCTACCACTCATACATTTCATTTCTACCACTCATATTTGGTATGAAACTGAACTATGGGTGGTATGTATGTAATATTAAAGTTTTAGGTGTTAAATATGTAAATAGCATAGTATTAAGTGGTATGTATGTAAATCTTCCTATAATTTTTTATTTTGAAAATTTAGGAGTATAATCATAAATTTAATGAAATCACACACACAGATATATATATATATATATATATATATATATATATATATATATATATTAAATTCAATTATAAAATTTAGATAAAAAAATTAGTTAATACGTATTTGATAATAACTTTTTAATTTTTTTTCAACTAAATTAGTTGTCATTTTTAATTATACTACTCTCAATATAAATATAAAAACTTTGAAGTCATCTCAGTACAGTTTTAATAAGAATATACGAATATAATTATTTTCTAATTATGATGCAATCTTTTCGCTCATTTATTATTTATCACTCTTTACATAACTTCTAATTTTTAAATATTTCGTGTTTTTTTTTTGGATATTTAGGTCATTTAAGGCAAATTCACACACATAACGCATACACAAAGACTCGAATTTTGAACCTCTTAGTTGGAAGTCTAAGCTTTCAACTAATAGGCCAATGAGAGTTGTGTAATTGTGTGTTTTCACTCAAACTTTTTTCCTTATTATAATAACCAACTTTCAAAGGCACAGCATATGGCTTATGATAATAGCTCTCGATCCCTTCCTGCGGTATCGCATCCGCGATAGTAGCTCTGCCCAAGCAATGGAAAGCGTCAACGCATACCATGGCTCACCGCCACAGTCCCCTTTGCCGCCAGCAGACGGCGATCCTCCGGTCGGCCTAACGCCGGAGGAATACGAATCCCTCCAATCGACGATCGATGCCCACCACCGATACCATTTAAGCACCGGTCAATGCTCCTCCCTGATCTCGCAACGGATCCGGGCTCCGGCAGCGACAGTCTGGTCTGTGGTTCGCCGATTCGACCGCCCACAAATATACAAACACTTTATCCGCAGCTGCGCCATTATGGAAGGCGGCGAGGTTCGCATCGGCAGCCTTCGCGAGGTTAGAGTCATCTCCGGCCTTCCTGCGAGCACCAGCACCGAGCGGCTCGACATACTCGACGAAGAACAGCGGGTCACCGGATTCACCATCATCGGCGGCGAGCACCGCCTTACGAATTACAGATCGGTTACATCGGTGACGGAGTTCGGGGAATCAGATCGGGAAAGCGGCGGCGGTTTGTGGACCGTTGTGCTTGAATCATATATCGTCGATGTGCCGGAAGGAAACACCGAGGAAGATACCAGGCTCTTTGCAGATACTGTTGTTCGGCTCAATCTACAGAAACTCGCCACTGTTACGGAATCGATGGCGGCAGCGGCGGCAGTATCTGAGAAGGGAAAGTGAGATTGGCTGATTTGGAATGGCCTTTGATAAAAGATGGATACGGATTTGTTGCCGATTTAGGCTCTGTTGAGTGTGAGATTTTCTTCTTTTGTTTCAATTGTTTTTTCGCTTCATCTTCTCTGCTTTCTTTTTGCTAGTTCTGTTATTTGTTCGGTGAAATGACTGCCCTTACCCAAAGTGTGCATCTAATTGGGCAGATTTATGGATGTTTTGAGTTAATTACTCTTCATTTTTTTTTTTCGTGATGCCATATTTATCAAGTAATTAGTATGATTTTTTCTTATTTATTTTTTTTATTTTAAAATAAATTTTATTTATCATTAATAACATATAATTCAATCTAATATGCTTAAGAGTAATTTTAAATTGGGTAGATAGATTTCTATGGAGAAATTATTATGTGAGGGAGTTTGGACGGAAGATCCGTCGAGACATATGACTATTGTGAGTGTACATACGATTTATAAATTTGTATAGTATGTATCAACTTTTTGTACACACAGTCTTACAATTCGAACGATTCTTCTTATCCAGACTCTACACAGAATAATTTAGCATTTGGCTGATAGACAAAATCAGCGTTCTTATACATATTATGGAAATAGATAGTTAAAAATAAATTCGTGTGAAAGCTTTGACAAAAAGAAAATCTGATGGGTGCGTAGATCATCACATCAACTTTATGAAAATGACATAATATCATTATTCTAATTGGTTGTTAAAAAATCGTCATATGATATTATATTTTTGTTAAGCAAGTAGAAAATTCTTCGTTAGCCAATTATGAAATCTTAATGGCGCACTCGGCTGAACCTACTTGTATTTCAATCAGCTCTCGATTGGCTCTAGTCGAGGACTATTAACTATGCGACTATGGGTCAATTCGATTTTAACTCAAATGGCTAGATTGGTTTTGCGTTGAGCCAAGTGTGACATTTGATGGCTCAATTTGATATTGGCTCGTCAAATATGACTGGTTGTTTTGGAATTCCGGGAGTAAATTAGTTTTCAATACTGTTAAATATATCTTTTTCAATATAAGTAATTAAATAGTCATTCATCTAAGAGTTTCTCATATAATTGAATAAATAGTTCTATATAATGTTCATTGCAAAGAATGCTTGTTCGAGTGTTGTTGTAACAATTGACAATATATGAGCAAACCTTATAAGCAGAAACACCATAGGATAAATATCATTCTTCCTAGTCTCTATTATTTTATGAACAAGTTCTTCAAGTCCTTTTAAATTTATAAATACACTAGTCAATCTCACAACAATAATAAAATTTTTAATTTGATTGTCTAGTACGATGTGATCACGGATAAAATTTGGCTAGGCATAACAATTGTTCTTTATCAACAGCTGAAAATGAATGGCACGGATTCAAACATGTCGCACACATAAGTAATTCTATATTAATTTCATCAAGCTTATTATTGAGCATTTGAACTTGCATATAAATCACGGTGTAAAATAATTCAATTTGGTAATGATGTCTATTTGTAATAGTTTTAGTACATCATTTTATTTATCTTCCTTGCATCTCAAATGGATCAGTCATGTTTAAAATATTTATGTTCTTCTTGTTACAAAATAATCTATATTTTTTAAGCAAAATATCTCATCCATCATCTCTCATATTTTGAAGTATTTTTTTTAGAAATTTTTATCAAAGTCAAGACATTTATAATGTCCTTATATTTTCTTTGGAGTACTTGTGATATCTCATTTGTCACTCATAATATAATATTCATCATATGCAAATTTAAAATAAATTTAAAACTATGCACAAAATCATTAGGGCATATGCTTCACATTTGTTCTCACTTTTAGATCAATCTTGTATTACTATTTTAAGGACCTCAGTTATATATGCAAATAGAAGAATTAAAATGATGGGTGAATTATTGTGGGAATCTAATGCGTATCTCATGGCATTTTAAGAGCAATCTCTTTATTTGAATCTTTACCTTTTATAACTCATCCACTTTCTAGTTGCTCAATAATTTTATGATAATGTTTGCCTCTTAGTACATCTCTTCGTTTGCATGAACTACCAATGTTATTTATCAAACTAGTTATGATATTAAAAAATAAGCAACTTGTACATGATTTTTTGCGACCATAACTAATGCTAGTTAGAGTTTGTGTGCAACACAATACTCATAATAACCTGAACAATTTTCTTACATGATTAATATTTTTAGTCTATTAAACTCACTTCGCTTATTGCTAGCTCCGTCATAATTCTGTTCACGCAATTGTGTCACACTCAACCTATATTTTTCAAAAAGTGTTTTAACAACCTTCTTTAGTATTGCAGCTGATGTCTCTTCTACAGGAACAACCCCAATAAAATTCTCAATAACACAACCTCATTTATCAACATAACATGAAGGAATATCAACTTGTTCTTTAATTGAAATATCACGGGATTCATCTAGTTAAATTATGAATACATCATCTTTTAATTCATCAATTATGATATTTGAAATCTCAGTTGCAACAACTTGTGTGATTTCTTTTTTGATTTCTAAAGCAATTAGTTTACTATTTTGAGGATCATTATCCAAAAAGACCTTATTTATGTCTTCATAGTAACAAGCAAGAAAGGGAAAAAGTTTATTTTCTTTGATTTTTTGGAATCTTATGATTCATCATACCCATGAAATGCTAATTCTTGTTGCAAAAAAAATTAATCGTATATGATAATCTTTGCGATTTTGATCAGAAGGTTTTCAAAAGCAAATATAATATCTTTTTCTTAATTCATTAAATCTTCATATTTTCATCTCACAATGTTACGAGCACTATTGATATTACCAACATGAATATGAAATCTATCATTTTTTAAAATTTCTTAAACCCTTTGTGCCAAAATCAACATCGCTAGCTTGTTTTTCAATTTGAGGTCTAAACATATAACAAAACAAACAATAAGATGCATCCTTGGTTGTACTATAATCTAACCCAGCTTTATAATCATCAAACCATGTAATATTAAATCTATAAATTTTATTTCCAATTTGTGTGCATGAGAATTCATAAACACATGGTTGACAAGGTTCTTTTAGCAACTAGTACCTCCGCACACTATCACTCTCATAAGAATGATAATCTAAAAAAAAATTCTCAATCCGGGATCGACGGGGATATCCAAAAAATTTATTTCTATATGACTTTATTTGATCAGTGTATTATTTTCCCTACATAAAATTTTCTACTCATCTCTTTCAACTTTTCTTCTAAAATATATTTTCATATCTAATTTGAATGAAACAAGGTTAACAATTTGATCATAAGATAAAAAACATGTATGAAACAAAAGAGGTAATTAAGGAGAACTCTAAATCTCTGGATACTGCCTATTGGAACATAAAATTTAATTTAGGGAGCAATCTAAAACATCTATAGATCATCTAACACTTGTATAAAAGTTGAATATAAAATATGAGAAATTAGTAGAAATCAAGCTTAGGTTTTCATGTATAAAAAGAAATTTCCCATAAAAGCAATATGAAGATAAATTTATAATATTACTTATTTCATTTAAGGATCTACAAGCATAAGAAATTCACTAGGTTCAAGCATTAGGGAAATTAGAAAAAAAATTGTATTTCAAAATCAAAGCATCAGATGCCTGTCGAAGGCCAATTAACTATCGACCCGTCGCAACTCGCAAGCTGTCGTGACTCTTGAGTGAACTGTTGAAGGGTGGGCAACTGAGAGTTTGAACGAGATTAGAAGAAGCAAGAAGGGTGTTGGGCATTCCAGGCTTCTGATCTTAGGTTTTAATCCGTGCGTGCGTGAAATATATATGTTGCGTCTAGGTGTATTCGCGGCGGTAGAGAAATATAAAGTTTAACGTCTTAGCGTTGTACTAAAATCCGACACGCAATCAGATAAGAAGAATAGGAGGGAAGAGACTCCTCCTCGACCACCGTCGGAGTTCCGCTCGAACTCCAAATGACGCCGGAATTCTGCCCGACTTCCACGGGATGTCAGAATTCTGCCCACTTTCCACGAGATGCTGAAATTCTGCCCAAGTAACGACAGAGTTCCCCCTTGACACCGAAACTCCACCCAAGTGATACCGGAGTTCTCCTCGGCCATCAACAGACGTCGGACCTTCACTCATCGCCAAGTTTCTACCCAACGCCAGACTTCTATCGATAATTGGACTTTCGCTGGACGTCTATCTGAAGATGGATTCCTTTCCATTGTTGGACTTCTACATGATGCCATCCTTCTGACCTTCGTCGTCAGATAACATTTCTTCCAACCTCCGTCGCCAGTCGACTACGGTCCTCCTGACTTACGTCACCCGCCGACTACAGTCTTTCCGACATCCGTCGCCCGTCGACTACGGTCCTTCTGACTTACGTCGCCCGTCGACTACAGTCTTTCCGACCTCCATCGCCCGCCGACTACGGTCCTTCTGACTTATGTCGCCTACCGACTACAGTCCTTCCGACCTCCGTCCCCAGCCGACTACGGTCTTCCTGACTTATGTCGTCCGCAGACTATAGTATTTTTGACCTCCGTCGCCAGACAACAGTCTTTATGACTTCCGTCGCCCGCCGACTACAATTATTCTGACCTCCATCACCAGACTATGGTCATCCCGACCAAACGAACACGTCAACAGTGACTCTTTATATTTCCAACATGTAATGCACTTCATATAATGTACATCAAGCCCATGCCTTCCCCCAAGGATGGGCCTCATTTGTAATCGACTACAATACTAGTGGATTCATTCAAACTGGGCTAGGCCCCGTGATTTTTCCCCCTTTTCAGGGGTTTTCCACGTAAAAATTTTGGTGTCTCTTACGAATGCTACATACTCTCTTATCTGATTGCGTGCCGGATTTTCATACAACGCTAAGACGTTAAACTTTATATTTCTCTACCGCCGTGAATACTCCTGGACGCAACAATATATATATATATATATATATATATATATATATATATATATATATATATATATATATATATATATATATATATATATATATATATATATATATATATATATATATATATATATAACCTATAAAATAACCCTAACGGCAATACTATAAATATCAAATTTGAATATTTTATCCTTTTATATCAAATATGGGAAACCCTATCATGTTCGATGATGTATGCTTTGTTATCACCATTTTGTCATTAGCTTCAAACAACCAACAAGACAAAAGATATACAGGCAGTTCCTCTCTGTTCTGATTGCTCTTCAGCTTTACATATCCTGGCTTTAGTGCATCACAATATATTAGTAAATGGTAATCTTTGTTTCATTTGGGGGATTAATTAAAAGAAAAATAAAAAAAACAAAGCTGTCGTGATTGTTAGTTGCTATATTTAGGGACAAAGACTTCTCCTGAATGCAATCCAAAACTTCATTGTTCAAACAGCCATATCGTGTCTATTGCCTTATAACTTCCATACATTACATTACAAATGGACATAGAAACAATAGAGAATGAAATTATCAGGAAAAAGCTGTCTTGTCATTACAGAAAAATTACTTTACATCCTACAGAAAATTTTATCATTATCACCAGATTTTCTGAAGGATATATATACGGCCGTGACGGCATTGACGTATTTTCCGTCGGTATATTTTATATTTTAGGGACAAAAAACCGTTAAATGAATTTTTGCCGAAAAATAAAAATTTCCAACAGATTTTCATTGTTACCCGCCCGTAACATTTCAATTTCCTATAGTGCATGAATTCATATTCTATTTAACATATATAATATTGAAGAAAATTAAAAACAAAACTTAAATATTTTAATATATTTTGTATAAAGATGAAACATTTTATGATTTGTGTTTATAATTTCACTAATTAAGAATTATCCCTTTGCACAACTAAAGTATTAGATAAATGCAATAAAATAATGTATAGTACAATTAAATTATTAAACATTCACAAGTAATATATAATTAAAAAATATTATAAATGTCTAATAGGTTACTTTTTTTATTATTATTTTTTAATCTTCAATGAAATCATCATTATTTATTTATTTGCCTTGTTTGAAACTAAAGAATAGCTAGCTTTCAGAAGAAGTTTTTTTTTTTATTCGCTTAATTATGAAATTAATTTATTTATTTAATTAAATATATAATAAATAAGGTGAGGATATTAAAAAAACTTCTATTAAATTCATAATAATATCCATTTTAATTGTCCGATCAACTCATATTAATATCATAATATATATTTTAATCAAATTAATAATATCATAATATATATTTTTTATCAAATTATTATGTCATTTAATACAACAATCACCCTTTCGTTTTGACCGCATAAGAAATTATATTCATACCCAGCTACCCACCAAGGCTTAGCATGGTTGGGAACCTCCCATCTTAGGTTCGAATCTACTCTACTACAGTGTCGCCTTTTCAGTGGAGCAAAATAAGTGTAGGCTTGATGCCGGTGAGTGGCCTCGCTAGGTTCCGTCGAGGAGAGCCAAGCGCTCCCGTTGGAGTGGCATCGGGAAAAAACCATGTTCACAAAAAATATATATATTCATTCTTTTTGTTAGTCCTTTATAAGTTAGTCAAGAGTAAAACCCAATGTTATAAAAATTTAATATACTTATATAAATCTAATGCAATGTTCATTGACCCCAATAGTTAAGTAATATTTAGCATCCTATTGTTATACGGCACTAATATATAATTAAACTTAATTAGTATATAATAATTTTTTAAAACTAGTAGTTTTAGTAAATGAAAGGTTGTTTATAGATTTTGATCTAATTATTTTAATATTTGACCAACAACCCAGCTTAAATATAATTAACAAACAAGTTAATAAATTTAATGACTATAATTTTCATATTAAGATAATTTAATTTTTTTATAAATGGCAGCCACTTACTCTCTACCTTGGGCATTAAGCAATAATTTAGGTTTTATTTGAGAGGACTTTATTATTGATTTCTAAAGTAATTTTTTAATACAAAAAATTTTTAGACTAAAAATTTTGTATTGAAAATCTGCTTCAGAAAGCAGTAAGAAGGCAGTTCCAAACAAAGCCCTAGACTATCTACTTTACGGTAACTCCAAATTTCCATTAATTTCATATCTCCTTCCAATGCAGAATAAATTATGATTAATGACATCTTTGAGATGAACAATTATTACGTCATCCAATCGAATGAGAGAAACATTCGGTTCGCAGGCAAAAATCCCGCGGTACTGAGGTGTACCGAGTTTTTTTGAAAAAACTCGGTACACCTCGGTACCGCGGGATTTTTACCTGCGAACCGAATGTTTCTCTCATTCGGTCGACCAAACCAAATAAAACTTCCTTTGAGATAGTTTTCTAACTATTTTGCTTTTCAGATAGAAACAATAATTTCATTTGAATATTTTTTTTAGAAATTGCTTTATTGAAAAGTTTTTTTTTTTTTCAACCAGAATATCTAAGTTATTTTTCCTATAACAATTTTATAATTAATTTTATAAAATATTGTATCCATCTCAAATAGATATTAAAAAATATTTAAAATAATAAAATAAGTTATTATTAATTATTTCTTAGCTTTTATTTCAGTGGTGGATATATGGTTAATTATAATATGGTCAACTAACGCGTTATACGAATATCTCAGGCCTCACCAACTCATTTCTTTTATGGTTTGAAGTTTCTATTATTTTATTTTTTTCTTAATCCATTCCAAGATTTGACTGTGATTTTATTTCTAACAAATGCTTCGTTGGGAGTAATAATTATACGTCCGGACAAAAAATCGGAAATTCGGACATATATCGAGTGCTCAATATCGAGTTTCAGGTGATGTGGCGCGTGATTACTGGTCTCTGAACGCGTCAGATGACCTGACGTAATAATTGCTACTCCTTTGATGGTCCTTTTCCCTGATTTAACAACTTCTTTGTGACAAATAGTTTCTCTTAAAATTAGGGGTGTCAATTTGGGTCAACCCGTCGGGTTCGGGTTGAACCCGACCCGACCTGGATCTATTCGGGTCAACCCAAACCCGACCCGTTTTGCAAACGGGTCGGACATCAACCCGGACCCGACCTGGCCGGGTTGCCGGGTTGAACCCGTGCGACCCGGCAAAGGCGAGGGTTCGCCGGTTCGGCATAAGCGGAGGGTCCGGCAGGCGGCAAAGAAGCGGCAGCGGCGGTTCGGCCGCGCGGTAAAAACGCGCGGTTTCGGCATTGGGCCTTCGGCAACGAGACACGCGCGGCAGAGGCGAGGGTTCGCCGTTCGCGTTCGGCACTTCGGCAACGCGGCAGAGGCGGGCAGCGGGTAAGCGTTCGGCGGTTCGGCATTTGGCACGCGGCACTCGGGCAACGGGTTCATTCTGCCCTCGGAAATTCAAAAATTTAAAATAAACGTTTTCCGGGTTGACCCGTAACCCGCCGGGTCAACCCGAACCCGACCCGTTTATCAAACGGTTCTTCGACAACCTGGTATCAAACGGGTCGGGTCCAACCCGGATTTTTCTGCGGGTCCGGGTCGGGTTTTCGGGTCGGGTCAAAAGTTGACACCCCTACTTAAAATTAATGGAAGTGTAATTTTTTTTTTCCATAAGTGTATAAGCTAAAAGAAAAAAAATTGAACTTAAATAAGCATAAGCATGATAACATGACAGGTCAATTATTTCTTAGAAAACATGTAATAACTCACGGTGGTGATATCTCAATGTTTGCTCTTGTTGTGAAATATATGATTTATATTGTAAACTCATTAAAAATTGTGATAACTTTAAAGAAATCATGAAGAATGTTTTTGAAATGTATATTTAAGTCATTAAAGGCTAGGGAATCTTCATTTATCAAAAAATATTCATTGAATTTGTTAAATTAATGTAGTACGTTGCACTCGAACCCCATAGAACACTAGTTATAAATAAATTATAAAATTTCATACACCAAATACGAGTGCTCATCAAGCTAACAAAAAAGAAAAGTGCTAGGGAACGATTAACCAAACACAAAGAGAAATAATAATTCACAATATGCAAACACAAACGAACACAAGAGATTTACGTGGAAAATTGAAATCTGAAAAAAAAAAAAACATGAGAGATAAGAGAGAACAACTTCACTATAGAGAAGAATCGGAGTACAAAACATCGTACAAACCTTAAGACTTTTACATCATATTTAAAGGAAAAAAATAGGGCACCGAAAACAAGCGGAATTTCAAATATACCCTTACATCAAAAATTTATTCCAATGGCTCACGTAGGGGCCTGCCCCTTGACCCCACGACCTGATCGGACAGGTCAAACCACGTCAGGGACGAGCGCTGTCCCCTTGGAACCCCTACATATATGTGAAGTGAACGATAGTTAAAGACATGAACAAACAAAGGTCGAGCCAAATTCAAGGCAACTCAAACAAAAAAGACATGCTAAATTAAACACTGATCAAGGCACCATCAAATGTTATTTAGAAAAAGTCTAGTAGAAAAAACAGTTTTGAAAGTCATTTAGAAGTATATTTAACGAGGGACTATATCTAAGATGTAGAAGATCATATATCATGCTTTTAGACTTGACATCTCTAACCAAAAAGTCAAATTTTCATTCTAAAATGTCGTAAAACTTCAAAATGTGATAGTTCATCTTCAATGAAACTCAATTTTTTCTTTTTTCGCTCGCTTCTTTGTGAAGGTAATAATCTCTCTCCTGTTTGGCGTGCTTTCTGCAAAGTTAAACATAGTGCAAAATTAATCACTTTTTTTAGCATGGGTGAACAATCCTACGCCAATATTGACGACACACGTTCACCTACAGATTTTTTGCATGAGATTTTGAGTTCGAATGCAGCGATTCGTTGATGTCATACAATTGATATGCAATTCGGTTAAAGATGATCTTATTTCTAGAGCTGTAACATTGATATCCAAGAGATAGCTTATAACTATACTTTCAAGCATTAAAATTGAAAATATCTTCATAATAACATCTTGGAATGTAAGCAGTTATGAAATTTTTTTTAAACATGATCCCACTCTTACTCGTGCTGGAATCCCCTAACAGGCTAAAAAAAAAAAAAAACTGTATACTCTATTGATAATTTAATTATCTCTCATAGATTTCGCAGCCATTTAATGCAAATTTTCTTCTTTATCAAACATTGATTATTATACATTCATAGGCCAACTAATGAAGATAATTTAAATTATCCAGATGGAATGGTCTATCGTAGTTGTTATTGTAGCGTACGTCCTCTTCTCACATTTATTGTAAAAAGACAAACACGCTCTTGGCAGCTTCTCTTAGCATAGAATTTAATATTAAATAATGATGATAAATCTCATCAGCATGCACAACTTGCTACTTTATAAATCATAATGCAACTTTAAATTTTGTTGTGTTCTGAAGATAACCTCAATGGAAAAATATGTCATCAAAAATAGTCTTAAAGGAACTTAAAAGAAGCTAAAATGAAAGCAAATTTTGGCATAAAATTTATTTTAGAGATCAAATGAGCCCAAATTAATATGAAATAACAGTCAAAATGATTATATTGTTATGGTGATTCAATTCATTGATTCCCAAACTTCATCGGGCTTAATAAGACCAAATTGATTCAAGCATTTTGTATTTTAACCGAGTCAAATATTTTATTTAGGTCATCATAAGTATAAATAATAATTTGTCTTCATTATAACATAGATATTGTAGTACTTTAATTACATCAACAGGATAAAACTGTGATGTCGTTAGGTCAAAGCGGACAATATCTCGATAGTTAAGAGTTTTGGCATACACCATCATTAGCCTTAGGTTAATTGATCAACTTGGCCTTGATCAGAGAGAGTTGGTATATTGGTGTAAGGAAAATTAACCTAATAATTTTTAAGGCACGATACAATTTGGTTTCATAAATTTTTAAGGGACGAGAATATGTCAAACTCGTACATTATAGAGAATTCACATGTTTTAACCACCAAATGAAATTTCAATTAATTATTTGACGTTGTTGGATCCTCTATTTATTTTCATCTATAAGTTATCCTCTTTCATCCCCACAAGAACATCCATTGATTCCCAAAATTTTCAAACTAAGCAGGAGGAGTTGAATTAATCAAATTGGACTGGGCCAAAGAAATGTTAAATTTATTCAGGCCCTCTTTCTCTCCGCTATCATATATGACAATGTCACAAGCATTGAAGGGATGATGTATTCTATAATGATATAGCAAATCTTCTTGGGCCTGGCCCATTTGAAACTTCTATAGATAACCAATCCTTCGGTGAGTATTTCTTGAAGTTCGTAAGCGATCTCCGCTGACAAATATTTTTTTGAATTGCGTGCAATGAATGATTTCTCTGAAGGAGATAAATTCTTTGATAAATAAAGGTAGCCCATCGTCATCATGTAAATCAGCCTCAAGTTCCTAAGAGATCAGTCATAGTATTTCAATTCAAGAGGAACGGAAAGAGATTTGCTTCTATCCAAACAAATTATATCCTATAAAATGAAAAAATTATTAGGTGTGGAGAGTGTACCGTCCGCATAAATATTGGATAACTAGCAGTACCCAGCGATACCCAGCGGTATCGAGTGCGGATACTGCTAGATATCCAATACTTGTGCGGACGGTTCTCCCCGTCCGCACTCCGCACATAATAATCTCTCTATAAAATGATGGTATCACTAAATTGGTTTTGTCAAATTAGACTCTTATTTGACTTTCATATATTTCATTCTTTCTTACTTTTAGGGTTGCCTCATCTACATGTACATCTTCGCTTATCGGAGGATTATCTTGTTACTTAAGCTTCATTTGGAGCGATTTTTTTACTGTTTCTTAAAAAACCACTTTAAAAAGAGGAAGAAAGCCGTCCCAAACGAAACCTTAATCTCGTTAAATTACCAACAACATGAAAACCCGCAACAACCTACTTAACACTAATTTGTCTCAGAATGTCTCTGTCTCTTTTTCACTAAACGCCCTGTAATTAATTGTCTGAACAGCAAGCATTATAATAATCTTTCCATCTAAACTCTTTCTAGTTTACCACCTGCTTTACCTGTCTTCTTTTACAAAAATAATTATTACTTGCCAACCATTATCTTTTATTTGCTTTCTTCAGCCTGGTCTTTGCCAAGATTGAGCTCACGGTTTTGAATTTGGTAATACCATTCACAATATTGATAACTTAATTCTCCCTACAACAATATCAACAACATAAGTCTTTATCCCACTATATGAGGTCAGCTAAATGATTTCTTTTTCTCCATTGTGTTCTATTAAGAGTCAAATTCTCATTTTAGGCTTTGTTTGGGATGGCTTTTTTTTTTTTACTTCTTAAAGAAACTTTCTAGTATAAAATTAAATTTATTGTACTAGAAAGCAGCTTTAAGCAACATTAAAAAAGTTGTCCCAAACGACGCTTTAGGCCTCGTTTGGTTGAGTTTGTGCTTATCTAAAACATAGAAATAGATGTTTAGAAATATGGAGTTAGGAAAAAGCAAGATGAGAATGGCGGTCGATTTTTCATCAAAAATGATGTTATTGGGAACGTTGTTTGAGGAAAGTGTCTCTACTAAACAGTAAAAAAGAAGGGAGATTTACATACATACCACCTTATACTATTCTATTTACATATTTAATACCTAAAACTGTAATATTACATACATACCACCCATAATTCATTTTCATATCAAATATGAGTGGTAGAAATGAAATATATGAGTGGTATGAAGGATATATGAGTGTCATATTTGATATTAAAATAATATAGGGTGATATGTACGTAATATTAAAATTTTAGGTGATATATATGTAAATATGATGATGTAAAGTGGTATGTATGTAAATTTCCCAAAAAAGAAATAAATTTACCGTTTTTAAACGGAGAACACACAAAAAATGTCTAATCGAACTAGGCCTTAATCTAATAAAGAAAGGTCAGTCTAATATTTTCTAATCAGGTTTTTTTAGGTCTATCTTACCTTTCTTAACATAAGTCAAATCTAATACATCTACTTTGATAACAAAGTCATCAGAAAGCTACCATATTACATGACCAAACCATCTAAGCTGACTCTTTCTAATCTTATCATAGCTTCTATTTTTATTCATAGCAAATTCCCATCTCTCTCAATCATTGATTGTTATAAACTCATCAGCCAACTAATTCAGATGATAATTTAAATCGTTAGACCATAAAATAAGGTCCATCAATGATGTTATTGTAACGTATATCCTCTTATATCCTCTCATCGATGAAAATACAAATTTATTGGCAGATAATGTTAGCATAGAGTTTAATATTGAGAAAGAACCTGATCAACAAGCGCAACTTGTCTGCTTCATGTTGCACTTGCAACAATGAACTGTGTTGTGCTGTGGAAATTGCATCAATGGATTGAGCTACCGCAACATAATTTTTTTTACCTATCCAGGCAGTTACAAACATCACAATTTTCTTTGCAGCGGTTTTAAAACCGCTACAACTCTACTGTAATTGTAATGCGCTGTAATGGCATTCCGCAGTGGTTTGAGGACCAGCGGGGTAGATTTTATGAAGTGCTTAATTTTGCAGTGGTTATAACCAGTGCAAAACTATAGAATTGTGCCGGTTATAACCGCCACAAATAGTTTCAAGAAATCAAATTTCTAGTAATATGGCCACCATAATTCTGGACAATAGTGGTGGTTATAACTGCCACTAAAGTCCATAATTTTTTTTAATATGAAACATGAATGTCCATCAAAATGTATATAGACAATAGACATCATCAATCTATCAAAAAGAAGAATGAGAGACGAATAATAGGCATAGAGGTCAGATGATAGCAAATTATATATTCAAAGAAAATTTACATTACATCAAGATTATAAAACTCATGAGGTCATGCAATTTCAGAGCTTTTATTTGTACGGGCGCCGGACGGGAGAACCATCCGGTTAAGCATTGTGTACCCAGCGGAACCTAGGGGTACCGAGTGCGAGTACCTAGCTGGGTACCCAGTAATGGGTGACATGTCATATTTTTATTGTTCTCCGGACGCCCTCCGCACTCCGCACAGAATAATAAATCTGCAGTTTGTGATACAAAAACTTTGATGGTACAAGAACCGGAGAAAATATAAGCAGCCATATTTAAACAAGAATAAACCAGCTTAACAATTTGATATAGAATTAAACGATTTATTGTCATCAAAACTAGTAGTATCAACTTAACAATTTGATATAGATTTTTAGGATTCTGTTTAACCGTCCATTCCATAAAAGCAACAATTAAAGTTGCTCAATCACACTAAAATGATTTCCAACACTCTAAAAACATAAGTTTGGCTTGACCATTGTCCTCCTCCAATCCTATCAATAGGCAGACAATTCAACCTACTATATTCAAAAAGGTTATGTAGGTTCATATTCAAATATTAGATCACATTATGTTTCTATTTAACAAGTCATTCTTCTTATAGCCACTTGATTTGTTTGACCGATTTAGGAATTTAATGAGTACTAAATTTATATAGCTTGCAACAATAAAGTAAACCTAATGAGATAATCAAAATAAAAGAGAAGCCAACTCACCCTCAATAGGATCATTATCATAAGCATATTTTTATCTTCATATCAATTAAATTAGAAACAAAAAATATATTTCAAATAGTTAGTCCTAAAACTCTAGTAATTATTCAAGAACTCCACCAATTCACCAATTCATTTTCTTCTTACGTACACTTGTCAATGTTCTTTTCACCATTCCAATTAATATTAACATTCCGCATGCAACATAATTTGACGTGCATCGGTGCATGCAATATGCACACAATCATAATGATATGATCGTTTGCCATTTAAAATACATGGGCTTGGTTTTTAATATATAGCTTTTGTCCCGAAATTTTCCCAAAAGATTATTAATATCCAAATGAGAGACTAAATCTGAAGTAAAGCTCAATTATTTTGCTTCATTTCCAACATTCAACTCTAATGGTGAAAGAAAGGTCAAAACTGGAGAAAGATTAAATTATATTTCTTTCCTCTCTAATGGAAAAAAAAATAAACAGGAGCTTCTCTATTCTTTTCTTCTCAATCATATTTTCAAGGAAAATCAATATCTAGTATTGAAAGCTTTTACTCAGTTCCCTCTTGATATTCGCCTCTGCTTGAATAGGAAATGGGATGCACATGCCAATATTTTAATGCTTTATTAATGGAGAAAAGGGAACGAAATAAAACAGATACATACAAGAGCAATGTATGAGGCCGCTTAGAGGAATCCAAATAGCTGAAGCTCAAACAAGATCATATCGATTAGAGTTCCCTCAAAAGGTATCGATGTATCAATGTATGTTGAACATTTTTTGATTTTAGGGATTATTGTAAGGAAACAAGAAGAAGAATGAGAAGAAGAGGTATATGAAAATGAAGAAGAAGAAGAAGAAGAATGATAAGAAGAAGATGAAGAATGGGAAGAGACTCACACTGAAGAATAGCGAGCAAGAAGCGAGCGGGATGTGAGAGCGGACGAGCGTTTCTTACAGTAATGACCGGCCGTGTGCTCCTCTGACAGTGATTTGCTCTGTTCGGCAGTGGATTGCTCCTCTTGAGAGTCACGATCGCGGAAGATGGAGAACCGAGCAGTTTGCGCGCATAAGATTGGGAAGAATTAGAGATCCTCGATCTGTTTAAGGGTGGGGCTTTTCGTGTGGTTAAAACCGGTGCAATTTGTAGCAGTCAAAATCGATGCTAAAATAAGATTTTGGCAGCAGTTTTTAAATCTCTCATAACAACTAATGCGAAAAATCCAATTTTTTAGTAGTGTCTTTAATTATAAGTTTTAGGTTTCATTTGTAATAGCTTGCTTACTGCTTTCTAAAACGACTTTCTTGTACAAAAACTTTAATTCAAGAAAATTTTATGTTAAAAAACTACTTTAAAAAGCGGTAAAAAAATTGTCCTAAATGAAACCTTAATTACAATTAGCCATCCTTCAGTTAAATTGGAGGAATCATCATTGCAAGATAAAATATGCAGACTTAATTATAATATGATTATCATCATCATCATCATCATTAAGTAATTTCTGAATTTTCATCATTTCATTACAACAATAATTTTAATAATCAAATTCGAGCAAACCCGCAAATTAACTTGATGAATCTTTAATAAATTTGATTCAACTGCTAAAGTATTAATTTAATTATTTATTATAGTTTTAATTTAAATTTTTTATTTATTTTATTTTTTATTTTACAAAATCGTTCAAATCAAATTGAATAAAACCGAATCATACTCATTAAACTATATTAAAAGAACACAAAGACAATTTGTTAAAAGCAGAACTAATTAATTTTATTCGACTGTTAAATTATTAATTTAATTAGTTATTAAAGTTTTAATTTTAAAATTTTAATTATTTATATTATTTTTTATTTTACAAAATCGTTCAAATCAAATTGCATAATCATACCCATTAAATTATAATTTAAAAAAATAAATTTATAAAAGATTGGGGTGAGAGAGGCTCGAACTCTCGACCTCAGGATAACTCAAACATGATAGCTATGAGACCTACGCGCTAGCCAACTGCGCCACCACCCCATTTGAAGCTATAGTGCAATGTAATATATTAATTTCATAAAATTAAATGTATTCTTAATAAGTACTCAAACAAAAATTTAATTTGACAGAATAAATCTCAAAGTCATTAGATTGATTTTATAAACAAGAAACAACCATAACAATAACCATTTATTCCATTATAAATTATTTTTCTCTATTGTGCTTTATTAATATTCAATTTTTTTTATTTAAATCTAATACAAATTTTATTTTTAAAACTTTTTAATCATGTATTTTTTTAAAGTCTGGCTCAACCTTTCTTATCACAGGTCGGATTTAATATGTATACTCTCCCAACGGAGTCATCGAAAGACTGACACTTTAGGATACCAAATAATCCTAGGGGATTATTTTAATCTAGTTTAAATGCTCGTGCACACTATGTTCGTTAATAGGACTTTAAAATAATAAAAATTTAATAAAATAAAATATTAATCTGAAAAATAATCATTACTAATCACAATGCTAACATTTAGCAGAGAATTTTTTAGGCAAAGCAACAAGAAATTATCTTTAACCCTCATTAGAACTGCAACAATATAATACAACATAAGAGAACTATAGAAGCATCTTTACATATATACTACAAAAAAAGTCTTAATCTACTCAAAATTTCACTGCTCTATAGCAATCTGTTTATGGCAATGGAGGTCAGTTAAATAACTCGAACAACTATAGTCTTGCAAGTCACATGCATCAAAGAGGAGCGGCATTTAGTTTGAAGCTCTTCCCATCAACTATTGTGGTCCTACGTCTTCTCCAGGCAGATGAACAACATGCATTCCAAGACCAATATGTAGTAACGAATGGCTGGAAGGCTAATATTTAAAGTGTCAACCATATTCATGTTTGTCCTGGAGGTTGAGATATGGTGGATGCACATTAAAGCTATTGATACTAAAAGCTTTAGTTCTTCAGGGTTAGGATCATCTCCAAATGATGGATCTGCCAATCCATTGAAGTCGTTGGTATTGAGAAATGTCTTTGCCTAATAAAAAAAAAAGCATTGATTGCATTTATTATTTAAATTATAAATATTCTGTAAGGCATGACTAATGCCACTTGATAAAAGAATTCATAGTGAGCAACTTAGAGATGTAGTACAAAAAAAAAAGTAAACATGATAGAAGATTTGTCGGTGATTAAATAAATAAGTTAACGGGTAAGAATCTGGAATGTTGAAGCATGGGAGGCGATGAAAGAAAAATTCAGCACAGGAAGAAGCATCAAATACAAATTGCTTACAAAGTTGCATCGAAGATTTAATGTTTTAGATATGAAGTGTATTTGGGATAATTGTTTCACAACTTTAATTTACAAACTACCATAATACTGTTTTGCTGCAACTTCTTTGTCATTTTGAAAAAAAATTTATGATGAGAACAAGATTTTCATATTCAGATGTACAATTGTGATAGCATTTAAAAAGCAACTATTCAATTTTTCAAGAGAGAAAACAAATACTATAATTGTTATATCAAATTACAAAAACTCGATTTTTCTCATAACAATTTCACATTACTTGTCTAATTTATCAATTTAATGATAAAAATATATAATGTGGCATACTGAATCATGCCCATATCACCGAGATTTTCGAGATGAATCAATTGCTCTCCTGCCTATTATGAACTTGAACGGCAATACCCCATAAGCAAACACATCAATCTTCTCATTCACAATTGTGCATGAAATATTTAGGTGACATGTATTTGAAATATAGTAGATGATCAATTGAATAACATGTGAGTAACAGAAACTAATTTATCACATAATTTCACATGAACTGGTCTCACCAAATGTGCCTTCAATAAAAAATATGACTAATTCTAGCAAAATAGGCATGCTTCATTCTATATTTTCTCGAGTTGCACCTTAAAGCCAACAATTATTTCACTATGAAGAAAGCATACCTAAAATATTTTTGAAATAGCATCACGAATTTTTTAACTTTTAAGGCTTGTACCATTTAGTTTTAACACAACTCTTTTCTAGCCTTACTAATTAGGATATGTCATAAGCAACAATAAGCAATAAAAACATCAATATTAAGAAACAAAAATAGCACAATATTTTTTTGCCGTAAATTTTAATTTTTATATCAAAATTCTATTTTAAGAAGCAATAAAAAGCCTTCCCAAACAAAGCCTTAGACTTCGTTCGAGACATTTTTTACTGCTTTCTAAAGTACCTTTTTAGAACAAGAATTTCTAGTTCAAATTTCTAACACGAAAAAATTACTTTATAAAGCAGTAAGTTGTCCCAAATAAGACCTTATAGGGATCACAAAAGGGCCGACTAAACTTTGATCAAGGAAAATATATGGCATCAAATCTGACAAACTCTAAGCAATAAGAAGACATGATTATGTTGCTTGTGGTGTGGAGTAGATTGGTGCATGCAATGGAGAAGATGAGGCTCTCCTTTGGGCAGGCCCAAGTTCGTCCACCTTTAAATAAGTTCAAATTTGTGCACTTTGATGTTGTTGGATTGATTGCAGCGAGAGGATTCTTTCAAATGTAAATCTATATAATTTGGAATTATATTTGTTATAAAATTAATTGCTATCGACCATTAATTAGAAGTGTTGCGGGCTGGAATATATGCGACGATAGAGTTAAAATCCTGCTTCTTAGCATTATATGAATATCCAGCTCACACATAGAGAACACAAGATATTTTTATGTGGAAAACCTTGGAAAGGAGAAAAACCACAGGCATGTCCCAGTCTGAAATGATTCCACTAGTGTTTGGGTAGATTATAATGGGCTGACTCGTCCATGAGGGCGATCAAATTACAAATGTCAATCGTTTGGTTGAAATATAGTGACAAACGGACCGGAGATGAAATAATAGCGTCACTTGATGGACTGGCAGAAGTCCGATGCTACTTGAAAATTCGAGCGCTAGTTGGTAGCCTGACGTTGGTTTGGCAAAACTTCAGCGTCGAGCGGTGGTTCGGCCGAAGTCTGGCATCATATGGTGGTCAGGTGGAACTCTGGGTGTTAATTGGTAGCCTGTTATTGGTTTGGCAAAACTTCAGCGATGGTCTAGCGGAAGTTCAGCGTTAGATAGCAGTTTGGCGGAACTCCGGACTTCAAGTGATGGTCTGGCAAAACTCTGGGCTTCAGGTGGTCATCCGACAGAGGTGAGAGCCTTAAGTGGTGGTCCAGCGGAACTTCGTGCCTCAAGTGGTGGTTTGGTGGAGGTGAAGACCTCAAGTGGTGGTTCGACGGAGGTGAGGGCCTCAAGTAGTGTTCCGGCGAAGCTCAGGATCTCAAGTGGTGGTCCGGCGGAGGTGAGGGCCTCAAGTGATGGTCCGACGGTGGTCCCGCGGAACTCAGGTGGTGGTCGAGGAGTAAGGAGGCAATAGCTATCTCCGATCTCTCTCTTGAATCCTTTAGCTTGGGTCCCTTTTTAAGAGAAAAGAGGGCTTTATTTATAGATTTTTGGAGTGACATGGCCCGTAAATATGTGAGAGATCAAGAGCAAATGGGGAGTGGTTGGATGGACGACTGATGTTGAATCCCTTAATCATGGACAGTTTGATGGACATTTGAATGTCTTAGTGATGTTGGAATTCGGTGATCTTGGGCATATTGGATTCGTCTCGTTGAGCTGCTCGATTCGACTATAAGCACGTTATGTTTGAAAACCGTTTGGTAATCCAAATTATGGTTTGAACCTTCCAACAGCGCTACTAACCCTTGATTTGGATCCATTTGGGCTCGGATTGAGTTGGATTTGGTGTTTTTGGGTTTGCATTCTCAATATGTTCAGTTTGACTGTAAGTTTACTGAAATTGGAGTTTGGACGATCGCAATTTTAATATTTGGAAGTTTCCAATTTAATTTTGAATCAAAATTCGTGCCCGATCAAGATAATTTTTTGATGACGTATCAAGAAGGAAATGTGGACTGATTATTTTAGATTAAAAAAATAAATATTAGATTGATTTGATTCAGTTATAAAATTTGACATTTTTTATATATTTTATCCTTTTCTTTTACGTATAAATATAACAGAGATATAAAAGATGTGATATTAGTTATAAATATAAGATTAACTCTCTATTTATTTTTAAATAATAATAATAATTAAAAGCATATTTCACTTTGGACTTCCAAGAAATCAAATTTAGGCTTCGTTTGGGACGGCTTTTTTATTGCTTTCTAAAACGGAGTTTTAGTACAAAATTTTTTATTTTTGTACTAAAACTCCGTTTTAGAAAGCAATAAAAAAGCCGTCCCAAACGAAGCCTTAATTTAAATCGGACTAATCAATTTATGAAACTCTATAAATTTAAACCAATATAAACTCAAATTAAAGCAAATCAATCTATTTTATAATTTCCTCCAATTTTAATTATTTTAAATTTTCCACTCTTGATATTTAATTTATAATTAAGGTTTGTAAAAAGCCAATTAAAACAAAAAATTGAATCAAAATGACTAAACTTGTAGTTTCATTTGATTTGATTTAAATTTATAATAATTATTTTCAATATGTTATTTAAACCAGCTTTTTTTATTTAATTTAATTTCAAAATTTTTTGAATCAAAATAAATCAAATTAAATAGAACAAACATAATTTATTTATTTACTATCAAATTCTTGTCACTAACAAATGAAAGATGCAGTGAAATTACAATAATCAATGAAGTAGTAGATTCACTAATCACTCTTTATATCCTTTCAGTTGATTTCATAGATACCTAATCTTATTATTATGTCTTTTAATGAACCATTAACTTAGATGGAATCTACCTGGATGATTCACCACTTTAATGCAAAACTATCAAATCAAGTTATGAAAAATCATTCAAAATATTAAAAAAATAAAAGCAAATCAAATCGATTAATTATTTGAAATGAAAACTACATCAAAATCTTGAAGATTATTTATTTAAAATGAAAACTAAATCAAAATAAAATCTTATTTGCTGATTTGATCTGACATAATTGCTTTATTTGTTCCATGAAATGGACATATCCAGTTAAGCTCCACACTTAGGCTTTATTTGGGACAACTTTTTTATTTCTTTCTGAAATAATTTTTTAACACAAAAAATTTTAGTTCAAGAAAAAAAATCGTCCCAAACGAAGCCTTAATCAAATTTGATAAAAATGAAAACAAAAAATATAAATGACCCGCCTAAACCTTAAACTATATGCAAGTGTTAGTAAATTCGAACAACCAACAGTAGAAGACATAGGTAACGGTCGACGAATTTGGTGTATTTGTACAAATATGAGTGAGTATAAGCAGACAAAGAAAGCAAGTTCACTGAAACTCGCGTTGAAGACTGCGTCCTTCCTCTTATATACATCACGCCGTTGGAATCTGAACTCTCTAGTCCAACCGCCAGTAAAAGGCAGTTTTGAAAAGGTGAAAGAGAGAAATGTGGATTTGGCTATGAACATATTGGTAAGGGCTCTATTAGTGTATTTCAGCGCATTCCTCAGAGTTGCAATGCTATAGAACTACTTTTGTACAAACCATTTTCATGTAAATTCTGGTTGGCTGAGACTTATTTATCTGGCACAGGAAAAACAAGTTACAGATAGAGTAATGCTGATAAATCATCAACATCTCCATCATTCCCAGAATGAACGGATCGCCAATTTTGACTGCCTCTGTCAACTAATGGAAGTAAAGGCAATAAAGCTGCGGGCTTTGTTGTTTTACTCTTACTTGCAAGTGTGAGTTCAAGATCAAGAGTGTAGGACTCTGTGTTATCATCATCATTTGATGATGCCATATTCACAGTATTTCCATATTTGTTATCAACTGGAAAGAAATTTCTCTCAACAATTCTTGAGACCTCAGGCATCACAGGTTCACTGTAGATATTCTGTGTGTGTTGCTGTTGACTGAAAATGGAAGAACTTAATTTTTCTTCTCCAAAACTACTTCCAACGTTCTGAAAATGCTTTCTGTCAGTCCAATCAATCTCTAAAACATTTCCTCTTGGGATATAACCCAGAATAGCTAAATCGGTTGGTAAGCAATGTCCCTTTTTCTTTTTGCTGTCATTTGTGCTGAATTCTTCAACTGGTACAACGGATTATTCAGCAAAACCATGACAATAAATAGCATTTGAATTTTTTCACACATAATTGAAGTGATGAACAAACCTGGATTGCCATTAGGTGAGACAGGGAGTACAGGTGATGCTCTATCAGGCCTAGCTTCTATATTAATATCTGAGCCATGAGAAGGAGAGTCGCCGATTTTTTCATTTGTGCCATCGCTAGGGAATTTATCCTACATGTACAACGGTATTTAATAAGATTTTGATAGAAAATGATAATATTTAATCAAGAAATAGAAATATGCTCAGTAAATAGTAATCAAATGTACAAAGCATAACCCAAGCACAGCTGTGCATGCCTTGAGATTTATAATAGTTAAGGAGAATAAGTCTTCTACGTCTTTAATCAACAGGATTTGCAACACTCGCAGCCATACCATCCCCCAGCACTTTGTCTAAAATTCTACTAGGAATTTTCCCCCTTTTTTTCCTTATACTTGGTTCCCAGTTCCCACTCTTAAGAAATTATAGGAGCAAAAACAGAATCAACACCTAACCAAGGACATTTCTTACTGTTTTGCACTGTTCAGCAATGCGAAGCCCATCAATTAAGAGTAAATGATATGCAAGTTGCATGTGGAAAATTACTGAAAATACATGCATAAACTTGTTAGATAAAAAAAGTTTTATATAACGTAGTTAAAAATATATCACATGGCCCCATCAACAACTGCTACTTTGTAACCTATCTAACCATGATAGAATATATTTCAAAAGTTTTTCAGCATTGCAAGTTTGAAAAGCTTGCTAAGTAGCTTATTTTAAACAGGTATATTTAAATTACTTTAGTATTTATATATGGACTAGGGATGATGTAATCTTCTCTACTATCTATTTTATCTTTGCCATTATTCATGTTCTCTTCTCTAATGTTAAATTTGTTAGCCTCAATCTCATCTATTTTATTGGACTCAACATCTTCATCTTTAAGATTTGTAAATTTAGAACTTAAATTCTAGCACCTACACTAGATCTACTTGTTTCTAGGGGTGAATAATAATTTCTCCAACTCTCAATACTCTTTTTGACATCATCTTATGTCAAATTATCATCATCAAAAGTTAATTAATTTTCATCAATTGAAGTGTTAGCACCTATTTTTAAACTAAGGCAAGATGCTCGCCTCGTTGCTTGTTGCCTAAAGTGAAAGCACTCTCCTAAACATGCCACTTAATAATGGTGCCCATTTAGGTGTGGTCTAGCCTTGCCTGAGCGCATAGATGAGAGCCTAGATCACCTCTAGGAAAATTGGTGAATTGTATTTATCAAACTCTTCTTCACTAAGCATGTTAAAAACCCATGAAATAGATCTTCCTTTTCTTTGTAGCTTAGCTTTTTAAGTAAAAAACTTGGGTCATTTTGGGGAAACTTACTCACTATTTTCTTTTTTAGAAGACTATAAAATTTCTATTTGGCTACTATTTTCTTGTTACTTATGAGAATTTTTTGCAATAAGAACGAGCTTTTTACAATCAGATTTGTTAAACATAGGTAACTATATGAAAGTTGTACGAATTTTTCAAAAGAAAATAATTATAATACCCACAATAGTATTCAAAACAATTAATAAACCCTTAATTATATTGAAAAAAGCACCCTCTCATCTTGATCATTCACTTAGAAAAACTCGTACAAACATAAACGTATATCTATTGTGATTTAATTTTCTCTTCTTTCATCAATCTTAGAAAAAAATTTTGCATGCTTAACAAGTTGGGATATCTAATGCATTGTAAAGCATAAGTGGGTTGAGAAGTAACCTTTTGTGTATAAAAACCCCAAACAGTGGAAATTTTTGCATCAATGACACCTCACGAATAATGTAGAACCTCCATTATTTTACTCATACACTACAACAACAACATCAAGCCTTTATCCCACTACGTGGTGCCGGCTACAAATATTTTTTATTCATTGTTCCATTAAGAGTCAAATTCTTATTTAAATCTAATAAGAAAAGATAATTTCTAATATTTTCTAACCAAATCTTTTGCTCATACACTAACAAAGAAATTTATATTGTTTTTTTTTTTCAAATAAGAGGAGTCACCACGTATGGGGAAGGAAGGGATTGGGGCATTCTAAGCAATTGAAGATCATTATCTAGTATCACGATTCAGAGTTCCTTGGTCTTAGTAGAAAAAGGTTCCGTTAATCTGTTTATGTTGAAATTCTATGCTCATATTAGATTTAACTCACCATAGAGGCCAAGTTTGTTGGATGAATTCTATTTTTTGTTTTCTTGCTTTTCTCACTGATTGACCATGATTTTCATCAAAGATGAACAAGACAAGCAAGATAAGTATAAAGCAAGTCGAAGCTTAGGTTGTTGCTATTCATTTTCACTTTCCAGAATGACTTAAAATAACATTTGTACAGCAATCATCATTGGAGCTCATTCCCCTCCTGACTTAAGATAGAATTAGATGAAACCTATTAGGCCTATTCTGATTAAATTGCACGAAACTATCAAATAGTGGGACTTTTTTGCATCAATTTGATTTCCCTTAACAGAAATCTCCAAAAAAAAATATCACACAATAATTAAGGCAGAGTCATTGAAGAGACATAAAAGATATAAAGGATTTTGACTTTAGACTAATAAAAGTTACTTTATCAGAGTGACTACATGATGTAATAAAAGACTACGACAATCTCCTCTTCCTTTTTTTCCTAATATATATTCTTCCAAAGCAACATATATTAAATCTTTGAATTACTTGGAGTGGTCAAGGAAAGAATCTCCAAGAAAAGAAAGAAATAATTATTCTTAGACTTAAATAAAAAAAATTATGAAGAATAAATTGACATATGATCCCACAAAGTGATGATAAAATGTAAAACCTGCACAACAATTTTCATTTTCAAGGTTGATTCATTCATAAAGATGTTTACTCAGATAGCAGGAGTTTCTGTAATGTGATATCAAGTTTCATAAATGGTGGAAAAATATGATTAGATACATAAGTAAGCACAACAAAAAATTCTTGCCATGAAAACACAAAAAGAATGAGCTAATCTTTGAATAAGGAAAACCATGACAAAAGAGCAGATCATTGAATGAAGAAAACATTGAACCGTAGGTTCCCAAATGAATTTGCTTGTTTGAAATGAAAAGTAAAAATATAGGTAGAACAAATAAATAACAATTGTTTCTTGAAATGCCAAAAAATAATAGGAAAAGTTAAGCAGGTAAAAGTGAGGGGGTTAAGATTTAAAGGAGATTTTAATTAATTAAATATGGCATTAGGAATTTAAAAAAAATAGGGTGAGGATCTATTTCAAATTTTAACTATTCAAAGATGCATATGGATGGTATAAGATCTATGAGGAAAATAATGTTCAAGCTCAGCTTGATTACTTTTGGAAACAAAACCAAGTAATCAGCCAACACAAACATCAATCGTTTTTGAGAATCCACTAGTCGTGAGATATTAAACCATTACCTGACAATCCATACCAATTTTCACTTTGTAGCTCAATTGTGATGTCTGATTCTGCAACTCAAGATTATCAATAACATCCAGTGGTTTGGCTGTGGACCTAGATGAATAGTCTATAAAAAACAAAGGAATCCCCTGCAATACTTTAGCATCAGTACCAACCGTGCTCGATGAATTTGCAGCATAAGCAGCGGTCTCTGTCCTGCAAGACTTGTTATCAACTTCAGAAGATATGCAGTGCAACTCCACACTCATGGTTGACTTTTCCTGCTTTAACTTGGGAGATGTGTCACGTTCAGAAAATATCATTGATGTCACATTAGTGTCTAAATTCTGGGCATTGGCATTATTTGTGAGAGGTAATTCAGATATACCCAAATTGGATTCACAATTCTTCTTCTGGGTAGGTAAGCCATGCTTCCTCTTACTAATGAACATGCCCCATAGGTAATATAACATATTCCACCCTGAAATACATCAACAATTAGATTATATTCCAATTCTATAAGCGTTAGAAAAACAGTGAAAGGATCAAGTATTCCAGCAATTATGTCCAAGCATATACATGACCACAATTATTACTTACGTTGAGAGCACGTAGGTAACATTTTCGATGTGAATATAAGAAGCTCAGCATCATCAAGTTTTCCTCTGAGAGCTAAATCATTTTTTAGCATCTTATTCAACAGACTACTGTAACTCTTCTCATAACTGCACAGACAACCAATAGCAAGAACAAAGCCATCAGTTACTAAACAAGCTCAAACAGAAGTAAAGAAAAAATTCACCATAATCAAACCTATCGTTATCTTTAGCAAAGTAAAACAGAGCAATGTTTTCTTCCTTAGGACCAATTCCTTGATACTGTTGTGGCCATGAACTTGTTTGAGATACTTCTTCCAACTGTATTTTGCTAGGGACCTCGCTAGCCGCTTCGAGCACTCTATGGGATGCACAAGTTGATACGTGAGCTTGAATTCCATCAAAAGACTGTGGGAAGCCATCAGATCTCATAACATAAAAACTACCTCTGCAAGTTGAAGAGAAACATAATTAGATATGAAGAAAACCAAGTCATCCTAGAACCAAGTGCATCAAAAACAAAAATATAAGAAAATGAGCATATCATACTGCCATATGAATTCAAGCTTAGGAATTGCTAATGCCTTTGATTGGCATGCCAAAATGGACAATTCTCCGGGTGATGTTTCTGTGAGAGATTTTACATTCAACTCATTAAAAGTAGGAATGTGGCTTAAGCTGTTAGCTTTGGGGACGAATAAAGACTCAGTTGGTTGTACAGCTAGATTCACCGAATCTGTGGCAGCTAATCTTTTTCCCAGTTCAACACTGAACTTTTTTACGCTGTCATTGTCAATGCGGCTATCTACCACCAAAGCTATATTCCTCTGACTAAAAGAACTTGGAGTGATTCTTGAATCTGCTTTGCAAATCACCTCTCCACATGCTTCTGGAACCTTATCAAATTTATTGAAATTTTTAACTTTATTTGGCATCCTAGTCTTTTGTACCATTGCATCCATTACATCTTCACATTCCTTTCCATTTTTCTTTGTCTCGATTAAATTATGTTCATTTGAAGGCCGATGAGCAGATCCTTCAAGTTTGCCAGTGGAGCATTGTTGAGTTGCATGTACAGTTTTGTTGCATTTTTGAAAATGTAATGTTTGGTTACCATCTGAAGATGACAATCTTGGACAAATGAAAGTGTTAGCATTCCTGATTTTGTTGTCCTGATGATTTAATTTTGAGGGTTGAAGCACACCATGATGTGATGCCATGTCAACTTTGCTGCATAATCCATCAACAGGACTGAATCTCTTCCTACTAACTTCTTTACATTGCTTGCGATTTTTAGTGTTGAACTTTTCATCAAAAAATTCCATACTCCTGGATGAATGTAAGATCCTTTTCTTTCTATCACTGCAACCTAATTAACAAACCAAATAATAATTAGCACAACCTAAAAGGGAATATATTAGATAAGCTATCACACAAAGAAACTGAAATATTTACCTAAGTTACTTGCTTCGGATGATCTTTTAACTATGCTCTGACAACTTGATTCAATAGCACTCTTCACATTTCCTTTATTTTGTGAAGACCTATTTATTTTAAGATGACAATTGCTAGCAGGAGCTGCTAATTTACTGTTAGAAGTTTTATACATAGCAGAAGGAATCTTCTTATCAACAGTGATTCTTTCTTTTACCTCACTCAATTCTCTTGGATTTTCAATGCGGGATGGATGAAGAGGATGATCTTTACATGCTATCTCAGTATTGGAGAAGCCAGAACAAGAGCTTTTAAAGGAATAAGATTTATTTACTGATTTCACCAAAGTTTCTTTTCTCAGTTTAGAGCTTATGGCTTCCCTTTTGGTTTTTTGTCTGAAAGAAACATTTTTGACAATTTGTTTGACTTTCAGATTAATGATTGAGTTGTTGAAAGAAACTGACCTTGCAAAATGTCCTACAAGAACCGGGAAAGGAACATAATATATAAACAGTCAAATTCAGCATTATTGTAAAGAATGCAAATCTAAAGTAGCTATATGAAAAACAACTTAACACGGACTTACGAGAATGGGCATGTGGCAGACCCTTGAATGAACCAGAACTAAAGGAATTTTGCGAGCAACGAAAAGCCTGCAAAGCATCTACAGATTGATCTTCAAATGATTCTATCTTTGCCTTCTTTACTTCTATTTTCTGGTTTTTGAATGAAATCGCACCAGATAACACTGGTGTTTTCCTTGGGCTCGCTGTCTCTATGGGATCAGCTCTCTCCTCTGAAGCTTTTATCTCTTCTACATGGTCTGCTTGCCTCCTAGTTGAAATCTTAGGGCTTTCCAATCCATTAGCCAGCCCTTGATCATTCAAATCAATTACTCCAGCGTCCGGTTTAGGTAACTTCTTTGGAATCAAAGTACTGAGAGAGTTTTGACTATTTTGACTGAAAAATGTCGGTTTTGAACCTCCACAGATAGTGTCAGATTTATCCACACTATGATTCTCCGTGTTCTTGATCTTGCATTCTTCACAAAGCCAATCAACTCCAGGAAGTTTATCCAACTTTTCCCGCATGCAGTAACTATACAGTGAATCAAACTTTTGAGCAGATCATAGAGGTAAAATTATAAGAGGAATATCGAGCAAGTACAAGAGTTTGATGAGCTTACGTGTGCTCTGCACCATCACTGCAGCGGCTGCAAATGGCAAGAAGGGCCTCCCTTCCAGCATCTCCGCAAATATCACATACTTTGACCTATAATTTAAGCATACAAAAATCTTCAGAAAAGCCACAAAATATAGAAGAACAAGCCAATATATGATTATGGCCTGCAGAATATATTCTAGGAGTAAGAAACTATTAAATCATTCCTATAGAACTCAGATGAAATCCCTATCGAGAGATGACATGAAAAGAAATAGAGCATACTTCCGTACAAGACAAAATGACTAAAGGGCATTCCTGACGAAAAACAGAAAACCTGATCTACAAAATACTGAACACAGTGAACATTTCCCTAGACTTGAATTATGACAACAAAAAGTATCTTATGGCTTTATCCACACCAAACCATAGCTCAGAGTGGCAGAAAAAGAAAATTCAATAGTAAAATAATCCAAAAAAAAGTGACAACTTGGGAACAAAAGAAAGCTCAGTAAAATGCATGAACATGTCATTTTATTAACTATGATCAATTAATTTCATCTAAGAAGACTCACAATTGTTGACCTCAGGCAAGAATGAGAAAGCCTGAAGATTTATGTTACACCAACAACCAATCATTAAATTTAAAACACAATTCATGAAAGTAACTCAAATTTAAATTTTTCCAAGTTCTAAGATGTTCCCCAAACATGGTGCACTGCACCATAACTGGATTGTAGTAGAATGTAGGCAAACATTTTTTAAGACGTCACCCATAAGAAATGCTCCACAACTTTAGACGATTGCGGTGAGAAGTAGGCACAAATCAGTCTAAAACATTACAAACAAATGATGCATCACAACATGACCAATTGTGAGAAAAAGTATTGAAGCATAGAAGAAGAATAAACATTGCATGTCCGTAGGAAATAAATAGAGAAGAAAAATTCGAAGAAATTGTAGAAAATTATAAAACATTATATGTTGGGAATGTTAACAATAAGAATATAATCGAGATAATATTGTATAGTAGTTGATAGAGTTGAAAGATAAAATTATTAAGGTGCATAGTTTAAGTGATGATTTCTATCTAATTAGGGGCACATGAGAGTTTTGAATTTAATCACATTGGATGGTTGAAAAAAAAAATGTTATTATAGAAGTAACAAATGATTGGCCACTGATATATCAAGCCAAATTTTAATCTTTCTTTTTTACTGTACTCAAAAGTGGTCATCATTGATAGACCAGTTAGGAAAAAGCTGTTCATGCGGCTTGTATCCTATAAGTTTTTGATGCTTGGTACTTATAGTCGATAAAGTTCAAGATTGATTGACTCTAATGATGACTCCACATAATTGCTTAAGTTCTTAGGACATGATACTTGATTAAGTCGGAAAGCTTTACTTTGAGGGAGAGTACAAGAACAACACCAACAACAACGAGCTTTTATTCCACTACATGGGGTCAAACTACGTCCTGTAAGAGAGAGTGATGGATGATAATGAGTAAGAACTCTCATGTGAGGGAGAGATTTTTAAGACAAGTGAGAAAAATGGATTTAGTTCCACACATCAGATAGTAGAAGTACCAAGTGGTTAACTTTCTTCCATAGCCTTAAAACTTCTGAGTTTATATGAGACCCAACTTTAGTCCCTCTTTAGCCCATAGCCCCATAATTTCTAACAAGTTAAATATCAGTGAGGGCATTATAAAGGTAATTAGCTTTTAAATTCCTTATATTGAACTAGAGATAGTTTGAAAATTCAATTTGGTGAGAGATGAATAAATAATTGCAACATATACCAACAATAACAATATCAAGCATTTATCCCACTACGTGGGGTCGGCTACATGAATCATTTTTCTCCATTGTATTCTATTAAGAGTCAATTTCTCATTTAAATCTAATAAAAAATGTTATTTCTAATATTTTCTAACCAAGTCTTTTTAAGTCTACATCTACTCTCCTAACCGGGTCATCAGAATGCCAACGATTTATGTGACCATACCATCTACGAAAACTCTCTCTAATCTTATTTGTCATTGGAGCTACTCCAACCTTTTCACGTTTATATTTGTTTCACATTTTGTCTATAAGAGCGAAGCCACTCATCTACCTGAGCATCCTCATCTCTACAACACTTAACTTAATTTTATGCTTCTATTTTAATGGCCAACATTCTGCGCTACAAAGCATTGCAAGTAGCAACACTATCTTATAGAATTTTCCCTTAAGTTTTAGGGTAACTTTTCTATCACACAACATCCCAATGCATTCCTCCATTTCAACCATACAACTTGAATTCTACTAATAATATCCCCATCTATTTTATCATCACTTTGAACAATAAACCCGAGATATCTAAAGTGTGTACTCATGTTAATGACTTAATCGTCCAAAGAAGCAATCCCCCGACTAGATCTAATACTACTAAAATTACACTCTATATATTTAGTTTTAGATCTACTCAAACAAAAACATTTAGACTCTAAGATTGACCTCCATAATTAAAGTTTACCTTCAACTCCCTCTCTAGTATTATCAAAAACAAGAATATCATCAGCAAAAAGCATACACCATAGTAGATTCTCTTGCAAATGTCCAGTAAGAACATCCATGACTAAAGCTCGGAGATGTTAGAGTGTTGTCCAGGCGAGCAAGAGGGTTTGTATTGCTGTCATTTCTACATAGGCAGCCAAACAACTTCACTGTGGCTAGTATCTTCTTCCATGTGGATAAACTCTCTCTCCCCCCTGTATCTTTTTTATCCCTCCTCAATCGTGGCATTGTTTTATTGTGAAAGCTTGTCTGCTTAGCCCACAACAAAAGCGTTGTGTGAGTAGGTATTTGTAGTGACTAATCTATTTATTAACTTAGGAATTTTCTCTGAAACACCACGTGAGCATGTTATTAATTAATCTATGTTATTTAATGGTCCTCCCATTAACATGTGATTGATTTCGTAAACTTGATTGCCCCCTTGCATGTGGAAGTCATTGCTTAAGTTCATGGTGAGTTAATAAATTGTTAAGCTCTGTTCAAGCACGCGTACTTTCCAAATCAACATCACTTGCATATATAGTTCTACATCAGGTTGAGCCATGGATTCAAAGACCCATTTGTGTTGTTCCACAGTAAGTTGATGTTCTGAATAGGTGCAAAAATATGCATATACCACCTTTTTTCAGCGAGCACACACTCCCCCAACAAATTCAAAAAGTTTGGGATTTTATGGATTCCAGTGTTCTTTCTTATGTGGATGTTTGCATGGCATATATAACATACTGATGTGGTACAAGGGAGTGAAGGGACCAATAAAATTCATTTTATGCATAGACTTGTCGGGAATAACTTTATTATTTTTTGTAGAATGAAGACCATTTGCCATTTTAACATATTAAAACAGCCATGGTACTATAAAAAAATGATAAGGAGCTACAAAAAAAATCCAATTACGATCATACCAAGTGAAGTCTTCAAACAAATAATTACGTACATACAAGCAAGCAACATGCAGAATAGTAAAAAACAGTGACCTTAACAAGTGATGGCAACTTCTAAGTGCTTAACATAATTGAAGCAGAAATATTCTGCATATAGAGTAACTGTAAGGGACGTTATACACACTGAGCAGCTTAAAAGCATCATATAAAACAGGTTGAAAATTTTGAAATGCAACATAAAAGAAATTAAAACACACCTCTTTTAAAGATAAAAGAACTATAAATCTTTAAGGGCTGAACATAATGCCGTTCTCTAATATGATACGCACGTCAGCCTTCTTTTAACCATTTATGTGAGCATATGGAAAAATAATACTTTAGCAATCACTAAACTAGCAAAGCAAAAGTTTCCCGGAGGTAATAAAAAGGAGCCCCAACGATTACCATAGCCATGAATATGTATCCTGTTTTTCCTAACAAAATCTATATCACAAAGAAAATAAAATTTTGTGAAATAAAAGATGTAGGTAAAACTAGAAACTCACATCATATAACATAATCTCAGATTCGGAGTTTTCAATCTCAGTGTTTGCAGAAGGTAGCAAATTATCTCCCCGATCGTTGGTTGTTTCCAAACACAACAAAGCCTTATCCTTTTCAAGGGGCTCGCTAAGATTACCACTTCTAGAGACATTATCAGATGATATTTGAATATTTGTATCTGTTCTAAATTCTTGGCATAAATTCTCAACCTTTGATTTCTCAGAAGATAAGCAACTTCTAGCCTCATTTGTTATAGAGACTCCAACATTTCGAAGGGCATCAGATTTCCACCCAGCAGAACTAACAGCAGAAGAAACATTTAGTATAGATACATCTGTAGTTGTAATTGACCTGCGCAAGCTATAGTTGCCATTATCAGTTTCATGAACTTGAAGACCATCTCCAGCTTTAGCCAAAACAGAAGCTTGATTTACATTGAGTATCAAATTATTGCTCAAAGCAACACCACATGTCATAACTTTCTTATCCAAGTATAAATTGCCACCATAATCTGAAATATTGGAATCTACTCCTCCTGTAAGGCATGAAATATTATCCTCGTGACACTCTAATCCAGGCTGCTCTTCAACTTCACCTGAGGAATCTCTGCAACCTATGTGAATTGAGATGTGGCTATCTGCAGAGAAGTGATCTTGATAAGTCTTTTCCACAAGAGGTTGCACTTTTTTAATAACTTCACCTGAGAACCCAATTTGAGGTTTGTCCAGATCTTCTAAATCATCAGATGCAGAGGCTTTCAGAGTTGATTTGCTTTCAGCATTCTCAGACAATGAATTATGACTTGAACTAATGCCTAACATGTTACTAGTTTCACTAGATGCATTCAGTGAATCATCACATTTTCTTTTCTTGTAAAATTGTGTCCCATTCACATCAACTGAAAAACAAATATCAGCTTTTCCACTAGAGAAGATATTACCAGAACATCCACTGTCGCTGGTTGAACCTATGACTGATGAAGAAGGAAAATTATGCATGCATGAAGAACAAGGAGCTGCACAAATATTGCATGTTCCTGATGCAATCTTCATTCCAATACAGTCATTTACAAACATAAATTTCTCCTCAGTTGGGAATACACCCTAATGCAAAAGAAAACAGCAGAAAAAAAAATGAATATTACAATATATCTATGAAGCATCTTTAGCTAAGAATCATCAGCCATATCACAATTGCCAAAACTTAGTGATAAACATGATATAGCACTGTTTCAGAAACGATCCTAAGATAATTTAAAGTCAGTCAATATGCATTTAATTTAGGCTTCGTTTGGGACGACTTTTTTATTGCTTCTTAAAATGGAGTTTTAGTATAAAAAATTAATTATTGTACTAAAAAGCTGCTTTAAGAGGCAGTAAGAAAGCCGTCCCAAACAAAGCCTTAGTCTCTCTAATATATGATTTTGAACCTCTAGTCTGCATACAACTGATTAAACTTCACTTTAAAAAAAAAAAAAAACTGATTAAAACTTCAGACATCAGGATTATCTAGAAAGGTAATAATGTCACATACACGCATTTTAAGTTTAGAAATTGACAATGTGAACTAAAATTATTGCAGCAATTTGTCTGGGAGAACAGCCACTGGGAATGAGCCCCACATGTACCATACTGCCAAAATATTAATGTATTAACGAAAAAAGGTAGTGGGCAGAGGGTTAATAGACAAACAAATCCACAATATGCAATTTTAATCAATATGAAAATATAAATTATTCTTTAATATTGCAGGAGAATGATAATAATGTGTCATTCTAAGCATCCTAGGTATATTGCTAAAAATAACTGATAATATAAAAAATAGAACTTTCAGAGTTAAAGCTTGATGGATAAATTACAAAAGTGTACCATTGAAATAATGCCACAAGAGAAACTATTAGTATAGGTGGGATTACAAAATGGCTATTAGCATTATGAAACAAAGAACTCAGTGTCAGGCAATTTGAGTTGGAGGAAATTAACAATGGGCACAAGATGAGGTAGTGGAGAATATACTTGTGTGGTTAGGGTATGACAAGTGTATAAACTTGTGTGATTTGGGCTTGCACAACAAAAGGCACAAGATGCAACAATAAATAAGGTGGAAAGAATTAATGAAAAGAGCTAGAAAGAAAATGAAAGACAAAACAAAGAATGGCAAATTAGAGTTAGTAATGACATGAATGAGGAATGAGATTTCATAAAGCCAGCACAAAATAGTTGGTATGGATAATAATAATGATTGAAGAACTCAAGTATGAGTCGTTCATCATGGATGTTAATGCTTAGTAGTAGCTGCAATACAAATACAATCAAACTGAAATTCAAGCATTTAACCATAAAAATTACAAAATGTACTTTTTATTGTGGATTTTATAATTCCATTATATATATATATATATATATATATATATATATATATATATATATATATATATATATATATATATATATATATATATATATATATAGAGAGAGAGAGAGAGAGAGAGAGAGAGAGAGAGAGAGAAGACTTTTCTACTCTATAAGAAGAAGAATCAATCTCCACTCAATTAAATTTTAATGATATGGCCTTCAGGAGCACAATTAAAATCATCCATTACCTTCCACATTATTAACACTCATAGCATGCCATATTTCAAGAATTTTAGAACTCATTTTATTATTAATTAGATGCATATAAATTTTAACAAAGCCCCGCTTATATGATATGATGATTATGTTTTCAATGTGGAGATAATTTTAAATGGCTTGGGATCAAGTACATGTGTTCTTTGATGATATTTTACATGTATTGGACACTTTTGAATAGTGAAATTCATGGTTGATCTAAACTTTTAAAATAACTTCAATATGTCATCCACACGTACTTATATTTTTAAATTTCTTGATGTATGATTATCACAAAAATTGATGAGATTTTATCCATATTTAAATTCTTTTATTATAAATAGAAATTAATGATGGATTTTGAGTTTGAATATATATATATATATATATATATATATATATATATATATATATATATATATATATATATATATATATATATATATATATATAGAGAGAGAGAGAGAGAGAGAGAGAGAGAGAGAGAGAAGACTTTTCTACTCTATAAGAAGAAGAATCAATCTCCACTCAATTAAATTTTAATGATATGGCCTTCAGGACACAATTAAAATCATCCATTACCTTCCACATTATTAACACTCATAGCATGCCATATTTCAAGAATTTTAGAACTCATTTTATTATTAATTAGATGCATATAAATTTTAACAAAGCCCCGCTTATATGATATGATGATTATGTTTTCAATGTGGAGATAATTTTAAATGGCTTGGGATCAAGTACATGTGTTCTTTGATGATATTTTACATGTATTGGACACTTTTGAATAGTGAAATTCATGGTTGATCTAAACTTTTAAAATAACTTCAATATGTCATCCACACGTACTTATATTTTTAAAATTCTTGATGTATGATTATCACAAAAATTGATGAGATTTTATCCATATTTAAATTCTTTTATTATAAATAGAAATTAATGATGGATTTTGAGTTTGAATATTATATAAAGTAACAAATGCAAAAAACAAAAATTGAGAGAATCATAGTCATTATATGCCTATGCGTGTGTCTATATATAAATATATAGATAGATTGAGGTGAAAAATTTGCATCTGTAAAAGAGAGATGTGGCGGTTTGTCCACACTACCAAAACCATAGATTGGGTGGGGGGTTAAATGAAGAAGGTGGAAGGAAAGGCCAAAGAAATATTTAATTACAGATTAACCTTAATTTAATTCACATAATTGTACAGTCAACAAAAGTATCTTTCATGAAAGACATTTAATTGATAGGATATCAAAGTGAAACAATTTGAAGAACGTGAACCCATATCAAAGTAGCCTTGAGTAGCTAAGAGACATAAAATTAATTTACCATTAAAAAAAATTCGGTGGAAGCCCTAAAATTTGAACAGATCTGCTACGTTTCCCTCCCCAATATGTAGCCCTATAGACTGCGGGTGTAAAATTGATGCCAATTAGTGAATTCTGAACACATTTGTATTTACAGGATTAAAACAATTCTCCAATTTGGAGCACTCAAAACAAGATGGCGATATCTTCGGTCAACAGTAGCGCATGCACCTTTTTTTGGTTCCATAACAATTTGAATTCTTGATCAGGCAAATAAAAAAATGCCGAATCGATAAAAAGTAAAAAAAGTGGACGGCAACGTTAACTTAACAATAAATCATCATTTTGGCTTCATTTTAAGGTTCTTACCGAGTTAATCCTCCCAAATTCAAGGTCAGAATCGTCCACAGGTCCCTGCATGCGATAGCTACCCTTCAGAACAGGGGTAATCTGAAATACCAAGAAAAAAAAAACATATTAATTGTAGAATCCACAAAAGACAGCGAAGTTGTCGATCTTTAAGTTTGAAGAAAACGCAAAAAACTAAAAAACAAGATAACACCGTGTAATTGCCTTATCTTACAACAAACGAAGAAGTAAAAAACAAACTAACAAAACAGGCATCTTAAATTTTTTAAGTTTGCTCTCAGAAAACCATATACCTGCACCATAAACTAACACCAAAACTATCATATCCCGATAAACCAAGGACATCAGTGCCCTACCCGAGGGAATTTGAATTAAAAACAATCATAATTTTCCCTTTTACTATTTTAAGTTTGATTAACACATCGTCCCAGGCTCAATCCATCAAATTAGCAATATCATCACTCTGCCAGGACATGCTGCTTAAGTTACTCATGATCACTGCCAGGAAAATTTTCCAGCAGAGCAATCCAAAACAATATGAGAAAAAGGAATCGAATAAATTGACACTATAATCGGCTGAAAAAAAGACGAATTTTTGACATGCCTTATTCCAAAAAAATAAAAGTTTTACATGCCTCCGCTTCCAAAATCATCTCAGTGCGATCGTAGAGTTCTTTCAGAGGCCGCTCCGAACGCCTCCTCATTACTACCCTCACACCGCAATCACCTTCAATCAGACTATCGCTCCAATAATCACATGCCTATTTCCTCGGCACAAAATAGGGTTTTCCAATCAAAGGACGAGACAAGGTTCGATCGAGACAACAGAGATACGAGAAACACGGAAGTTAACAAGTACGAAGGGAGATGGATGATAAATGGTGGAACGGGGAACGATGTGGTGAGTTTGCGAGTGCTAAGAATGTGATTCAAACGGATACGATAGGTCGATTGTTTCGCCGCGAGGTCGAATGCGTGGCTTCTTCAGGAATCCATCCATGGCGGTGTTGGAACGGCGAAGGGCAGAGTAAGGCAAAAGGCTCTCTCTCTCTCTCTCTCTCTCTCTCCAAACCAATTTTAGAAATTTTTCATCAAACAGCAACGAATTTAAGTTGTTTATTTTTAGTGGGTCATTAATTTTTCTTACAATTAAAAAATAACAATTTGCAATAAAAACTACTTGTTCTCTAAAGACAAACAAATAAATTCCTTATTGTCTGACGATGATTTTCTAAATTAAGTTAGGAGAGAGAGAGAGAGTGACAGCCTTTGTGTGTGTGTTCATAAATATAAATTTTCAAATAAACATATATATTGAAATAAATAATATATTTAATATTTATATATTTTAATCAATAAATATATCTAATAAAAACATATTAATTGATGGACATAAATCCTATAAATAATTTAATTTGTAGGAAATATTATACAAAATTTATTCATAATAGCTAAAATATTATCATCATCATGAATATTATATTAATTATATGGGTTAACTATATACATTATTTTTTTATTATTAAAAAAAT
The DNA here is from genome assembly GCA_016618105.1 of Dendrobium huoshanense. Classification (NCBI taxonomy): domain Eukaryota; kingdom Viridiplantae; phylum Streptophyta; class Magnoliopsida; order Asparagales; family Orchidaceae; genus Dendrobium; species Dendrobium huoshanense. The sequence goes on along the minus strand of CM028356.1, from coordinate 21,309,645 downwards.
AGCTCAAGATAAACTGATCAAAATTTTATTAGGATAATTCTCAAAAAAGTTAGATTTATTGTGAGATAAGAAGAATATAACTTTTGATTGATTCCTCAAATATTACGAATCTCAAAGAATTTTTATTGGCTTTTAAATCTATTTTACGATAAATAGAATTTAATTAAATTTTTCAATGCCTTAATAGCTGTTATTCCTATCTATGTTTGATTAAATAGGAGAGAATTGAATGGAAAATATTTATAGGAAGCAGTCAGTAGAAAAGAAATGCAACCGAATGCTGCAAATACAACAAATGTTATTGCAAATTGATAATAGTGCAAATTTGGTGAGCTATTGAACTTCCTTCTTATTCTCCCGCAAGATTGGAGTTCTTTGACAGAACATTAATTTTAGGCTTCATTTGAGATTGTATTTTTATTGCTTTCTAAAATTTAATATTTTTGTACTAAAAATTTATTTTCATCTCAAATAAAGCCTTAGTAAATAATTTATCTCACTAGCTTATTAACTGGCATCCCAATTTTGATATTTTTAAGTACCACGTGCTAAAAATATATTATGAATTGTATATTTTTGTTTTTTGAGTTAGACATATAATTATAATTTTAGTAAATAAAATAATGTGATAGCTCCACATATAGCTAATTAAAACCTTTGATTAAATATCCAAAGTATTAAAGGCAATGAGTAATGGTTTTAATAATATTTTCATTTATATATATATAAATGTTTCCAAAATATTGGATTTAAGAAATGTTCTTAAAATGTGCAACCAAAAGAACATATTGGATATAATAATAAAAAAAAACAATTGATAACAAAAGACACCATTGTTTACATATCATTTTAGCTTAATTAAAAGATAAACTAAATTAAAAATAGACAAAATAGGCTTTCTATAATTCATAATTCATTGTTATACTAACTTTATAAGGCCTTACGACTTATGAGTAATACATATTATAAATCGTAGATTGGCTAGTTTTCTTATTATTAAATTCTACTGAATTTTTTTTGTTGGGAAAAATCTGCAATACGATAGAAGACATTATGATCGCTTCTAAAAATTTGTTCTTCATCATCTTTCACGAAACTCATTTATGCATTTTAAGACTATATTGCTCTTCTTAGAGTGAAATTATTCTGTGCGGAGATCAAACCCAAAACGTCATTCAAAGATCAATTAAAATGTGTCACGTCAATAATACTAAGCTACGATACTGAACAAGAGGTGCATGACGCATTCTAATTAATCTCCGAATAATATAATTGGCACAGAATAATTAATCCTTCCTGGATGGCTTTTTTTTTCTTGGTTCTCTGGTTTTTTTAGGACCGTAGTGTGAAAAAAAAAAAGTAAAAAAAGAAAAGCGATAGGTGGATAAACGTACTGATGCCATTACCTGTATTTTTTATATAATTTCTCTTCTCTTTGGCGGGCCTATGTTCTTCATCTCCTCCTAAGCCTTAGACCTGCTAAGCGTTTTTTTTTTTTCTCTTCGCTCCGTGCTGCTTTGGCTTTGAGTGTAGCGGCCTAGCAGGTATTGAAAGTCTCCCTAAAGAAGCTTCGTCGCCTCCTTCGACGTCATTTTTCCTGTCAGATCGGAAGTTACGAAGGGAGCTCGCCTCAAAGTAACTTTCTTTCTCCCCTTTCACGTACTTCTTTGGTTAAATCCCGTTAATCTGCCTTTTTATTTCTTTTCAAGATATGGGCAAAATCGGCTTTGAGAGGCTAAAATTATATAATTAGCCTTTTTAATTTAATAAAATTACCCACCTCAACCACACGTGGTTCTGCTACTGATTATATGGTATTTATGTAAATATTATTTTGATGAATTTGTTGGGTAATTTTCACGTGGGAGCGGAGGGAAGGGAAGGAGAGGATAGAAAGTGGGGGCCACATTCTACACGTGTGAGAATGACTGTGAAAAAACGGTAGTTTGGTTGGCTGAAGGAGGAGAAGGCGGGGGCCCACGTTGCTGCTTTGAAATGGAATCCGATGGGGCGCCAAAAGGAAGCTACATCGTGGCAGTAGGATCCACGGCTTTAAAAATGAGTCCTCCGATGGACGGTCGTGATTGCATTTTTTATTCTCTTCCAAATATACCCTTGCATCTATGCTGGAACTCGTGCTCATTTTCCTTGATTTAACCCGGTTGTAAGAAATATTCAAATTAAACCTTTTGAATCATCGCGATAGTTCTAGAACATCGCTCACAGTCTTGGTCTTGAGCTTTAAGCTATCACTTTAAGGTTTTGGGTTGGTTCCTAAAAAAAAAGTACGACCAAATTTTTATATGCACAAAAAATTGGTAAAAAAATAATTACTAAATAAAGAATTCCATAATTTTGTTTTGAATTAATTCAATGAAATCAATATACACAAAAACAAACATTACTAATAGGTTGTTTAGTTAGATGAAAAATGAATATATTATATAAGATGCAATGCATTTGAAATACTTCAGAGTTATTTGGATAAGCGTAAAATAAATACAAATTCTTATTTTTTTTCTTAGCTTGAATTAAATATGAATGCAGTGTAAAGTTCAAAATGGCAGTGGTTAGTGGCGACCGAGGGTGGACGGCATTTTCCATTTACGGTCGGTGGTGGTCGAAGGTGGCCGATGGCGGTCAACAGTAGTCGGTGGCAACCGATGACGGGCGACAATGGCCAACAGTGGGAATGACAGTGAATTTTCAGTGTATTTGAAAATCACTCAAATTAGAAGAAATTCAGCTACATTAAATTTGAGCTAGACAGTAAATTCCTTTGATTCAAAATTTAACTATGCATTTCTTTTACTTCAAATCAAATAGTAATATTTTTAAAATCCTTGTATTTAGAATACTTTACACCCCTTTTAGAACAAACCAAACAACTCCTAAATATTAGAATTTATGCAAAAAAAAAAACTTTAAACAAAAGATAAATAAATTATTATAATCTTAACTCATGGCATGAAAAATTTTTGAAATAAAATAAAAAAAAATAAAATTTTAAATAAAAGAATCACATATTAAAATTAAGATTTTTTTTCTTAGGCAGTTTTTTTTTTAAACTTCTTTATCAGTTAAGTTTTAAAATTATTTAAAAAAAATAATTTTTTTTTTATATTTAGCATCAATAAAATAGAAAATGTGTTGTTGCATCCTGGAGTATTCACAGCGGCAGAGAAATATTAAATTTAACATCTTAACTTGGTACGAAAATCGGGTACGCAATTAGATAAGAGAGAGTGTAGCATTTATGAGACACCAAGATTTTTACACGAAAACCCCTAAAAAGGGGGAAAACCATAGCCCAATTTGAATGAATCCACTAATATTTGTAGTTGATTATAAATGAGGCCCTTCATTGGGGGAAGGCGTTAGCTTGATGTTCATTATATGAAGTACATAATGATAATATAAAGAATCAATGTATATGTGTTTTTTTGGTCGGAAGGATTGTAGTCGGTGGGCGATGTAAGCCGGAAGTATCGTAGTCGGCGAGCGATGGATGTCGGAAGGACTGCAATCGGTGGGCAATGTAAGTTAGAAGGATCGTAATCGGCGGGTGACAGAGGTCGGAAAGATTGTAGTCAGTAGGAGCTGCCCGCACAGCAGGCCGTCTGACCCGCGCGGCCCGCACAGCAGGCCGTCTGACCCGCGCGATGGCCGGCGCCGCTTGGAGCTGCCGCTCTGTAAGGCGGTGGGAGGTGAGGCGGTTCGGCCCACCGCCTCAGTGGGCCCCACCTCATGGAGAAATAAAATTTTTCATGTTTTTTGGCCCGAAAAAATTCCCAAAAATTCTCAAAAAATTCTGAAAAATTTTAGAAAAATTTAGGAATTCAGAAATTCTAGAAACTTCCTTTCTCTCTCCTAAAAAACTATAAATAGGCTCTTAAAGCCTTTAGAAAATCACTCATCTCCTCTTCTTTTTCTGTTCTCTTCTCTTCTCCCTCTGTCCTTTCTATTGAGGTCTTTCCTCAATTTTCTAAGGCCCCTCTATTGGCAAGGAAGTCCGGAGAGTTTCTCTTCTCTCCTCATCTCCATCTGTCCTTTCTATTGAAGCATTCCCTCAGTTTTCTGAGGCCCCTCTCTTGGCAAGGAAGTCCGGAGATTTTCTCTTCTCGGACTAGCCTTCGCAATTCATGTCGTAGGGTGTTACGAGGGAGTTCAGTGATGTGTTGTTGATCTAAGTCCTTGGGAACGTAGGGAGGAATGTAATGCCGGTGGCCTGTGCGCGAAGGATGGATAGAGCTTGCCGTGTCAGCAAGCTCATTCTCTGGACATGTTGGAGGGCGCATTCTTGGTGGAGGAAGGGGGACTTCGACATGAAGAATATCTTCAAATCCTAGCTGGTCTCTAGGGAGAAAAATATCTTCTTGTGGTACTGATACCGGTCCTCGAGTCTCCCTTAAGATTTGAAGGATCTCATTATGAGATTCATCCATCTTTCTGATATGTTCTCCTAGGGATGGCCCTGAAGTCCCTTCTCCTGCAGGGTGTCGGCCACTTGGGTGAAAGGAGGCAGATGCCTGTCGTCCTTGAATTTAGGGGCTGAATCCTGGATATGGTGTGAATTAGAGCGGGAGGTTCCCATTGATGCGATGGCTACGCCTGTTCGTCCATTTGGAAGGATTCTTAATGATAGTCGGGAATTGACGTTCCCACAGATGGCTTAAACTCGTTGCGGATTCGTAGAAAATTGATGCGGCGATTCAGAGATTATAAGCATTCTTCATGTCTTAAACGGTTGTACGTAATCCACACTTAATACCTCTACACACAGAGAATTCGTACAAGATTTTTTACGTGGAAAACCCTTAAAAAGGGAAAAACTACGAGGCCTAGCCCAGTTGAAAACGATTCGACTAGACTTTGAGTTGGTTACAAAGGACTGAATCACCTCCAAGGGTGATCAGATTACAATCAGTTACTTAAGTAAGACGTTTGGTCTTTGGCAGGACGTAGGGACTGAACGTCGGACCCTGAGCAGGACGTCGAGTTTTCGGCAGGATGTAAGGACCGAGTGTCGAGCCTTGAACAGGACGTCGGGTTTTCGACAGGACATAGGGACTGAGTGTCGGGCCTTGATCAGGACGTTGGCTCTTCGGCAGGACGTCGGGTCTTCAGTAGGACGTAGGGGCTGAACATCGGGCCTTAACACGGTGGTCTGACGAGGTTCCTGCGGTGGTCCGGCGAGGTTCATGCGGTGGTCCGGCGAGGTTCCTGCGGTGGTTCGGCGAGGTTCTGCGGTGGTCCGGCGGCTGTCGAGGAGGAGCTCCTTCCTTCTCTTCTTCCTTCTCTTCTCTTTTCTTCTTCTCTCTCTTGCTTAGATCCTTTCTTGTGAAGAATGAGGACTCTATTTATAGATATATATCTGGAGTGGCATGGCCGTATAATAGGTGTGAGATCAAGGGCGAATAGGGAGTGGTTTGAATGGACGGCCGATAGTGAACCCTTAGATTATGCACCGTTCGTTGGACATTTAGAGGCCTTAATGATGTTGGAATTCAGCGATCTTGGGCTCGTTGGATTCATTTCGTCGAGCCGTTTGATTCGAGTATAAGCACGTCAAAATCGGAGACTGTTTGGTAACTCAAATTGTTGTTTGAACCTTCCGACAGCACTTTGAGCCCTTGATTTGGACTCATTTGGGCTCGGATTGGGTTGAACTTGATGCCGTAAAATACGTATTTCTGAGACGCTCAGTTTGACTGTAAGCTCGCTGAAATCGGAGTTCGGATGCTCCCTAAATTAAATTTTGAAGTTTCCAACTAACTTTTTGCCTCGAGATTCGTGTTCGATCAAGATAATTTTTGCATGACGTATCAATACTAATTTGATTCATTAATTCTTTAAGGATCCAATTAATATTCAGTGTGATCATTTAGTTTTCTATTTAAAAATCAAGTAACTGAAATAGGTATAAGAGATTTTCTTATGACGACAAAAAAAAAAGTAACTGAAATAGGAATTTTAAACAGTAAAAAATTAATTTAGTCATTTTTAAAGATTAAAATGTCAATCTTGATGCTTATCTCTTAAAAAATAAATCCAACTGGCTAAAATTTGGTAATTGCATGTTTGAAATTTGGGCTGACAAAATCGGCTCACAGGAGGGGTTTGGGTTCAACCCTGAACTGAATTGACACAAGTTGACTTGACCCGAATCTAACCCGCTTTGGACCCACATCAACCCGACACGACCCACCAAGCAGGGTCAGCGACGGCAACAATTACAACAGCGACACGGTGCTACCAACAATCTCGGGATGAGGGTGGTGCACGGACTGCAAACGGCTCGCAGACGACACTCGAACGACATACGACTGAGCTAACACAATGCGATGAGACGAGACGAGACTTAACGTAGACAACTGAGCTGACCCTACGCGAGTAATTTTTGGGTCAATTTTGGATTAGTGGGTTGACCCGAACCTGATCCGTTTTTTCAAAAGAGTTGAATCCTGAAATTGAAACCTGACCCGTTTACAAAACATGTTGATCCTAATACAAAATTTTTGGATCGGATTCAAATCGGATCGAATAAGGATCATATTGAGTTGAGATTTTCAGTAGGTCAAACTTTTTGAGCCGCTAAATAAATGAATTCATATCTATTTAACAATTATAATAATTATTTAATTATGATCGAGAAGAAAAACCGACTGAGCATTGTTCAAAACAAAAAATTTGTGTCACTCTCATAAAATTTCTTACAACTTCATTACATTAAAAAATTTTAATTTTATTTTAAAATAATTACTAATTATGAATAATTAGTTAAAATTATATTATATAAATAAATTCAGTATTATTTAAATTTATTCTAAAAAAATATGATCCAAACAAATTTGTCTTATTAGAAACTGTTGGTTGTGGCCTTGTGGGCTCCACAATTGAACAAATGTATTTTTAATTAATTTTATGTAGATGGTATATTAGGCCATGATTTCTTTAATAATTTAAATGACCGGTTAGTTGACTTTTAAATAAATAATATATGACTAATGCCTCTGGGATTTGTAAGCATACTGTTTGAAGCCACCTGCGCTCACGTGACAACCAACGTTAATTATTTTACCGTACTATATTCAAGCAGGAAACAATTTGTTTGATTAAAACACTTTTTTTGTCCATCTCATTTAAATTATTATTTTTAGATTGTGTTGTGTGCCACAAGAATGCAGCTGGCCGCATTTTTTAATTAACCGTACCATATCGGTTAATTAATGGATGGGTCGGACTCTAATTGCATCTAAAATTATTTCAACTCAAATTCAATCAATTTAAATCTGATATATTGAATAAATAGGTTAAAAAGATCTACTTCAGACTCAAATAACTTGAACTCAGCATATTAACCTGCTTTGATTAAAAAAAATTTATGACTTATTCACTAGAAAATTTAAATATATGATAAGATATAAAAAGATTATATCTATAAGTAAACAAGTTAAAGAAAAAATATTAAACTTATCATTTTCGATTCAAAATTCGGTTTGTGAGTCAACGCGAACTATTTGTTAAATGGGTCAATCCGAATCCTAATTTTTCAAGTCATATTCAAGTAGGGTTATTTATTGATTTCCTAATATTTTTAACACAAATCTATATAACATAAAAATATTTTAAAAATTTATCTTATGCATTCAAAATTTATAACTGTTGCGGCTAGAATATATGCAGCGATAGAGTAATAATTCTACATTTTAGTGTTGCACGGATATCCAACTCACACACAGAGAACACAATATTTTTTACGTGGAAAATCCGGGAAAGGGAAAAAACCATGGGGCTTAGCCCAGTTGAAAACGATTTCACTAGAATTTAAGCAAAGTATAATGGTCTGACTTGTCTATTAAGATGACCATATTACAATTGTCGGCTGAAAATTTCGTAAAAGTCCAGTGTCACTCCAATGTCAGGTGGTGGTCCAGCAGCACTTCAGTGACAGGCGGTGGTCTGACAGTGGCACTTCAGCGTTAGGGGGCACTTCGGCTTCAGGTGGCACTTCGACGTCCTTTGATGGTCTAGTGGTGATTCGCCAGAACTCAGGCGTCCCTTGGTGGTGCGACAGAACTCCAGCGCTTGGTGGTCTGGTTGTGGTGCGGCAGAACTCTGGCGGTGGTGTGGCAGAACTCCGATGGTGGTTGAAGATGAGTTAGACGGCTGGAGCTTTCTTCCTTCTCTTCCTTCTTCTGAAGCAGGTTTGTGAGTCAACACGAACTATTAAAATATATCATTTTTTATTCAAAAGCTGGTTTGTGAGTCAACACGAATTATTTGTTAACTGTTGTGGCTAGAATATACGCGGCGATAAAGTTATAATTCTACATTTTAGCGTTGCACGAATATCAAACTCACACAGATAACATAATATTTTTACGTGGAAAACTCGAGTAAGGGAAAAAACCATGGGGCTAACCCATTTGAAATTGATTCAACTATAATTTGAGCAAAGTATAATGACCTAACTTGTCCAGGAAGATGACCATATTACAATTGTCGGTTGAAAGTTACGTAAAAGTCCAGTGTCACTCCAACGTTAGGTGGTGGTCCAGCAGCACTCTGGTGTCAGGAGGTGGTCCGACAGTGGCACTTTAGCGTCAGGGGACACTCCGGCTTCAGGTGGCACTTCAACGTCCTTTGATGCTTTGGTGGTGATTCAATAGAACTTAAGCGTCCCTTGGTGGTCCGGCGGTGGTTCGGCAGAACTCCGGCGTCCCTTTGTGGTCTGGTTGTGGTGCGGCGGAACTCCCTTGGTGGTTAAAGAGGAGCTAGGGCTGGATATTTCTTCCTTCTTCTCTCTTGGCATCCTCCCCCCAAAGAGGAAATAAGATTCTATTTATATAATTCTAGAGTGGCATGGCTTGTAAATAAGTGGAAGATCAAGGGTAAATTGAGAGTGGTTAGGATTGACGGTCAATCTTGATTCCTACGATCATGTACCATTCAATGGACATTTAATTGTATTAATGATATCAGAATTTGATGATCTTGGGATTGTTGGATTTGTCTCGTCGAGCCGCTCGAATTGACTATAAGTATGTCACGATTGGAGACCGTTTTGGTAACCCAAATTGTGGTTTGATCCTTCCAAAAGTGATTTGAGTCTTTGATTTGGACTCATTGGGCTCAAATTCGATCGATTTTGGTGTCGTTGGGTTTGTGTTTCCAAGATGCTCAGTTCGACTGTAAGTTTGCAGAAATCATAGTTTGGATGATTTCAATTTTAATTTTTGAAGCTTCCAACTTGATTTTGCTTCAAGATTCGTGCATGATCAAGATAATTTTTTGATGATATATCAATAACACAACAATAAAAATTAATTTTGAAATGAAAGAAAATGATTAGAATATAATTGACCAATTTATTTTAAGATGCATGCAACATAAAATTTATTTGATTGTGCAAATATTTTCACAATTTATTTCGATTAATTTTTAATTATAATATTTTAACTCAACTTTTTTTTTTTTTAGAATTATTAAGAAAATATCTACTCGTAGAGTTTTTCGCATGAATGGTACTCCATGAATATTGTTATTGCTGCGTACCTTCATAAAATAAATTTTGTAACACTTCTTTAAATATTCAATTGCATTACTATTTGCGTCTGCACTGCACACCTGCCACTAATAGCTTTGCTATTTAACGTCTCATTTATTCACAGCCCTCATCGTTTCTTTTTTAACACCTAATCATAATGGCTTCATAATATTATTTTTCTGTCTATTTTTTTTTTTATATGGTTAGGGGTGCAAATGAGTCGAGTCGAGCTCGAGTCAGGGGTGCTCGAGTCAAGCTCAACTGTTAAATATCGAGCTCGTCCCACTATAATGAGCTCGAGCTGGCTCGCGAGCCTCTACGGGATTTTTAGATATTATTAATTATTTTAAATATTTAAATATTTTAAACAAATATTATTAATTTTAAACATTTATTTTTTAAAAATATTTAAATTTAATAAATAAGATAACATTATTTTAAAAATATTAATAATTATTCGAGCAGGCTCACGAGCTGAGCCTCACCAAGCTCGTTTACTAAACGATCGAGCTCGATCCTCATCAAGCTCGAACTAGACTTGTGAGCTCGATAAGCTCGGCTCACGAGTCCATCAATAAGTCAAGCTCGAACCAACTTGACACAGGTACACCCCTATATGACATTTACATACATCATAAGTAATCAAGTTCTCAAAGTTCAGGTTGACCATCCGGCGTCGATTCATTAGCCGCAACTAGTCTTCATAAATTCTTTCGCCCAAATTCCTTTCAAACTTAAGAGCCTAATAATTAAGGTATTAACTGGACAAATGCAGTGGATGAATAACTCGAAACTTTGCTCGATTAATATTCTTTTAAGTTTGTTCGAATTAATAATTGAACAAATAGATTTTAGAATGATAATGTCGAAATATATTTAATTGTTTGTGTTGGGCAAAATAGTAACGGTTGTATGCCACAACATTCATGACAATATAAAGTTTAACATCTCGATTTTGCGGGGAAAAAAAAAACAGCATGTATATAGATAAGAGATGAGTGCAATAATTATAAGAGACATGAGATTTTTTATGTGTAAAATCCTGAAAAGGAAAAAATCACCAGGCTTGACCCGTCTAAAATGATTTCACTATTATTCATATTTGATTACAAGTGAAGCATCTTCATGTTGCCATCGGACACCAGCTATCCCCCGACCACTATCAACCTCCGCCAACCACAAATATTTTGAACTTTACACTACAATCAATTTATTTCAAGCAAAAAAAAAAAAAATATCTGTATTTATTTTACACTCATCCAAACAACTTCAAAATATTTCAAATACACAACATTCCTTTTACACCACATTCTTTTCTTTTTTTTTTAATCCATAAAGTTTATTTTGTCAAATTTGGACTTAAATTGAATTTGTAACAAATATTTGATTTTATAAGGCTCTTAAATCCATTTAATTAGATTTTAGCTCGCATGACATGCACTTTCTATGTTGCGGGTTCCTATTAGATAGCTATTCAACCAGATGGTCTCATTGTCCATGTAGAATTAACTTGGATAATCTGATCTTGGATTAGACGGTGTAGATTAAACTACAACTTATAGAGAAAATGCATAAATATATGACAAGATGAGATCATCGTTGTCTATTCTATTATATAAAGTGGATGATAATCACCTCACATCCTACCTTCAGTTATAAACAATAGCCATTGATCAACACCTCACTTCTCCAACACATTCAATTGTAATTTTTCCAATCTAATGGACAAGAAGGATCAATAAGATGTGAAATAAGTATACAATGGTCAAATCTCCATGAGATCGGAATTGGTTTCACAATGTGTGAAACTAACTTTTTGGTTAAATGAAATTAGGACTTGCAAGGTTATAAAAGTTTGGGGTGGCAATTGAGGGTTGTAGAAGCTTTGCTTGATCACAATGACCAAGTTCACTAAAGGAAGCTTTGACTAAGGGTTTCTGGATCAATAAATGTAATTTTGTTATCAATCTTCACTGTGTACGTGTCTTTACATACTAAAAAGGGGGAGATGAGTGAGGGGAAGCTAGGGATCTCTTTAGCACTCATTGGAGAATAAGAGAGATCAGTAGTCATGTGTTAATTTTATCCCTATGTAGGTATATTTATAGGAAGATAGAAACTGAATTTTGATTTTATTTTTTTATTTTTTATTTTTTTGTAATTATCAGTGATAGAAGCTAGCAATGCCATTAGGAACTATCCATTGAGGATAAGACGTGTCATTGGCCTCTTTCAAGGTTAAGATTGGCATGGGTAACGAGTTATGGGTAATGGGATATTTTGATGCTATCGACAATGGCTTTACCCAACAACTGAGTTGGTGCCAATTTGTATGCTGACTTGGCAAACCTCAAGGAGGGTGTAGAAGCCATGTAGAAGTTTTAGATTAGGTTGATTTAGGCTTATTAGGAACTAAGTTTGTGTTTGGCTTAAGTTTTTTCAAGACATCTAATCCACCTGGGTTAGCCAAAGTATGTTGGGTCACCTAGGAGGACTAATTAGGGTCTCATAGGGGATTATGCAAGTTTTTAGAGGTTTAGATTAGGTTTAATTGAGTTTAGTCCAAGTGAAACCAAGGAGGACTACTTAACCTATTTTGCCATATTAGGGTTGACCATGGGTCAAGCATTAGTCTAAATATCTTTATAGTAGGTTAAGATTATTTGGACTCAATACTAAAGTTATTTGTCTTTAATTACAAATTTAAATTCAATGTGATTTGGTCAAAATTGAGTTGACTATTTGACCATGATAAAGGGGACTTGACAATGGGTCAAACATGAGTCAAGGTGTTCTTAGAATGAGTTAAGGCAAACTATACTCATTGCCCAACCATTGGGTTTATATTTGGTGGTTGAGCTTTATATTAGGGAATTTAAAGTAAAAGGGTGATTATGGTCAAATCCACTTTAGCTATCATTCAAATGGTTGACCTAGACTCTTTGAAATATAGGGCAAGTTTATAAACAAGTTAAGGGTTCATAAGGTAAATGCTAGGGTTATGGGCCCTTAGGTGAGACTTAGGTTTATGGCATTTTGATTATTTTTAGGATTTCTCTTAGGGGTTTCCCTAAGGAGTCCACCACCTATCTTGGATGAATAGAGAGTATTATTGGGTCCTTAGTAGCTTCTAGATAATTTAAAGGTTAACTGAACCATGGATAGTTCAATAAAACTCTAAAAGTCACCTATGATTACTTTTAGGCTTTGGATTTTGGGTTTAGCTTAAAGAAGACATCCTAATGACTAAGGCTAAGTACATGATAAAGTTGCCAACAAGTACTAATGTTGATATGTCACTAAGTGGGTGATGCCGAGTGATGAGGTGAAGATTGCTAGTGAACAATAATAAGATTGTGGTAAGTAAAGCATGTCCAATAAAATACCAAGTGCCATCTAGAATTCTCAAGCATCACTTATATTTGTCAACCAAAAACTTACAAAAAACTCATTAGGTCAATTTGGCTACATGTTGATGCCTATAGGGCCTTTTTTGAAAGACTAACATCTAGTTAATAAAGCTATGTCGAGTTTATATGCTTTGTATAACTATAAGAGCAACCTTGATGGGCTTAGTTAGGTCTAGGTATATTAATTAAGTATTAGCTTATATTAATTAGGGACTATTCCATAGGTGATTTTCGAGACTCTATTAAAGATTGGGTTCATAAAGCTACGATTAATAAAATCGCATGGTGAATTACTTATCCTACAAGAATATGTTGCCTTGACTTCAAATATGGAGCTTAGAATCCGCAAATGAGAATCCAAGTCAGAAGACCTCATAATGCCAAAAGTGAGGCTAATAATCTCATATTTCAAATATAATAAACCATATTAAAAAATTCCTTATATATAACACAAGCACTCCAATATCCCCAAGCACCTTTTAAAACTATAAACCGATAAATCACTATCAAGAACATGTTACATTGGGTATTTAGAGTGTTGTGCTCATTACCACTATAAAAATACCATATAAAACTCAACTTCGACCCCCATCAATCCTTTCCTTTATTTAATTCAAATGCTCTTATAAGCTTACTCATGCTTTCTTATGTCTCATACAATATCAACAATAGTTTTGGAGTGTCTATAGAGGTTGCCCCTTAATCAATTCTCATCATATTTGTGACAACTAGCTAAGTGCCTAGGTCGAACCAAAGCTTAAATGATAGTTATATGTTCATTATCTTACATACGACACATGCCATTGGAATGGCAGGTGAATAAAAGTTCCATGCATGAGATTTTGCACATTTTAATTTTTTTTAATAAAGACTTTATTTTATGAAATAATATGTCATTGTGTACGGATCATTAAAATGGTTCGAGCAAGTTCATTTGCATCCAAATAAGAAATTATGCGTTGACTGTTGAGCTGAGGCAATCAATCATCTAAGAATTATTTATATGCACATATTAACGTGGTTTTTGGAAGGGTTTGAGGAAGAACACATAAATTATTATTTTTTTAGAATTTATGAAAGAAGTGATGAGAAGAGATGAGCGCAGGCAGGGGTGTAAAAGAGCCGAGCCGAGCTCAAGTCATCATGGCTTGAGCTTGAGCTTGATTAATTAATTGAGTTCGAGCTTGAACACGAGCTCGAGCTTTATACAACGAGTTTGAGCCGGCACTTATTATGTAGGAGAGAAAATGATTTTTATTTAATCAATTATTATAATAAATGATAAAAGAGAGACTATAAAATAATCACTTGCAATAAGAAATTGATATATATTTCAAATATTTTCAATAATTTTGTACTTAAAAATTTAAATTTTAAGTATATTTTATATTAATATTTTTTTAACTGAGCCAGCTCACTAGCTAACGAGTTGAGTCGGGACTGACTCAAGCTTGACTCGTTAACTTGAGCTCGGCTCATAAAAAGTCAATTATCAAGTTGAGCCTGAACTTGCTCATGAATCGACTTGACTCACTTACACCCATAAAGAACATAAGAACATACCTTCAATATGACAATTCTCACAACCCACACCTCAAACATGGCCAAGGCTCCCATCCACTTAGCCCCAAGCTGCCGCCATCCCTCATGTGTATTCATATCGCTATCTTTCCATTTAGTTGCCTCATTTACATATAGTTGGAAAGGTATATATTTGCTTCATTTTTGCCATTAATCATCATATCTCTTGCTCATTATGGAATACAAGACATGCTATATGGGTGTCAATTTCGGGTTATGGGTCGGGTTCGGGTCGACCCGACCCGGTTTAGCAAACTGGTCGATTTTATGGACCTGAACCCGGACCCGCTTCGGGTTCGGGTTAACCCGACCCGACTCGTGGATGCCGCGGACATGACATGGCCTCTGGACGCCGGCGACACAGAACTGTCGGACGCCGACGTGGAACTGGCCTGGCCTCGAGACCCCGACACGGACATTACAACCTTGCCTCGGGATGCAAGTACGCAACACAATGTGACGCGTCAGGGCAGGTGAGCGTCGGGCAGGCGGGGCAGCCGGGAAGCAAGCAGGGTCATTCCGAGCAGGGGTTTGTGTGCATTCCGGGTCAATTCGGGTTATTCTCGGGTTCCCGAGTCAACCCGAACCCGACCCACTTCGGGTTCGGGTCAACCCAAACCCGAAATTTTTGGATCAGGTTTTCGGGTCATGTCCAATATTGACAAGTCTAACATGCTAGCAACCTCTTAATATTCTCCATCATAATTTGTGTGTAACTTCAATTGATTAATTATTTTTTATATAGCATTCCTCTTAATTCTGAATTTAACTCTCGATATTTGCATGTGGTACACTTGACTTAAAAATGAATAATATTTGTTGTAATATTTCTCTACTTTATTATAACAGAAGAAAGTATATAAAAATATATCTTTTATTTTAATAAATTAATATTAATAATATTTTTAATGTAATTTAGAGAATTAATTATTATATAAATAAATATAAATATTTAATTTTAAATATATCAATATATAAAAATATAGTAATATATATATACACACACCCTAAGTATAAATAATTAAATATAACGTCACAGTTTTAAAGACCAAAATATAAATTTTTCACGGAGCAAAATAAATTGCTAATCAACCCGTTACACCTAAGAACAGCTGCAGCACTATTTAATATTAATCGCTAATTAAACCGCCCCCTGCACGAATTATGAATTACCGAAAACCAACCGACCGGTTTTCCATTTCAATCTTGGGGGTCCTCAGCTGATCGGTTTCTTATCCCTGAGCACTTGACTGAGGCGTCTCCTCGGTGGCCTCTGTCGCTCACTTCGTCTTGAATCCTCGACGACTAGGTATTCTGTCCGTTTGACGTACGTCTCCTACCATTTTAACCTATTACTCATCCAATTTCTTCCTCGTCAATATTGATTTTCCCGGGAATTTCAGTTGATGTTTGGATCCCTCCAAATTTTCGTAGAGGTCAGAGGCGAAGATTTGAGGGCACGATCTTGGAGTAGGCGAGGGTGAGACGTTGGGTTTTGTTTGTGTTAACTCGTTTCTGCGCCGACGAAACCAAGATTGAGATTCTGAGAAGAGATGGGATTCATATCGGGATTGGTGATGGGGACGTTGGTGGGGATCGCATTGGTCGCTGGTTGGAGCCGCATGATGATGCGCCGCAGCACCAAGAGGATAAGTAAGGTCAGTGCAAGGCATAGTTTGTGATTTCTAGATGTTCTTTTTCTTATTTTGCATTTTCTGATGCTTGGACTCTGGCAAGTTAGATTTCAATTACTGTTATTTGTCCCTAATTTACGATGAGGGCGGTGGTGAGCAGATCCATCGATTGAAAGTTACTTGTGTACATAACTGATCCATTTGAGTACTTTAATTTGTTATATTATATAGAAAACTTTTTTCTCTTATTATTCAAAGTTATCTTCGGTTAAGTCTTGCCTATTTGTTAGGTTATTGAGGTCTCCGTATGGTTTTTGTGGCATGACTTTCATGAGGAACTCAATAATTGTAGCAGCATTATCTCTTATGTTCAACTCCTAAATTTTTAAGTGCTATTAGTTCTCTCCTTCCACCACACACTTCCTAACTTCATAGTTCTATTATGTCTTCAATAACATCATCTAATGCGAGCAAGATAGGGAGGGTATAAGGTCAACGACTAGCATAAATTACACATTATTTAACAACAACAACATCAAGCCTTTATCCCTTACGTGGGGTCGGCTACATGAATCCTTTTTCTCTATTGTGTTCGATTAAGAGTCAAATTCTCATTTAGATTTAATAAAGAAATGCTATTTATAATATTTTCTAACCAAGTCTTTTTAGGTCTGCCTCTACCTTCCTTAACATAGGTTAAATCTAATACATCTACTCTCTTAAATGGGTCATCAGAAGGCCATCGTTTTATATGACCAAACCATCTAAGACGACTCTCTCTAATCTTATCTGCTACTGGAGCTACTCCAACCTTTTTACGTATATTATGCTCATTTCGTACCCTGTCTCTAAGAGTAAATCCACTCATCCACCTGAGCAACCTAATCTTTGAAACACTTAACTTAATATTATGCTTCTATTTTAATGGCCAACATTCTGCGTCATAAAGCATTGCAGGTCTAACCACCATCTTATAGATTTTTCCCTTAAGTTTGAGTGGTGCTTTTCTATCACACAATAAGCACAATGCATTCCTCCACTTCATCCATCCAATTTGAATTCTACTAATAATATCCATATCTATTTCACCATCACTGTGAACAATAGACCCAGATATCTAAAATGTGTACTCTTATTATTGACTACTAAAACTATTACTAGAATTATTATTACTAAAATTACACTCAATGTATTCGGTTTTAGATCTACTCAAACGAAAACCTTTAGAATCTAAGGTTGACCTCCGTAATTCAAGCTTACCTTCAACTTCCTCTTTAGTCTTATCAATAAGAAGAATATCGTCAGCAAAAATCATACACCAGTGAATATCCTCTTGCAAATATCTAGTTAGAATATCCATGACTAAAGCAAAAAGACATGGGCTTAAGGCTGATCCTCGATGTAATCCAACTGAAATTGGACAATACTTGGTAAAACCACCTTGTGTTTGAACACAAGTAACAACTCCAACATACATATCCCTAATGAATCAAATATAAGCATTATTAATCCCTTTCTTTTTAGAACTCTCCATGGCACCTCTCTTGGAACTTTATCATATGCTTTTTCTAAATCAATAAATATCATATGAAGATCTTCCTTTTTCTCTCTATAATTCTCCATCAAACCTCTCAATAAATGTATGGCTTCCATAGTAAACCTACCCGGCATGAATCCAAATTGATTTTGAGAAACATTAGTATCACGACATAACCTATGCTCTATAACCCTCTCCCAAAGTTTTAAAGTATGACACATCAACTTAATTCCTCTATAATTTGCACAATCTTATGCATCGCCTTTATTTTTAAAGATAGGAATCAATACACACATTCTCCACACATCTGATATCTTTTTAGTCTTCAAAATAATATTAAAAAGTTTAGTAAGTCAAGAAATTCCTTTATCTTCTAAGCATTTCCATACCTCTATTGGAATATTATCAGGTCCAACAGTTTTCCCACACTTCATCTTCTTTAAAGCCTCTCTAACTTGAGTTTTAGACTTTTAGTAATACGCTGATAAAAACAAAAATATCTATTTTCATTTAGAGTGTTAAGATCACTAAAGTCAATCGCATTTTCATAATCTTCATTGAAAAGCTTAGCAAAATATCTCATCCCCCTTTGTTGCATATCATCTTATAAAAAAATACTTTTTGATCTTCATCCTTAATGCATTTTACTACTATCTTTTTGTTTGGCTAGCTTATACATATATATTTCATCTTATTTGATATCTAATCTATTATATAAATCATTAAAAGCTAAAGTCTTTGCATCGCAAAATGCTTTCTTAGACTCCTTATGGGCAACTTTATATCCTTTTGAATTTTCTCAATTTTTACATGTAAACCAATTTTTATAACAAAGCTTTTTATTTTGATATTTTCTTGCACATTTTGATTCCATCAACAACTATTTTTATTATTAGAAGCTTTTCCTTTTGATCATCCAAACACATCCTTTGCAATATTCTTAATATTACAAGCTACCATTTTCCACATAACATTAGTTTCCTCATGCACTGACAAAATCTTAAGATCGTGAATCTTACTCAAAGATATGCTACCTTTTTAGTTGCCTGTATATACTAGAGAGGGAAGATGGAGAAGTTATTGATGAGTCGCATACAACAAACTCTTTGAGTAGAAGTCTCTCTTGTTGGGTCTTTGAGGAAGAAATGGTTTATTGCAAAGGTCAAAAAAAGGAAAAGGGAGGAGAGATGCCATGCATGAATCAATATGCCTCCTTTAGTGGTATCTCTGTCTTCGACACTTCACGCACTCTCAATCGCTCACTCTCTTTGACTCTTTTGGTTCTCGAGTTCATCTATATATATATATATATATATATATATATATATATATATATATATATATATATATATGATAATAGTTTTCTTAGAGCTAGCACACTCTAGCAGATCTGATTGTAGAAATCAAAACCAATGAAATTTTCTAGAAATCAATAAGAAAATCATAGCCAAACAAAAGTGTGACAACGGTGTGAAAAGTTAAACACTGAAAAAATTGTTTCAAAGAAATCTTGTTTTTTTATTTGAGCAAAAGAAATCTATATTGCAAACAGATACTATTTTATGAATTTGAAAATTTACATTAAATATTTTTAATGGATCTACCTATATTGATTTTTTTTTCCTGGTGCCTATTTTGCAATTAGAAGAATGTCGTTGAATATAAATCAGGTATGCTCACTATCATGCAATCCCTTCTCTAGCAAGAAGTAATTAGTGAACCTAAAGAACAATAGGTGTAATATGAAATCGGAAGGTCTATGCAAAGCTAACCATAATAATAGACTCATCTGTTAATTCAAGGTAAATTAGGATAGGTATACATGAACATACTTACTTTTCTTGACATTGTGTTTCCTGATATCTCTTGTTTAGCATAAAATAGTATGCATGGTTTTTTTCTACTTATATGAGAGAGTAATGTAAGATAGATGATTGATGATGATCATGCCTTATCATAAAGATGCATTAGGATATATAACATGAACACGATTATCTTTACTATGCATTACTATCACTTAGTTAGTTGGCATACAATATTATGTAGTATTTTTCTTTACTTGAATGATAAACTTGCATAAAATAGCTTATTCTGTGTTTCTTTTACAGGCGGTTGATATAAAAATTTTGGGGTCTCTTAATAGAGATGACTTAAGAAAACTCTGCGGTGACAAGTTTCCTGAATGGATATCTTTCCCTGCATTTGAGCAGGTACATTGTAACTAGAACTCAAGTTTACTCCATAGTTGTGCACATTTGCAATTCTAGGCATGTTGGTCAAATTTAATGGTAGTTTAACTTTTATTTATGATTTGATATATTTTTGTCTTTTTTCATAGGTTTTTTAGCTGTTTCTTTTCTTTGTCAAAAGTTGTTTCTCGGGATGGATTATGGTGGTAGACTCTCAACATGCCTTCCCTTTTTCTTCTCTTGTGCTAAATGGCTAGAGAAGAATAAGGACCAGTAGCCATTGAAAAGTTTCTATTATTGGTAGAGGTACCATTCATATGAAAAATGAATCAATTAGATATCCTTCAATTTATCTTGACATCTATTGAGAATAAGATGATTAAAAATAGATTTATGTGATTTGGACTTCTACAAAGAAGGGTAGAAAATATTTTCGTTAAATAAGTTAATAAAATTAATATTAGGTGAATAGGGAGGAACACGGATTGATCTAAAGTTAGACGGAGAGAAGCCACTCAAAATGATTTGTGAAGAATATGTTTAACACCTCAACACTCAGCAAGAATGCATAAAAAATTAGAATTCACAATACTAACCCCGACTCCAAATAGTTGGGATAGGGCTAATGATGATGGCAGTGATTGCCAAAGTTGTTGGTAATGAAAATTTGAAGAAAATATGTTTAACTTTTCTCAATTTAAAGATTCTAAAAATATTCTTAATAAGATTTAAATGGCATCGGTAAATCCTTTGAACTTACCCAAAGGCTGATTTAAGTAATTTAATTCGCCATTGTCTCTTGTATCCACTGATTACCTTGCATATCTAATTTTCAAGTTTCCTTAAGGAGTTGGTCCTTTCCTGTTAGATCATCATTTAAATTTTTATGTTGGATTATTTTTCATTTTCATACCAATAATTTCATTGTCTTCTTTTGTGCAGGTTAAGTGGCTTAACAAACAGTTGAGCAAACTATGGCCGTTTATTGCTGAAGTATGCTTTTATTCCTTCTGCAGAAATTTGCTGAAGTACATGCATTCTGTAATCTAAGCCACGTTGTAGCCCATGAATATAAATGCATCACTATTTATTTCTATAATTGATAAACATTCATCACCTGCCATTATTTTGTCCGGACTTCTTCCTTATACAATATACCATGATTGATTGTAGTCCTTATTATTGGAACAAAGTCACCTTTTCCATCTCTAATCCTAAAGAAATGTTTGAACATCATCATCAAAACTATCAACAACGGAACTTATACTTAGCAGTGTGTGAAGATGTGCTTGATATAATTTCTTGTGATGATCATTTGCCATGGATTATATACTTCTGTTTAAACCTTTTAATCTTTGATTATTCTTCAAAACTAAACATTATGACGTTTTTTTCTTGTTATTTTGGCATCTGTGTATCTTATTCTTTCATTTATATCTCAACCTGATGGAGACATTCCTATAGATTTGTTGCATCATGAGATGTTGGTTTAGGCTTTAATGCTTGATAAAGGACTATAAAGATTAGTTTTCATATTTGGTCTTGGCGATGATATTTTCTGTTTATGTTCATTGGTCAGGCGGCCACTGCTGTTGTTAAAGATTCTGTCGAACCACTACTAGATGACTATCGCCCCCCAGGAATAACCTCATTGAGGTTCAGCAAATTTTCTCTTGGGAGCGTGCCACCCAAGATTGAAGGTATGTTCTTTTGTCAAATTTTTAAAACACTGATCTGCAATAGTATCAGTCGATTAATCTTTCTACTTGGTATGATTAATAATGAATTGCTAGGCAATGAGTAGACCTTACATGAGCATCAGTTAGAATTCTCACTGAACATACATAATCCAGTATTGTATGTTCCTACTGTATTAGTTCATCACAGACTAAACATCAATCATTGTATTGATGTTTAAAAACATTCATGAGATAATAATTAACACGGTTAGTGATCGGCATGCAACTTGGTATATTGAGCAAACCAAAAAATTATAGCCACTGTTTTGTACTAGTTATAAGCTAATTCTGGTTGGTTTATAAAGGGCTTATTTACTTTGGTATTAGTTTACTTTAGTAATCATGATGCGGACATCCAACCGTCCATGCCTATCCGAGGAGGAGCTGAAGATCGACGACCGAGATCACTTTGTTTTATTTTCATTTATTAAGTGTATTTTAATTTAGTTTCGCAATTTCCTTTTTTTACCCTCTTGTCTTATGTAAGCCCAAGGGGCAAATGTGTCTTTTAATTTCTCTTGAGGCCTATATATAGAGGCTCATTCTCTTGTATTAGGATGATTATGATGAATGAAAATTTCTACTTTTGATCTCTTTGTGAGTTCATATTTTCTTGATCTCTTGGCGAGTTCAACTCTCCTAGATTTCTGTGTGAGTTCTATGGAAAGCCCAAGGTGAGGGCAAACGCAATACCCGTCAATCTTTGGAAGAGTCCGAGGTTCGCGGTTCTTACGATCTCTTTGTGAGTTCGTTAGTTATCTCTATCTTTCTCGTATATTCTTGTTCATCTCATTTCTCCCCTCTTCAAGCAACATTCTTCTTCTCCACCACAATCTCCCGCAAGCAACGACCAATAGTTGAAAGGAGCCAAACCTCTCACTATCTTCGCCATCATTGGAGCCCCTACCCGCCGGCCACCTTGCCGCCGGCTTCTTCCCTCTCCACCACTTCCCCACATCTCCCTTCCCTAGTTCTCATTGGAATTTGAATTTCAAAATTCAAATTCTTTCCAAATTGGGAATTCCATTTATGGAAAATTTTGAATGACTTCAAATCTAAAATTAAATTGATTTGGATTTATTTAAAGTTTTTCCTAGTCATCATTCATGTTTGGAAACCCCTCTCCCTCTTTCCCTAACTCCCCCTTTCTCTCTCCATACCGCCGGCCCCCTCATTGGGCTCCCCATTGATTCCCATCAATTCCCCAATTAAGGCATTAATGGCCTCTTAATTTGAAATCAATTTTCAAATTAATTTCCCCCCATTTTCATTCAAATCCTAAAATTAATTTCAGGATTTGAATTAATCTCTCTTCCCTCTCTCTAGGCCGGCCCACTCTTCTCTCATTCCCATTATTCCTTGTCATTAATGATTCCCTAATCACTCCCTGAATTTTAGTTAACTCAAATTCAAATTGAGAGTGGTTTAATTCAGCCAATTATTTTCCAGCAACCTCCCGTAACTCTCCATAGCCGAATCCTCCCTGGAACATTATTTCCTATTAAATTTTCCTAAGTCATATCACTGATTTAAGGAGTTGACTTCCCTCCGATTTCCTTGGATCCCGCCTTGCTGATGTAGACAAAGGGGGGGTCAACTCAAGTTGAGTTTTTTTGCCTAGATATTTCCCCTCAACATTAGCTAGCTTTTAAAACTTTAGTTGTGCCAAGCTCATTATGAGCTAATGACTTACTAGATTAATTTTGCTCTTTCACATTTCCAGCCATTTATCTTCTCTGGAAAGTTGGTTGGCTGCTTTGGGCGTGAGGTGCCTCTTCGGGTGCTGTCAATTCCCTCTGCCGCCTGGTTTCCCTGGTTCCAAATGGTTTATAGGTTGGCTCTTGGGATTCAACAGAAGTGCCTCTTGGCTTTTCAAGGAAACTTGGGAACTTTTTGGCTGTTTTGATTGGCTGTTTAGGGAAGCTGTAGGCTGTCCAAGGTTTTTGGCTGTTTTTGAGGCTCCGTGGGCTGTTTTGTTGGCTGTTTTATTGATGGCCAGCCTATTTATAGTAGATGTTTTAGAGTTTTAAAAAGAGATATGAGGATAATTTTTGAAGCCAAAACCTGAGAGGTTTTTTTGGAAAAAGCTTGAGAGCTTTGGGAAATCCTGCGGGCTGGCTCCTGCCGCATGTATCCACCCCACATCTTTCTTCCAAGTTTAGGGTGTCTTGTTTGAGTCAAGTTTGTAAGAGTCATTTCAAAGTTGTAAGTCTTTCATTTTATTATGAAGTAAAGTTCTTCTTTTAGTTTATTTGTCTTTTTATATGTCTTTATTTTGTTCTTAGAAAGAGTAGTCTTAGTTTCTTTTGTGATCAAAAATTTGGGGCCCTCTCCCAAATTTTTGATTGCATCACTTGCTCTTACCTGAATTCCCCCAACTCTGAATTGAGTGCTGTCCAAGCTTTCCCAAGCCATTCTGGCCAGAATGCTGCATCCAGAGAGCTCGTGGTGGCTGTCTGCTTCCTCTCCCATACTCAGGGAATTTCAACAAAGAATAGCAGCTGTTCTGCACCCGTGGCTACCCCAACTTGCTGTCCAGAAATTCCTGGATGCTAGAAGAGGCTGTCCCCTCTTCCAAACCTAAGAAAACTGCTGTCCACCATTCTTCCTCAGCCCTCAGAAGACCTCTAGCTGCTGTGTGGGAAGACGAGTTGCTGTCCAAGACTTCTAAGAGTCAAAAGCTGCTGTTTACCCCTCGATTTGCTCTCAGATTTTGATTAAAAATCTGAAGTAATATTACAGATTTTAAAAGGAGTTTTGGAACTTCTTCCCCATCCCCTTCACAAAATCTAAATTTCTTCTCAGTTTTCCTCTTCACCATCAAGGCTGAAATTTTCCAAGGCCTCACCTAGGCTTGTGTTCAGATTTTGGAGAGGAGATCCTCTCCGTAGCAAAGCCGGCGTTTTCGTTTTACATCAAATCAGATGAGTCCCAACCAGGCCAACCCAATTCATATTCTAATTTAATGATGGGAGGAGGCTTGAACCTATTACAGTTGTGCTGCTTTGGTAAAATGTGCTGATGGCACTGATACAATTTTAATGCAAGTTAATTATGGAGCATCGTAAGCACCTCTTTTCCACTTTGAGCATGCACATATAAAAAAAATCAGTGATCTAAAAGTCATGTAAGGACCTCATTTCCTGCATTTTGTGCTCTTCATGTAGTGAAACCTCAGACAACAAGAATCTTTAATTTAGTTATTTCATGGACAAGGTTATGATAAATCTTAGATATGATGGTTATGTAGTGTGTACCATGCAACATTTATGAAATCTAACCCTTCAACAAATATCAGACTTCTGTTTTTCTCTCATAATCTTTATTTCTTTTTCTTTTCGTCATTTCTCTTCGCATCTTTTTCATTTCTGTCAGCTTATAGCCGCACTCTACTTCTTCCTACTTCTTGCTGACCTTTGCAGAACCTCTTCACTAGCACCTAAACCAACTATTGAACTAAGAGCATGTTTTTATGTATGGTAAAGTGGAAATTCTGCTTTCCTTCTTTAGAAAGTTCCTTAAAAATCTTGTTTGCGTACTATCAGGACAGGATTTCCACGGAATAAAAATATAATATTATTGCAGGGCATTAATTATTATATTAAAATGAGCTTATTCATTGGTTCTTAGCAATTCTTTTGAAGGCAAGTGCTTCTTATCACAAGAAAAATTGAAAGTTCATATGTGGAACGTTCCCAATTCATTTGGTGAACTAACAAGAAAAGTGAGGAAGCCACATTTCATCTCATTTTTCCCTCTTTCAGTGGTAAATGTGCCTGCCTTTAGTTATCTTATAGGTTGTTTTAGTTTGCGTCTAGTATAGGATTTCCTGTAGAATGGTTTATATTTGGCAAGACAAATGATTGAAAGGATTTTCCCTCATCCTCTAATGACGTTTGGATGAGACTGCCATGTCGTTTCATTTACAAGCTCTTCTTAGTTCCAAGAATAGTGCTTGTGGGCTCCGAAAATTCGGCCCCGGCCTCCGCCGCTGCTTCTTCTTTTCTATTCGAGCGAGGGGAGTTTTAACAAAATAAGTTCCGAGGTAAATTTTGGAAGACAGATGGGTTTGTAGATAAGACACTACCCAGAGATTTCGCCCTCATTTTGTGAGGACTTTATGATCTGAGTTTTGGTTTTCTATAGGCGCAAGCCCCTATAGTTAATTACCCCTCCCGATAACAAGAGAGAACTTTCGATTAAGGCTAGTCGTCAATCAAATGCGTAGAATATACGTGTTATCTGGCATATAGTAGCAGCAATATATATGGATTTTGAAATATTTGGAAGTTTGGAAATTTGGGTTGAAATGGTTTGATATTTAAAATTAGAAATTTCACCATCTTTCACTTAAAGCGGATGGTGGGGGAATGGATGTTAGACCCGATCAAGATCCCATGGTTCCGTCGTCCCGGGCCATCATGGTTCTTGGTCTACTTAGTCAGAGGAGGTAGTTGATCCAACCTGACAGAAGGATCCTTGTCAGCAGCCATGGGTTGCTTCGTCCAAGGGGACCTTGTAGATCGGGGTTGAATATTTGCCTAAGGGGATAAATTTGAATCCACCTTAGCTAACAGAGGGCTTTGTACCTTATCGATCATATCCTATTGATTCATATCTCAAGGATTTGATGCTAATAAGGAACATATTGGCTCTGGACATAACCGGTATATCGTGGTGCCATTTGGCGGCAAAACCACTCGGTTCAGAGGGCCCCGAGTCGTCGTAACCTTTTATCCTGCGGTGCCATTTGGCGGCAGACCGCCGGTTAGAGGACACGTACCACGTCCTTACTGGCAGGAGATTGTTTGAGAATGGATCCTAGTGATATTCTCGGCCAGGTATTAGCTCTTTGTGAGCTGAAGTAATTTTCAGATTTATCCACCTCGGCAAACTGTTGCGGAGGGGTGGATGGATTTTGCTTTAAGCGTTGAGATGGATAGTTTCAATTTTAAATATTTTTGGGATTTTTGGAATTTTCTGGGATTTTTGTGGAGTTTTTGTGTTTTGATATGCATTTGGAATGACATTGGAAATTATTTGGAATGGACCCCTCCGGTTGAGATCTGCTTTCAACACGGCCATCATCGGGGTATTTGTAGTCATTTTCTTTTGTTGATTGGACCTTGTCAACTCGAGCAAGTTGTTGCTCGAGGATCGGGTTTCATAGGCTTCATGCCTTTGATTTAGTGAATTCTTTTGATTGTAGGCCTTGAAGGCCTAATATGAATGTATTGAAACAAATACATTGATCCCCACAATCATGTATTTTTTTGAAGGTTTGAACCATGTCGACTTCTATTAATCCGTATAGAAGGATTGGGTTCGAACCTGAATTCACTTATCAACCCGCGCAGCATCCCTAGGCGTCATGTGTGTACCAATAACACGCTCACCGGGGCCCGTGCGAGTAATTTTTATATTGATTTAGACGTACCCCATTGTGTACCTATGTGTATACAAACTATAGTGTAGGTGCAAGAGTACTTTGAAGTATTTGTAGTTGTGTAAATAACTATCATCTGGATGCACACAACTTTTCATTTGAGAGCTTATACACGCCTTCTGTCCGCTAATACGGGTGTTACGGATCCGGTGGCGGTGCATTATGGATTGTAGACACCTTATGTCTGCTTGTATGAATGTTGCTGATTCGGTGGCGTAGCGTTGTAGGTTGTAGACGCCTTCTGTCTGCTTGTATCAGTGTTGCAGATCCGGTGGCGTAACGTTGTAGCTTGTAGACGCCTTCTGTCTGCTTGTATCAGTGTTGCAGATCCGGTGGCGTAGCGTTGTAGGTTGTAGACGCCTTCTGTCTGCTTGTATCAGTGTTGCAGATCCGGTGGCGTAGCGTTTTAGGTTGTAGACGCCTTCTGTCTTCTTGTATCAGTGTTGCAGATCCGGTGGCGTTGCAGCTTGATGCTACGAGGCGTTTCCGCATCTTGATTGTCTCCCCTTTTCTCAATCACCGGGCACGGGACTTTCTGGATTTTGGAGTCCGCTGCTTTGAAGAGAACCCCCTTTGAGGTCGTCAGTGTAGTGGACTTGTTATTTTCGGTGTTTGTGGGCACCAAAACTATTTTCTTCTTAAGTATAGGACTAAGAAGAGGCTTGGGAACACCAGGAAGTTTAGTTCTAATTTGTTCAAACATTTCTTCCATTCTGCTAGGAAGTGTTATTTTTTCGTACATAGAGTCGCCTTTGTACCCAACGTTCTTGAAGATCTTGATCACCGTTATCGTCGATGATATTTGTACTTATGTCCACAGTGGTTCGTTGTATCTACGATATACACACTGTTGTTATCCACAAATGGTTTGTACTCATTTGCAGGAACCCGTACTCGTGTCCACAGTGGTTTGATATGCTTAAGATATGCCCACTGTTGTTATCCACAAGTGACTTATACATATTTACGGGAACCCATTGTAGCCACTACGAGCTCCTGAAACTATTCGTAGGAGACCCATTGTTGCCTACATCATGCCCACCTGTTACCAATCTCAGGTGGTTGATGATTTCATTTGCTGCAGGGACCGATCTTTGATTGCTCGTATGCTTTGCAACTATCTGTTGTTGCTTGCAAGCATAGTACATTGACCTTATAGGGATTGTTGTAGGAATTCGTGCATCAAGAGCTTGTAGTTTGAGTTTCCCGTGTGTGATCCAAGTTTTGATCTTTGCATGTGTTTGGATCCAAATTCAGTTTCATTCAGACTTGAAATCGAACTCAGTATGAGTCTTCCACATTCATTCAAGCCTTCTATTGCCATATTGAGTTCATCCGGATTTGAATTTAATGCTTGCAAATTCAAATTTCACTTGGCGCTATATAATTCAAGTTCGAATGCACAATTTCTCATTGTCCACATCTTGTTCTAATTTGAGTTCAGAGTACAAGTTCAAGTGATTGTTCAGGGTCCTCTAAAGTCTTTGCAGGTACAATTTCATGTTCAAATTGATTTGAGTTTGGTTCCAATTTGATTTCATTTGGATTTGATATTTAGAAATCATTTGAGTTTTGTTCTGATTCAGGTCCACAGTTCACTGTTCATTTGAATGCAGGCTCTTGTTCTTTTCTGTTCATACATGTCCTCTGCTCATTTTAATTCAAGTTCTGTGCTTTTTTGTTCGAGTATAAGTCTTCTGCATTGTTGCCCAAGAAGGTCTTCAAATTGTTTAAGTCTTTGTACATTTCAATGAAAATTTCGGCAGCACCCCGGCATATCCCCCGTTTGGGGGAAAATAGGGGAGCTGGGCCTTCCCACCACGCTACTAGAGCGTTTATGGTAGGTGTCCTTGGACACCGCGACCGTACAAAATTTCATCCCACCATGCTACAAGAGCGTGTATGGGGCCTTCAGCAGTGACTCTCCCCACCACGCTACAAGAGCGTGTATAGGGCTCTCCCACCTCGTCGTATGCTTCGCACCGGGCTCCCTCATACCGTGCTACAAGAGCGCGTATAGGTGGTTCCCCGATCCGCTGCAAACATCGAGAATGGGATTTGGAACATCATACCTTTGCGTAGCAGTCGTCGGCGGTGTCGGTGTTGAGGTCGAGGTCGTCCCCACCACGCTACAAGAGCGTGTATAGGGCTTACCCGCCTCGCCGTATGCTTCGCACCGGGCTCCCTCCTACCGTGCTACAAGAGCGCGTATAGGTGATTCTCCGGTCCGCTGCAAACGTCGAGGATGAGGTTTAAGTTAGAAATTTTATACCTTGAAGACCTGGCGGGGAGTCGTCGGCGACTGCCGGTGGAGGGCATGGAAACCAAGGCGGGAAGGGTTGACATGCTTCTTCTCTTTTTTTTTTGAATTAATTACAATTAATATTAATTAATTATAAATTAATTAAGGAATTATTTTTTAATTAATTATAATAAATTAATATAATTAATTAAAGTTTATTAAAATTAATTAATATCATTAATTATAATTAATCTATAATTAATTATAATTAATTAATATTAATTAAATTATAATTAATCAAAATTAATTAATGATAATTAATTTTATAAATTATAATTAATTAAGTTAATTCTAATTAAAATTAATTATAATTAAGTAAATTAATTATAATAATTTAATTAGAACTAAATATAATTAATTATAATAATTATAATTAATAAAAAATAATAACAATAATTAATCAAAATTAATTAAAATAATTATAATTAAAATTAATTTTAATTAAAAACTAAATAACTCCTCTCCCTCTACCTCTCTGTTCGGCGAAGTTATGGGATTTGGCCGGATTCAGGCTAAATCCAGCCAACGGTTTCAGTGCGTGCGTTAAATCCCGGCGATGGTTAAATCCCGGATTAAGGATTTACGGCTTAAATCCCGTATTTACTAAATCCCTTAGTTCGGTGGATTTCGGGATTTGGCCGAAGAAGAACGCAAAGGGAGAAAGTTACCTTCACTGTCGGCGAGCTCCGTTCTCACTCCCGATCAAAATGTTGCAACTTCCGGTTCAACAGAAAGGGAAAGTCGTAGAAGGGGCAATGTCGAACAGCCCGAATGAGTCGAAGAAGCGCGCGTTAGGTAGAAAGTTACCTTCACTTCCAGCGAGCTCCTGGTTCTTGCATCCGATCAAAATGTTGTAACTTTCGATCCAACAGGGAATGGAATCGTTGAAGGAGCTAAGCCGAGCGGCCACAAACGGAGCCGAAGTAGCGTCCGAAAGGTAGAAAGTTATCTTCACAGCGAGTGAGCTCCGGTTCCTGCTTCCGATCTTGATGTCGTAACTTCCGATCCAACTCGTAGGGAATGTCGTCAAAGGAGCGGTCGGACAGCAAGGAGCCGAAGGAGCAACGTGAAGGAGAAAGTTTCTTCCACAGCAGGCGAGCTCTCCTCTGTTGTTTCCGATCATACTGTCGTAACTTCCGAACCAAAGGGAAGGGAAAGTCGTTGAGCGTAGCCGAACAGCAGGGAGGAGTCGGGGGAGAGGATCAGAGAGTTAGAGCGAAAGATTGCGATATAGAGGGACATCCGGTCGTGCGAGGTCGTGGGTGACGACGTGCTGAATTCGGCGCCGGACAGGTACGTAATTATTTTATTTTATTATTATTATTATTTTTTGATATAGTTACGGGTCAACAGTGCTCTTCTATTGAACTGAGCTGTGTTGGTTTATTTTGTAATCGCTTGAACAAACCTAAGTTGCATCTCCTCAATGCTTGGGATATTATTGCTTGCACCGAAGGAGCTGATATCATGCTAGCTAGAATGATTTTTGAAAAGAGATTAATCTTTTTGTATAAAGAAAGAATATCCATGTACTCAATCACCTAAAATTAAGTAAGTAGTTTTTATCTATTAGAAAATACAAAGTTTGTTGCTGCGTTAATATCAAGATAGGGGATTTTGCTCCATATACATTGAACATTCTAAGAATATTGTCTGACATAGCTATCAAAAAAGGTGCGAAAAGAAAGTTCGCAAAGGCTGCTAGGTTCTAATGTTGAGTAAAGTTATCTGGTTGACATATTTGATTTTTCTAAAGGCGTTTTAATTTAATGGCATCATTCATGATCATATTGAGGGCTCAATGTAACACATACATGAAACTGTATTGCCTTTTTTTTAATGGTCAACAAGAAATTTGTGGATACATTTTTTTTTTTTGCTTATTTAGATGTTGCTCATGAGACTAACATAGTTGTCCTTGCAATTTTAACAATTGCGAAACATTAGAAGTTGCACAATTTTGCTGCATTATCTTCCAGTGCATTCAGATAAGCTAATGACTAGAATAATTTATGATGCGTATCATTCATATAATTCCTTCAATTTCTTCGATCATTGTTTAAATGTGATGGATGAAAACATTTGGATTACTTACCATCATCAGTTCTTCCTTCCTGCATAAGACCTGTGCTATCTGAGTGCCAAGGATGCTGTTTAGTTGCTGCCTGTTGCTTTCCATCTTACTGTTTTGACAATCTGGCCAGCTTTGTCCAAGCTATATCTTCCAAGTGGTTGTTTTTTCAATGTTAAGTTTATGCTGTTTTTCTTTCTTAAAACCAGTAGAAACCATCTTTTTTATTTTCATTTTTACTCATAATGTGACAATCATTTAACTGGATTTTCTGGCTTAGAGAATGTGCATCTCCTGCACTATACTTGAAGCAATCTTATTGTGTGCTTTTTATCTGTTAGGCATCAAAGTACAGAGCCTCAAACAAGGTCAAATTATTATGGATATTGACTTAAGATGGGGTGGAGACCCGAGTATAATTTTGGCAGTTGAAGCTCTAGTTGCTTCTTTACCTATTCAGGTCCGGAGTTCAACTTATGGTTCAAAATTCTTTGCTATAAAGCATTCATATGTTTCAATTTGATCAGAATTTAGGAATTCATTATTTTTTATAATTTAGATGCTTTTTAGGATACTTACCTCTTTTACTATGTTTTGTTGAAACCAGTTGAAGGATCTTCAGGTTTTCACAATTGTGCGCGTCATATTCCAACTTTCTGATGAAATCCCTTGTATTTCCGCTGTTGTTGTTGCTCTCCTTTCAGAGGTAGGGGTAGCATTTTCCTTTCCTAATCATGCAATTTTCCCAGTTTTCTACTTTGTTATTTTGAAAATTTGTACTCTTACGAATGATGGATCATCAGTTGTTCGGAGTTGAAACATTATCTGATGAAAATTTGTTTTGTGCATTTTCAGTTGTGCTAATGTGTTAATGAAGCCAGGATTAGTAATACTAGATGTGTGGTGGTATTTCTCGGTTGAAATATGTTAACCGAATATATTCTTTATGGAAGATGAAGACTATGACATGTGCAGTGCTAATTTTTAGCCTTATAACGTCACCACACTTATTTTTCTACGGAACATTTCATATTCATCAATAAGGTCAATCTTAATCCAAAATTTTCACCACTGGGGTTGTATCTTAAGTCTATTTAAGATAGTAAAACTACAACAGATACTAGATAACTGCACACTGAAGTTGGCAGCATTTAGGCGGAATTTTATTTGTTTACAGCATTGCAAATTAAAGATTTGGAGTGGATATTGACCATTATTCACTCGTTATGCTGGCTTTCAAGTTCTAGAAAATCAATTTTGGAAGGGAGAATAAATTTTAGTGATTTGGTAGGCCATGCAGGTTCTTGTAATCAGTGTTATGAGAGGACTCATGTTCAATATGAATTATGAGAATATATAGCAGATTTTATAGTTATAAATGATCTATCAAAAATTTTCGTGTGCCCGAAACTTGGACACTTGGTTACCATTTAAAATTGAACCATCTAAGTATGATGATTTATATTTTTTTTTACTTAAAGAAAGGATCATTAATTTTGCAATTTGATAACATGATAATCTAATCACACACTATAAAGTATGGTTATAGGCACATTTCAGAAGTATAAAGAAAGTAATCAATATAAATATTTGTCCTAAGATGACAGGTGAGAAGCTGCTAGTCCCTTGAGATGGATTTTCTAAAGAGCAAAATGTGTGATTTAAAGTTGAGCCAAACTTGATGCCATAAGTGATGACCGCTCACATTAAGAAAATTCTTATATGTTTTTTGAAGTGTCTAGAAATCTTGAATAATGAGACTTGGTGAATTGTTGGTAGAGTGATGTTAAAGAGAAGAAATTTGCACTTTTAAAAAATGATTAAAGCTCTTAAAGCTACATAACTTTTTATAAAATATAAAGTATAGCAAGCAAGACCAAAATTAGAACTCTTAATGACTTGTTAGGTCTATATATATATAAAGCAAAAGGATTGAAACCTAAAGAACTTAATAAATTTGATGCACCGAGAATGAATATATTAGGATCTCAGTCAAAGATGAAGGTAGAAAGAAAGATTAAAGCGTTAAATCTAAGTAATTATTGGAAGGAGTAATTTAAAATTTTAAATATATTTA
Organism: Dendrobium huoshanense; assembly: GCA_016618105.1. Lineage (NCBI taxonomy): Eukaryota > Viridiplantae > Streptophyta > Magnoliopsida > Asparagales > Orchidaceae > Dendrobium > Dendrobium huoshanense. The sequence continues at coordinate 21,276,109 of CM028356.1, read as the reverse complement.
TGAAGTATGCATCAATTTATATAAAGTTATGAAATTGAATTATAGTTTTGAAGAAGATAAATAAAAGTGAAACTTTGTGTTTTTGTAACATATATTCTAATTTAGTGAGTTATGGGGGTTATTATAGATGTTAAAAAATTGTTTTGATGAAATTCTAAAATATTAGTTTCCCCATTTGGAATTCTTTCCACTGCTAGTAGAATTTTGGTAGTATTATAAAAATATTTTGAAATACTGTAAATTTATAGCAATTTTTTTATCATCTATAATTCTTGTAGCTTTTTTTCCGTTAGAATTGCATCAGGTATTTTACTAATAAATTTTATAGGAAAAATTTTGGTGAATAATTTGTTATTATTATATGTTTTGATTAATTATTTGTCAGAAATTTAATCAATCAACAATCGGTTGGTTTCCTTAATAAATTCCCTAGCCGACATCATATACCATTTATGTATGTTCTGAATTTTTTGAGCCCTAACTGCCCTCCATATCATCGATGACCCCTTGCTCATGTCCATTGGTTCCTTGTTCACTCACCTTATTTCTTATCGAAGGTTGAAGCCGTCTCAACATCTCACTCTTTTTTATTGTTTGTGTGTCTTCATTACAAACAAATGCATATTCTCCCTCCACGAAGCTTTCTAGGTCGTTGTGATCACTAAGCTATTCTCACATTTAGATCTACACTTTGAAGGTAAACTATGTGTTCTTATTTGTAGGTTTTTTAATTGTTAATCTTTTTTTTTTTTAGCATTTTCAATTTTTAAGCCTTATTGATTATATGACTGTTAGGTTATTCAAATATGATAGTACAATAACAACCGCATCAAGTCTTTATTCCACTACGTGGGGTTAGCTACATGAATCTTTTTTCTACATTGTGTCATGTTAAGAATCAAATTCTCATTTAAGTCTAATAAAGAAATGTCATTTCTAATATTTTCTAACCAAATCTTTTAGGTCCACATCTACCTTTCTTAAACATAAGCCAAATCCAATGCATCTACTCTCCTAATCAGGCCATTGGAAGTCCGCCGTTTTATGTGACCAAACAATCTAAAGCGACTCTCTCTAATCTTATCTTTCACTGGAGCTACTCCAACCTTATCACGTATATGCTTGTTTCATATCATGTCTCTAAGAGTAAAGCCACTCATCCGCCTGAGCATCCTCATCTCTACAACACTTAGCTTAAAATTATGCTTCTCTTTTAATGGCCAACATTCTGTGCCATAAACCATTGTAGGTCACACCACCATCTTATAGATAATTTCCTTAAGTTTGAGGGAGACTTTTCTATCACACAAAAAGACTGATGCATTGCTCCAATTCAACCATCCAACTTGAATTCTACTAATAATGTACCCATATATTTCACCATCACTCAAAACTATAGACCCAAGATATCTAAACATGTACTCTTATTAATGACTTGATTGCCCAAAGTCACAATCCCTCACTAGATCTATTAATACTAAAATTACACTCCATATATTCAGATTTATATCTACTCAAATAAAAACCTTTAAATTCTAAGGTTGACCTCCATAATTCAAGTTTATCTTTAACTCCCTCTCTAGTCTTATCAACAAGAAGAATATCATCAACAAAAAAAGCATCACCAAGATACAAACTCTTGCAAATGTCTAGTAAGAATATCCATGACTAAAGTAAAAAGATATGGGCTTAAGGCTGATCCTTGATGTAATCCAACTGAAATAGGAAAATACTTGATCAAATCACCTTGTTTTTTAACACAAGCAAAAGTTCCTACATGCATATCTTTAATGGCTTGAATAAAAGCTTTGTTAACCCCTTTCTTTTTGAGAACTCTCCATAACACTTTATCATATGCTTTCTCTAAATAAAGAATAAAAATCTTATGTAGATCCTTCTTATTCTCTCTATACTTCTCCATTGAACCTCTCAATAAATGTATATCTTCCATAGTAGACCTACCCGACATGAATCTGAATTGATTTTGAGAAATCTAAGTATCATGTCTTAACCTATGCTCCATAGCTCTCTCTCATAGTTTAAAGTATATTACATTAACTTAATTCCTTTATAATTCGCACAATCTTGTGCATCACGTTTATTCTTAAAAATTGGAATCAACATGCTCATTCTCCACTCATCTGACATCTTTTTAATCTTCAAAATAATATTAAAAAGTTTGCCAAGAAATTCCTTAATCTCCTAAGCATTTTCACACCTCTAGTCGAATATCATTAGGTTCAACAGCTTTTTCAAATTTCATTTTCTTTGAAGCCTCTCTAACTTCAATTTTACTAATACGCCGATAAAAATAAAAATTCTATTTTCGTTTAGGGTGCTATAGTTACTAAAGTCAATCATATTCTCATAATTCTCATTGAGAAGCTTAGCAAAACATCTCTTCTACCTTTGTTAAACATCCTCTTCTAATAAAAACACTTTTTTGATATTCATTTTTAATGCACTTCACTTGAACTAAATCTTTATTACTCTTATCTCTTTGTTTGGCTAACTTATGCATTTATCTTTCGCCCTCCTTAGTATCCAATTTATTATATAAATCATTAAAAGCTAAAACCCTCTTATCGCATATTGCTTTTTTAGTAGACTCCTTACGGACATCTTTATATCTTTCTCAATCTTCTGAGTTTTTATATCTAAATCAATTTTTATAATGAAACTTCATATTTTTTATTCAAATATAATAGTCATATAAATTAATTTAAGTACATAGGGTTAAGTAGTAATTTAATAGGATTTGTTGATGATATTTCTAACACAAAAGTATTAAGGACGATATCCAATTGAAGTTACTGACACTCTTTCAATCACAAAACATGTATATCATAGTTCAATGATGTTGGATATACAATGATGTAGACAAAGGGGGGTCAACACTTGTCCAAAATAATTCAGATTTTGGCTTTCCTTGAGTCTACTAGCTCAATCCAATTGAGCTAGAATTTTAGCTCATTTATGAGCTAGGCTTTAGTTCATTTATTGAACTAGGGGTTAGCTCATTATTAGCTAGGATTTTAGCTCATAGTTATCTTTATATTTAATGTACTTTTTATGATTTTTATATTTGTCTCTTGGAATTCCAAACCAGCCTTTGGAATTTCAAGATTCTTTTTCCCATGGTGGCTCCTTGGTTTCCACCATAGCTTTTTGTTTTTCCGTGTGTGCCTCTTGGGATCTCACGATTGGGCTCCTTCTCCCGTGGCCGTGGCTCTTTGGTCCGTGCGGTCCTTCGTTTCCCGTGGCCGTGGCTCTCGGTCCGTGCGGTTCCCTTCGTCTCTTGTGGCTGTCTCCTTGGTTCCTGGTTTGGGTGTAAACCGAGAGCTTGGGGGGAGGTTTTCTATGCTTTTTAATGCTTAGGTTATTGTGTTAATTAAATGTTTGTGTCCTTTTGTATTCCCCTTTCATACCTATAAATATGAGGGGTTATGTATTGTTTGAAATAGTTGAAGTTGAATGAAATTTGATTTTTGAAAAAATCAGTTAACCTGCGGGTTGCTCGGAAATCCTGCGGGCTCTTTCCAACCTTCTTTTCTCATCCCCTCCGGAAATCCTGCGGGCTCTTTCCAACCTTTCTTCTCAGGCTTCTAATCTCTTTCGTCTCTCCGCAAGTGCCACTCCACCTGTATCCCTCTTCTCTAAGTGCAGCAACTTTAGGGTGTCGTCTTTTAATTTTAAGTTTGCAAGTCGTCTTCGTTGTAATTTCGTCTTTTAGTTTTATTTGAATTGTAAGAGTTTGTTCTTCCCTTTTCCCGTCTTTAGTCAATTTCGTCCGTAGTTTTTCGTCTTCTTTTTTGTGATAAAAAAATATAGGCCCCCTATATTTTTTGATTGCATCATACAATAAGCTTCGTTTTGGGTAAAAAAGATTAGCAATCAATTTTAATTGCGTTGTTGTTGTTGTTGTTTATTTCTATGGTTTGTTAAACATTACATATAACAAAGGAAAACTTAGTTGCTCTTATTACAAGCATAAGAGCCAATTATTTTTAATGGCTAATGAAGTGAGGATAAATTTATATTGGGGAGGTTTTTAACCTGATCATTGGTTTTGGATATCATAATGGAAGTATGAACCACAATGTGCAAGTGTTGACTTTTGTGATGGTGCTTCAATCAACCATACACAGTTAATGGATAAACAGACTTGTTGATATCATGATATGATGATTCCATTGGCCCACAAATTGATACAGTTTTTGTTGAAAAAATCTTTAAGGAGCCCCCAAATAGTAAGGATAATTTTTTTTTTTGCATGCTACCGCTCAACAATTGTTATGACATGTTTGCACCAATCATTTAGAGTTATATGTTATAATTAGAATGTTAAGTATTGAAATATATTATAATATTTCTCAAGCATATTTCAATCAATTTGTAATGCTGCTAAAAGAGACCAATCTAGTATATTATTTTGGTACTAACCCAAAAATTAACGTTGAGGTCTACAATGCACCAAAGACTGATTATTATACTAATGGATGCATTTTGTATTATAAGGATGATAGCACTAAAAATGAATCTCAACATTGTTTATTACCTAGATATAAATTATAAACGGGAAGACAATGTACATAAAAGGATGTTCAATTTAAAAGATAGTAATTTTTACCTCATAAACATGAAACTCAACAATTTTGCTCCAATAATTAGAATTAATCAAGACCGATTTTAGTTTTACCTTTATTTTGAATTCTTTTCTAAAAAGTCCACAAATATTATTCGGCAATTGTACAATCATTTCATCTTATCAGGTTGAATGAGTTTGATTGTGATTCTTATGAAATATTGGTTCATTTTAAACCTCCTAACTTCAACTTTGCTTGGGACATCAATGTAGCATCCTCTTAGTGATCTAGTTTAGAAGGTCAGAAATTGGACCAATTGCATTTTTCTTTTCTACGCTGAATTTTGAACAGTGCAAGAGAAATTCTTGCTAACTTTGATAATGTGAAGCCTAAATCAGGGTGATAATGAATTTAATCCAATAAACTATCATTAATCTACCACAAAGATAAGAGGAGGATTATTTGATATCATTAGAAAAATCTTTTGATGTTCTTGAATGGGAGTTAAAGAGTACTTTGTGAGTGTGAGTGAGCCCAAAAAAAACTTACTCAAGTAGGTTAAAATGGTTCAAGCAAATTTTGCTTAAACTAGTTTCGAACTAGGCTTAATGTGATTTGGACATGACATAGCTCGGGCCAATGCACCTAGGCAATAGGCATGGATGAGGCCTAGCGTTGTTTTGGCCTCTTTCTCTAACCTGAACCACCTTTAAGATTATCTAGGTATTGACATTTTGGAGGTGTGTTGCAACTTGTATTGCCATAATAATGGTACTTTGTGCTGTCTTAATCGTGATGCTTTTGCATAATGTAGGGTTTTTTTTGGGTGTTTCATAGTTAATTGCTCCATCTAGGATGTATTTTTAAATACCTTGTTAGAGGTTTTTGTAGTGTTATGAGGTTTGATTTTTTTTCTTATTATGCTACTTGCCCTTCATGATCTTTGGTGTCAAACTTTTAAGATACTCCACTTTCATGCATCCTCCTTTTTGATGTGTGGAGCAGTAATGGTAAGCTGGAACTTGAGCTTTCAACCAATATGTCTTGCATTTGACATGCAAGACTATTGAGTTTTCTACCATCATCCGCTTCTACATGTTGTTATCTAGTGGGCGAGATGATCATGGAGATGACATCAGAAGGATACATTATATTTTTGTTTGAATGATAACTTATAAAAAAGGGCACACGGAGAGAGAAGGGGAAAGGGAGCGCAACCATAAATAGTATATTGAGAGGGAAAACATTTAAAATAGGACGGAGAGATCCTTGGTAAGCCAAGGAAAGGGAGCAGGAAAAATTTTTCAAGCAATAATTTTGTATGCAATTTCCAATTTCAGTTATTTTCATCATACATGGTGGGGGCAAGAAATATAGGGAGCCTATACCCCTCGCCTGCACGAGTGATATCACCGAATGACGACCCACTAATTCACGAAACAAAGATGAAGATTAAGATGAGGAAGAACAAACTCTTATATTTCAAACCTAAAATAAACTTAGAAATAAGAGACCTACAACTCTTTAAAATTTAAATGACTAGCAAACAAAATGACACCCTAAAATTGCTTCACAATTAGAAGAGGGATACAGGTGGAGTGGCACTTGCGGAGAGACGAAAGAGATTAGAAGCCGAGAAGAAAGGTTGGAAAGAGCTCGCAAGATTTCCGGAGGGGATGAGAAAGAAGACGGACAAAGCTCGCAAGCTTTTGCAAGCAAACCCGCAGGTTATAGCTTTTCCAAAAATTACATTTCATTCACTACTTTAAAACATTACAAGCCCCTCATATTTATAGGTATGAAAGGGGAATACAAAAGGACACTAACAATGAATTCACATAGGAATTCTAAACATCACAAACATTAAAATCCAAATGCTTTTCATGGAAAAACAGCCCAAGCCCAAGAAACCGAAGGAGCAGCCGCGGGAGCCAAGGAGGCCGCACGGAACCAAGGCGCCAAAGCCACGGGAAAACCCCCCTAGCTCGGAAAACCAACAGCCACCGTGGGAACCAAGGAGACAATGCACGAAAATTAGCCACCCGTGGAAGCCAAGGAGCCAAGGCATGGGAAAACAAAACAAATTTTGGGATTCCAAAAGCCATTTTGGAATCCCAAGAGACAACTTTAATTTAAGATAAAACAATAAATAAAAAGCTACATAAATACGATAAGAAATGAACTAAAACCTAGCTAATAATGAGCTAACTCTTAGTTCAATAAATGAACTAAAAATCAGCTCATAAATGAGCTAAATTCCAGCTTAAATTTTATTGAGCTTGTAAACTCGAGGGAGACCAAAATTGATTTATTTTGGACATGAGTTGACCCCCCCTTTGTCTACATCAATACATAAGGATTTTATATATAGAGAGAGAAAAAGGGAGATTTCCATCACATGCTCAAAATATTATTATGCCTTCCAAACAAATTTAAATGATATAAAATATAATAAAAACTCAAATGCCACTCGTATTGACCATGCATAAACATAAAATATAAAACATAATGATAAATTTTCACTCAAATATCAGAGAATTAGATTGTACAAAGAGACAATATTTCACTAAGTTTAAATGTCATATGAAAATTTTATTTTACTTCAACGAAGAGTTGGTTACCACTTGAAGGATCAAGATGAGGATGCTATTTGTTGTTGAAGAAGGCAACAGTTAGCATGGAAAGAAGATCATCATTGCTTTTGCGCACTTCATAATGTGCACTTGCACGCCAAGCTTCTATGTTGTTGAACTCAAATAGCCTTCCTACCACAACAATACTTGAAAAAAAAACAATATTTGAAACACCTGCATAATGCCAATGCATGAACAACGCCCCCAATGTTGAATAAGTTGAGTCTCTCACCTGCACTTGATAGTAAAATGAAAGGTTGATCTTCTGTTGACCCCTATGAGATAATACAAAGAAACAAAAAATAGATAATAAAATTTCTGCTTAAAATGATTACCTCTGTCATGGCCTGCTGAGATATGGCACAAATCCTGCTCGAATCACTGCTCTGATCGCTACAGTCCCGTTGCCCATTCCCTGCTAGCGGCAATTCTTATCCCGTGCATGCTTCACCTTGATTGAGCTCCCATTCGCGTCTTTAAAATAGAGAGGAAACAGAGCTCGCGGGTGGCTCTGTCATTCGCACTTCTTCCACGACACTTCTCTTATTCGCCCCCAAAACATTCGCAAACTCCAGGCTATCTCGATTCATCTCCCACGGCCAACCTCCCGCCTCCAAAATCGCTGAATCCTCTCACCTAATCGAACCGCAAGCCCACGACCTGCCCTAGCTCCCACTGTCTTCTCCGATCGGAAGCCCCATACGACCTGAAGCTTCTTCCTCCCGCCCTCAAGACGCCTCTTCCCACGCGCAAAAACCCCACGAACCCGCTCGACCCGTCATCTCTCCTACCCGAAGCCTCCATCTCCCATTTTCTTTGATCTACAAACGAGAGAGAGAGAGAGAGAGAGAGAGAGAGAGAGAGAGAGAGAGAGAGAGAGAGAGAGAGAGAGAGAGAGAGAGAGAGAGAGAGAGAGAGATCCTTACTCATCTGATGCCAGCAACCTCTCCACCTCTTTCATTGTTTTTCGGCTTCGCATCCTCCACGACATCCCCTTTCTGTTGGATCGGAAGAAAGGAAGGGAGCCTGCACATTGTAAATGTAACTTTCTCCCTTACCCGCGCCTCTTCAGTCAAATCTCGTAACTCTCCCAAACCAGAGAGAGAGAGAGAGAGAGAGAGAGAGAGAGTGTGTGTGTGTGCGCCGAGCTCCTCTTACCTAGCCAAACTCCCTTATACCGACCTCTTGCATCCAGCAAGCCGCAAGCCCTTTCCTCCTTGTCCGACCGAACCTACCTGTGGCCTCTCTGCCTGATCTCCAAAAAGGAGTAGAAATTAGGTTTATTATGTATTAATATTAGTTATAATTATTAATATTCTGATTTTAAATATTAGTTGTTAGTAATATTAGTATTACTCTTAATATTAATAATATTATTATTATTATTAGTTGTGTTATAAAAAAAAAAGAAAAGAAGAAGTTCAAAAAAAAAGAGGATAAAAAATGTGCTTGCCTCGACATGCGTGCCAACACCACAGATAACCCCGCAAAGATATAAATTTTTCTAAACTCAGATTCTCGCTCTAGAAGTTCGTTGTGCACCGGAAAATCTCCCATACATGCTTTTATTGCTGGTGGTGGGATGAGACCCCGGCGCGACGCCTATGACGAGGCGAGTAATCACCTAAAAGCCCTATTACGGAGTTCGTGGTGCACTGAAAAAATCGCCTATGCACGCCTTTATTGTGCGTGGTGGGATGGAAACCCGGTGCGATGCCTACGACGAGGCGGGATTACTCATAAGTACCATCGAGTGAGGGGAAAGCCAACTGTCTTAAAATAGGTACATTCAAAGACCCCATACACACCTTTATTGCGCGTGGTGGGAATGAAGACCACGACTGCGGTGTCTAAGGACACCTACCATACACGTTTTTATTGTGCGTGGTGGGAAGGGTCAGACTTCTGTAGTTTTCCCCTGAACGGGGGAGACACCGGGAGGTTGCCAAAATTTCGGGTGAGCACAAGACTACACTTGGACCTGATTGAACTCAATTTGGACGACAGGAGAACTGAATTAAACTTGATTTTGAACAATAAATGAACTAAATGATCAAGCAAAAGACTTCAAATAATTTGACCAAGAAGAACTGAACTTGAATGATCATAAAGACTTGAACACTACTTGGAACTACAGGGGACTTGAACATAGAACTTGAGCTTGGGCGAACTTTAAAGAACTAAGCTCATGATGGCATGGAACTTGAAATGAACTCGAATTCGAAGTTGGATTCAAACTTGGACTCAAAATTGAACTTGATTTATACATTAAGTGGACATGACTTTGAACTTGGACAAAATATAAAGATGAGCAATCAATAAAGAGTTTGGCTTGAATCATTGTACCAAATTCCTAATGAAGGTTATAAAATGACTATTTCAATTGAAATACAAATGAATAATGATATCAAACTCATCATAAACTATCTTTGAAGACAAAGAAGTTGCAAATGGAGTCTATTTGCAAGCAAGTCAAAACTCATGGCGAATCAATTATCAAGGCTTTCAAATGAACACCGATGAATGGACATGATGCTTGTAATAACCAAAGCTTCAAGAGGAACTTGCAAGCAATCATCAACAAGGAACAAATGGACATATAACAACATGTTCATGGTTAACAAAATGAAATTTATTTAGTGGACATCAAGGATTTATCACTCTGATTGGGAGGTAATTGTCATCAAGCAAATTTATCATACAAGACTCCTAATAATTTTCATGTAACAACGAAAGACTTATAACATCCAATGCTACTCACCTACAAGTAACAAGTAAGTGACTCATGATAAATGAATATTCAAATGCCACTTGTTTGCAAATAAACAAGAATAAGCGATAATCAATTGAAGGGAAAAGCCAAGCAGTTGACTGATTTGAGGAAATTGCATTGACTGCAAGGATGTATGATGAGTACAAGGATAGCCGATATCTTTGTTCAAATGAGCAAGCGAAGTCTATAAATGATGAACACTGGAGGATATGTGCAATCAGTTGCATGTGAATATCAATGAAGAAGGTATCAAGAGACTATCACCATCGAGCAAGGTGCAATGTGGTGTTTATGAAGCAAGATGATTGATACAACCGATATATTACTAATGTCTCCTAATCATGAACAACGATGATTCAACTTCCATATGACACACCAACTCTCTTAGCTCACTAAGAAGTGGTGATAATGGATGTATCTTGAAGATGGCGGTTATCTTACCAGCACTTCTAAGGAAACTACAATAACACTCTGTGATCAAGATTATGATGCAGATGTACGTACAACATGTCGCCTATAATCAAAGGCAGTATACATACATTATATGCATGCTAGGTAAAGGCAGCATGCCCGTAGAATATTCAAAATACATGCGAGTTGTTATAGCAATGACATTATGACACCCCTGCGGTCAACAATTGTCCTGCAGGCGTTCAATACACAAACTATTATAATTTTATTAAGGGCCACGATAATCATCCTTAGGAATGAATATCTCTCTTATTTCTCCTATATATGATCTAATTAGCCTTCAGTCGCTATAGTGCATGCTCGAGGCAATAACCACTAACTTCGAAGCGTAAGATAACATTAAAGACACATACATTCAAGGTTGAAATGTTTGATTCTTTATTTAATCCAACAGTAGAAAATGATGATGATGGTATAACCTAGGAGTTGCTTATCTATCTCAATACAAGTTCTGGGAAGAGAAAGCCAGATCAAATCAAGATGGAATGAATTTCAGTTCAACCAAGTTCTAAACATTGAGTTTGATAAGATTATTGAGGCTTGCAAGCTTTTTGATGAATGGTGGTTGTGCATCCAATATACCACCTACGGGTAGATACAGAAGTGCTACGACAGACACGATCTTCTGTAGGATGTTGTAGTACATCCGCTAAATATTCCAATAATGTCCCCCGCACGTACACCATAGTTTGTATATAAATAGATACACAAGGGGTAAGTGTAATCATAAACTCGCATGGACTCCGACGAGCGTGTTTTGGATATACACATGACGTCTAGGGATGCTGCGCGGATCAATAAGTGAATTCATGTTTGAACCCGATCATTATATGTGGATCAATAGGAGTTGACAGGGTTTGAACCATCAAACAAATATACGGTTGCAGCGACCGATATATTCGTCTTAATACATTCATATTAGGCCTTCAAGGCCTATAACAATGAGAATTTACAAACAAATGCATAAAGCTTGTGAAGCCCGATCCTTTGTCGACAGCTTGACAGAGTCGACAAGGTTCATCCATGAAATACAAATATTTTCAAATGAAAATGGCACCACACTCCGATGATGGCCGTGTTGAATGTTTATCGCAACCGGAGGGGTTCACAAACACTTTTAAATTATTTCTCGAATATCCACGAAAATCTAAAACTCCACAAACATCCAAATTCCAAGATGTTTAAAATTGAAAAATTCAATCATCTGAATACTTAAAGCAAAATTCATTCACCATCTGCAACAATTTATCGAGGTGGGCAAATTCGAATATAACTTTAGCTCACATAAAGTCAAATGTCTAGTCAAAAATATCACTATGATCCATTATCAAACAATCTCCTGCCAATAAGGATATAATACATGTCCTCTAAACGAAGGTTTTGCCACCAAATGGCATCGCATGATAAACGGTTATGACCCGGGGCCCTCTGAACCGATTGGTTTTGCCGCCAAATGACACCATGAAATACTGGTTATGGCCAGATCCAATGCGTTCCTGAATGACATCAAATCATTGAGATATGAGTCAATAGGATATAATTGATAGGTCACAAAGCCCTTTGTTAGCTAAGTGGATTCAAATTTGTCCCCTTAGACAAACACTCATCCCAGGTCTACAAGTTACCCTTGGACGAAACAACCCATGGCTGCCGACAAGGATCCTTCTGTCAGGTTGGGTCGACTACCTCCTCTGACTAAGTAGACCAGGGACCACGATGGCCAGGGACGACAGAACCATAGGATCTTGATCGGGTCCATCATCCATTCCCCCACCATCCACTTTAAGCGCAAGATGTTGAAATTTCAAAATTTAAATATCAAACCTCTCAATCATCCTATGCCCCATTGCTACTACTATACGCATGATACTACGTATCTACGGATATAATGTATCTAATTGACGACTAGCCTTAATTGAACATTCTCTCTCATTATCAGGAGGGGTAATTAACTATAGGGGCAGGGGCTTGCACTTATAGGAAACCAGAACTCAGATCATAAAGTCCTCATAAAATGAGTGTGAAATCTCTGGGTAATGTCTTTATCTACAAACTCATCTGCCTTCCAAAAAATTACCCCATAAGTTAATCTGTTAAAACTCCCCGAAAAAGAAAAGCAAAGCGGGCGAAGGCCGGGGCCGAATTTTTGGAGCCCACATCTTCTTTTATGCACGCTTCTGAAATTTGATATGAAGAATACAATAATCAATTTCCACCTCTTTTTTTGCAGCATGGAGGCAAACACCTTTTTTTGATCTTTTGTTAGAGAACCAGAGAACAATCCTCCTCTTTTGTGAATTATGCTTTAACTCTTTTGCCCTCTTTCACAATTTTGCTCTATTATGTGCCTAGCTTTTGAATCTACTTGAAATCTACTCATTGACCATACTTATAGATGTAGATTTCATTATTTATAAAACTGCTAATAACCCACATGTAAACTAGAAGATCTTTAAAAAGAAAATTAGGATCCCTTGAGATCTCACAAAATCTCTTATCACAAAATTCACCAATTGAAAACTCAATCAAGAATTTTGCAATAATGAGGATATCCCTTAACATATATAGGGGAATCTATTTTATGAAGGCAAATTTGAGCTCACCATACAAATGCATCATTTCTGTTGGATCAAATATCTTGGCATATATTTTTTATGGATGAATATGTCATGAGAGGTGAAAACTGTTTTAAGGGGATATAAGCTTTAGGTGGTTTGGGCATACTGTGAGAAGGGCAAGAGATGTGTCAATAAATTTGTAGATAGAATAAACATGAAAGGAATAGGAATTAGAAGGGTTAGACCATCGTAGCATAGCTACATATTATACAACAAAGGCATAACCGGAGTTAACACCTAATTAAGAGCTTAGGAATGAATTGAGACGAATGATTCATACACCAGCATCAAAAAAGGATATTGAGGACTCAAGTCGAGTTTGAGCCACTGCATGGAAGAACAAGTATTCATACAGTAACCTTGGTTCAAGCTCAATGTGGCTAGCTAATTATCACATATTCTAGGAAAATTGAGAAATAAGCGAATTTAAAGAGTTGACAACTAATATCATAAATAATGTGAAATTAGGAAAGTGGGAGAGAGAAAAGAAGGGAGCTAGGGTTTAAGCTTATCCCATGAAATTATAAAACTTAATATATTTCTTGTATTAGTTTTTAAGGCTGGCTTACAACTAAATAAGATGAAATGAACCGAGCAGAGGAAGGTTTTAGTTTGACTTGTTGCCTCGTAAGTTTAGCTCACTGCTCACTAGTCACTTCTAATTGGACTCAAGCTAGTTTACTTCGATCGATACATGGTTGCAGCATCTGAACCAAGAACTGAACTAATAACACTTCATTTTTTTTTGCTTGGATACATCGAAGCGATTGTTTCTTTGTCTTATTTTATGTTTGTTCCACACTTATCTCTAACCATATCCCCTGTGATGGGGACATCAGATTTCGACACACGTACCATCGCCGACGGCGCAGATTGACGGCTGCGATGCAGAGCCTCTACTTTTGATCTTATAGTTTATGTCATTTTTTTTTTTTCTATTATTATTATTATTAGTTTTTCCGAGTTTGCCCCTGAGGGCATCGTCTGACTTATGTAGCCCCAAGGGCATTGTTGTCTTTTCTTTTCTTTCATTTGGAGCCTCCATATATGAGGCAAGATGCATTGTAATTTGCTGAGTTTTTTTTGAAATGAAAAATTATTCTCTTTAGTTCTCTTTGTGAGTGCACCTCCTCTAGATCTCTTAGTGAGTTCAAGAGGAGAATTAGATCTCTTCGTGAGTTCTAGAATTATTCTCGGATCATTGTGTGGAAGAAGTTCAAGTGAGGGAAATCAAGACCAAAGAAAACTGCAGTTTTCTCCAACCAGGCCGCCACCTCCAGCAGCTCTCCCGACCCTTGCCAGACCAACTTCCGCCGGCCATAGCTCCGCCCCCCCCTGGCCAACGTCCCGCCGGCCACAGGCCTTCCACCCGCCGGCCAGCGCCCTGCCACCCAGCCCGTGGACCCCTCCCGCCGGCCTCTGAAATTTTGGGATTTGAATTTCAAATCCCTCAAGAGTTTTGATTAATTTCCTTATCTGCTTCCTAAAATCAAGCCAAGGGATTCAATTGAATTTAATTCAATTCTAACGGCTGTCTACATCTCCCCAATTAAAAGGAAAGTTTCCAATTTTGTTTCTCTCTAAAATCTCTGTTTACTACAGATTTCCTTACTCACAGCCACCTAAAAGGAAAGTTTCCTTTTGATTGGCTGAATCTGTTTTATTACAGATTTTTTTTAAAATCAGCTATTACTTGATGTGGTCCCCATTTAATTAGCAAAAATCTGTTTTTCCCTTTCTTACTTGGCCGGCCAGCCCCCTCCTCCTTTAATCCCTTTTATTTTCTTAACTCCACATTAACTCCCCAATTTCAAATTCTGAAATTAAGATTACGATTCCGCCAATTTCGGAAACCTTAATCAAATTTCAGAATTTTATTTCTCCCTTCTTCCCCAAACACCACCCGTCCAATCCCTCCCCCACCCGTGACCATCCCTCTCCACCTCTCCCTAGCTCACGGCTTGCCACCCTGCCGCTCATCCTTTCTTCCCCTCCCCTCTTCCTTGGTTCGACTCCACTACCTCCATGTATGGACGAGCCCGAGTGGAACTTTGGATTTGAGTACGACCGCAACGGAAGAGTCAACATTCTCCGTTCACCCTTCTTTGACGTGGGATTCGACTTCGACGACACCCCGGAAGAGTACTTGGCCCGGATCTTGCCAACTCTTGTGGATTCGATAGACGATCACTTCTCAGTTTATACGTGGATCATCAAAGGCCGGCCATCCGCTCCTTCGAACCCGACTTCCAACCCGGCGACAAGTCCTCTCAAGATTACTTGTGTACTAGTGGCCTCGCTAAGCTTGCTCACGATTCTCTTCCGCTAGCTTCCACCTCAAACAGAGTGACGGATCCTAAGGTGAAGGGTCTAAATCTTAAATTTGGGGCTTCGGTATTTTAGCTATTTGCAAAACTTGATATTTTAGATGATGTTTTGAAAAGCTTTTCAATCTCGTACGGAAATTTCTTGTTGTTACCTAACATTCATGTTTTAATTCTTGAACCGTAATTGAATACGCATAAGAGTTTTAATAGCAAGCTTGGTTCAAGATCTGGTTTAATTTCAAGTGCAATTCTCATATCTTCACATGTTAGTTTCACATCATTTGTGGTATCAGAGCATGGTTAGCATGCTTTGCTTGTGCTAGGCGCATCCTAGGAGCATAATTTCATTTGCCATTAATCATTTGCATACATAGCATCATTTATATAACCTTTATTCCTGTTTTTATGTGCTGTCCTGTAATTTCCTGCATGTTTACATCCTAGTATTCCAGCAGTTTACCTCATTTAGGTGATGTCTTAGCCTCTCCATCACACCCATCCGTGTAGAGTCATTACCACACCCGAAAACCTTGCTGTCCTGAACATTTTCCTGCACTTTTTGAAGCTTTTAAGTGATCCGTAAGCTATCTTTAGCTGCTGTCCAGTGAAGCAAACCTACCCAGAACTTTTAGACAGCACACCACTTTGTTGCAAGTCGCTGTCCACAGCCACCCTGCAACTTATAGAAGCTGTAGGAACGCTCTACCTTAGTGTTTAGGTGCTGCCCACCTTCCCGTTACCTATCTTAGTGACCCCTAAACTTTACCCATGGATCCGCAGCATCTCCAAGCTACCTTAGACCTTATTTTAGGACAACTAGGCACCGTTACTCAACAAATTCGCAACACCCAAACTGATCTAGCTGACTTTAGGCGCCACACGAGTGACCGATTGGATAATATCGAGCGTAATGGTAATCCTGCGATTTATACGCCTTCGAGGCCTCACTCACCTTATGGCGAAGACACCCGACCTGATCATGAGCCCCCTCGAGATCCCGGACGTTTCCAAGACCATTACCAACGCAACCCTAGGCCACCTCAAGAGCCCGAAGACAACACTTGGAGAGACAACGACACTCAATTACTGAAGAACATTAGGATCGACGCCCCGACCTATGACGGAACCCTTGACCCTCAAGTTTTCCTAGATTGGCTCAAGTCTATGGATAGTTATTTTAAATGGTACAACATCTCTGAGGCGAGGAAAGTGAGGTTCGCCGAGATGAAGCTCATTGGTCGAGCCAACCTTTACTGGACCAACTTGGAGAACATGCGGGAATCTAGAGGAGAACATCCGATAAATGATTGGAGGACCATGAAACAAGAACTCAGGAGGAAATACTTACCACCTTCCTACTACCCTAAGCTTCTAGATAAGTGGAATCGGCTAACCCAGGGGAGCAAACCTGTTAAAGATTACATCTCCGCCTTTGATGATTTCTTGATTCGTTGCAACGGAGAGGAATCCGCTACCCCTACTCAAATTCTGTCTATGTTTAGAGCTGGCCTTAGAGAAGATCTTAGGACTGAACTGTTCGCTAGAGGAATAGACACTTTAGAGGCTGCTTGCAGCCTAGTACTTGACCTAGAAGAATCCAAGACCCACTCCCACACTAGGCAGTTTGATACCCGATCAAACCCCTATCGAACTTCCACCAGCCAGTCCCAGAACCGACCCACGAACGCGATAGGTAGTCGACCCACTGCTAACACAGGCCAACCCCGTTCGGACTCTAAGAGTAGACCCACCGACCGTGATCCTCCCAAAGCAAGTTCTGGAACCAAATGTTATAGGTGTCATGGATATGGGCACATTGCGTCCCAATGCTCCAGCCCATATAAAGTCACCATTATAGAAGAGGCAGATGAGGATGAGGATGAACCTGAGACTGACGTGGTGCATCATGTTGATGAGGACGAAGACTCCTTTACGGAAGAAGAACCTGTTACTCTTCAGGTTGTTAGGTGCGCTTTGTCACAACCTAAGTTAAGCGATGATTGGCGTAGGACTTCCATTTTTCATACCTTTGTTAAGATTGGTGAAAAGAATTGCAAGGTTATCGTCGACAGTGGGAGTTGTATCAATGCAGTCTCTTCTGCTATGGTTTCCAAGCTCAACCTTAAGATGACCCCTCACCCAAATCCGTATAAAGTTGCTTGGATAAATTCGACTACCATAGAAATTCAGAACCGTAGCCTCATTCCTATCGAGTTCGTGGGGTATCACGACAAGATTTGGTGTGATGTTTTGGCCATGGACGTAGGTCAAATTATCCTGGGTCGCCCCTGGTTATTTGACAATGATGTTCATATCTATGGGAGGTCGAACACCTGCGTGTTCGAACACAATGGAAAGAAAATCAAGTTAATGCCCTCCCAACCTAAACCCCCCAAGACGGAAGCCAAACCTACTCCTGCCAAACAAAGCAAAGGGCTACACCTCTTGACTGCTAAGGAAGTAGAAGATGAAATCTCCCAAGGAGCACCAATGTATGCCCTAGTAGCTAGAGAAGTGGATGAGGATCAAAGAGAACATATCCCCGAGGAAGTTAAACCCATTCTAGAGAGCTTTGCCGATGTGTTCCCTGATGACTTACCTAACCAACTTCCACCCCTTCGGGACATACAACACGCAATAGATTTAGTGCCGGGAGCATCCTTACCCAACCTCCCCCACTACCGTATGAACCCGACTGAGCATTCGGAACTGAAGAAACAAGTCGATGAGCTCCTTCAGCGAGGATTCATTAAGGAGAGCCTTAGCCCGTGTGCTGTACCTGCCCTCTTAACCCCTAAAAAGGACGGCTCCTGGAGGATGTGTGTTTATAGCCGCGCTATCAACAAGATTACTGTGAAATATCGTTTTCCGATCCCCCGATTGGACGACATGTTAGACATGATGACTGGAGCTACGTTGTTCTCAAAGGTTGACCTTAAAAGCGGGTATCATCAAATCCGAATCCGCCCTGGGGATGAATGGAAGACGGCTTTTAAAACCAAAGACGGATTGTACGAGTGGATGGTTATGCCATTTGGTCTTAGCAACGCCCCTAGCACCTTCATGCGGATTATGACCCAAGTCCTTCGACCGTTTCTCGGAAAATTCGTGGTTGTCTATTTCGATGATATTTTGATCTATAGCAATTCGATAGACCAACATTTGGAACACTTGAAACAAGTTTGCGAAATTTTGAGGAAAGAACAGTTGTACGCTAACCCTCAGAAGTGTGTGTTTCTCACTGATAGTGTTACCTTTCTGGGATTTATAATTTCAGCTCGAAGAATCTCAGCCGACCCTGAAAAGATTAGAGCGATTAATGAGTGGCCTGAGCCCAAGACTATAAGAGACGTTCGGAGTTTTCACGGATTGGCCACTTTCTATAGAAGGTTTATTAGAAACTTTAGCACTATAGTGGCGCCCATAACCGACTGCCTCAAGAAAGGCGAATTTCATTGGACAACAGCTGCCACTAAGGCTTTCGAGGATATTAAGAGAAAAATGGTTGAATCCCCTGTTATGCGTCTTCCTGATTTTTCTAAAGTCTTTGAGGTAACATGTGATGCATCAGGAATTGGGATAGGAGGAGTTTTATCTCAAGAAGGACACCCTGTAGCATTCTTTAGTGAGAAGCTGAACGACATTCGTCAGAGGTACTCTACCTATGACAAGGAATTCTATGCGGTCATTCAGTCCCTCCGATACTGGAGACACTATTTACTGCCCCAAGAATTTGTGATATTCTCAGATCACGAAGCCTTAAGGTACATCAATTCACAGAAGAAACTCAATGCCCGCCATGGCCGTTGGGTTGAATTCCTGCAGGAGTATACTTACACGATTAGACACAAAGCAGGGACTGAAAATAAGGCAGCTGACGCCCTCAGCCGCAGAATGATGACTACCCAGGAAATGAGGACGGAAGTAATTGGTTTTGAGCGACTAAAAATTGACTATTTGGACTGCCCCGACTTTAAAGAAACTTACACCGTACTGACTAACGGTGGTGAACCAATAATTAATGATTTCCTTTTGGAGGATGGCTATTTGTTCAAGGCCCAAAAACTCTGCATTCCTAATACCTCTCTGCGAGAATTTCTAGTCTGGGAGCTGCATGCGGGAGGACTAGCTGGCCACTTTGGCCAATCCAAAACTATTGCCGCGCTAGAGAATAGATTCTATTGGCCCACCCTGAAACGCGACGTTGGCAAGCTTATAAAGAGATGTCACACCTGCCAACTTGCCAAACAACGAAAACAAAACACAGGCCTCTACACCCCGCTACCTGTTCCTAATTGCCCTTGGCAGGATGTAAGCATGGACTTTGTATTAGGTTTACCCAAGACCCTCAGAAAACACGATTCTGTTTGTGTCGTCGTTGATAGGTTTTCTAAGATGGCCCACTTCCTACCCTGTTCCAAAACTTTCGACGCCTCCCGGGTCGCTAAGCTATACTTTGACGAGATTGTGAGACTTCATGGTTTACCTAAGACTATTGTTTCCGACAGGGATGTCAAATTCACAAGTTATTTTTGGAAAACACTTTGGCATAAGATGGGTACGAAACTACAGTTTTCTACAGCCTTCCACCCGCAGACCGATGGTCAAACCGAAGTTGTAAACAGAAGTTTAGGAAACCTCTTAAGGACGTTAGTTGGGGAAAACCTTAGAGACTGGGATTCTAAGTTACCAATCGCCGAATTTGCCTACAATAATTCTGTCAACCGAACTACAGGTCTGAGTCCTGCCGAGATTGTGTATGGTTACAAACCCAAGCAACCTATAGATCTTATTCCCATGGGCCCTAAGTATAGGTCATCTGAATCAGCATCTGCATTTGCATCGCATTTAAATGAATTGCACAGAGAAATAAACAAAAAAATTGAATTGAGCAATGCCAACTACAAACTTAATGCGGACCTCAAGAGAAGGTTCAAGGAATTTAATGTGGGTGATTATGTGATGGTTCGGATTCGTCCGGAGCGGTTCCCGCAAGGGACCGTTAAGAAGTTACACGCGAGAAGCGCGGGCCCTTTCAAAATAATTTCTAAAATTAATAGTAATGCTTATGTGCTCGACCTTCCTGAAGGTTTTAACTTTAGCCCCACTTTTAACATTGAAGACCTTGTAGCTTATGAGGGTCCAGAATTTAACCCACCTAATCCATTACTTGATGAGCCTTGTGAGTCCCCACCTGGTGAGATCCCCAGCCTTCCCCCACTCCCAAAACTCCCCACTTTACCTACTGCGGAAAGGATCGAGGCAGTGCTTAGCGATGAAATCATTTCTACTAGAGACGGTGGTCGCCAGAGGTACTTAGTTCAATGGGCAGGAAAGCCGGAGACGGAGAACGTGTGGATCGACCGAGATGAGCTACAGAGATTAGACCCAGACCTGCTGGAGTGGTACGAGGCTTCTAGAGACACCCACTCGACGGGGTCGAGTTCTCTCCCACCCGGGGAGAATGATGGGGACATCAGATTTCGACACACGTACCATCGCCGACGGCGCAGATTGACGGCTGCGATGCAGAGCCTCTACTTTTGATCTTATAGTTTATGTCATTTTTTTTTTTTTCTATTATTATTATTATTAGTTTTTCCGAGTTTGCCCCTGAGGGCATCGTCTGACTTATGTAGCCCCAAGGGCATTGTTGTCTTTTCTTTTCTTTCATTTGGAGCCTCCATATATGAGGCAAGATGCATTGTAATTTGCTGAGTTTTTTTTGAAATGAAAAATTATTCTCTTTAGTTCTCTTTGTGAGTGCACCTCCTCTAGATCTCTTAGTGAGTTCAAGAGGAGAATTAGATCTCTTCGTGAGTTCTAGAATTATTCTCGGATCATTGTGTGGAAGAAGTTCAAGTGAGGGAAATCAAGACCAAAGAAAACTGCAGTTTTCTCCAACCAGGCCGCCACCTCCAGCAGCTCTCCCGACCCTTGCCAGACCAACTTCCGCCGGCCATAGCTCCGCCCCCCCCTGGCCAACGTCCCGCCGGCCACAGGCCTTCCACCCGCCGGCCAGCGCCCTGCCACCTAGCCCGTGGACCCCTCCCGCCGGCCTCTGAAATTTTGGGATTTGAATTTCAAATCCCTCAAGAGTTTTGATTAATTTCCTTATCTGCTTCCTAAAATCAAGCCAAGGGATTCAATTGAATTTAATTCAATTCTAACGGCTGTCTACATCTCCCCAATTAAAAGGAAAGTTTCCAATTTTGTTTCTCTCTAAAATCTCTGTTTACTACAGATTTCCTTACTCACAGCCACCTAAAAGGAAAGTTTCCTTTTGATTGGCTGAATCTGTTTTATTACAGATTTTTTTTAAAATCAGCTATTACTTGATGTGGTCCCCATTTAATTAGCAAAAATCTGTTTTTCCCTTTCTTACTTGGCCGGCCAGCCCCCTCCTCCTTTAATCCCTTTTATTTTCTTAACTCCACATTAACTCCCCAATTTCAAATTCTGAAATTAAGATTACGATTCCGCCAATTTCGGAAACCTTAATCAAATTTCAGAATTTTATTTCTCCCTTCTTCCCCAAACACCACCCGTCCAATCCCTCCCCCACCCGTGACCATCCCTCTCCACCTCTCCCTAGCTCACGGCTTGCCACCCTGCCGCTCATCCTTTCTTCCCCTCCCCTCTTCCTTGGTTCGACTCCACTACCTCCATGTATGGACGAGCCCGAGTGGAACTTTGGATTTGAGTACGACCGCAACGGAAGAGTCAACATTCTCCGTTCACCCTTCTTTGACGTGGGATTCGACTTCGACGACACCCCGGAAGAATACTTGGCCCGGATCTTGCCAACTCTTGTGGATTCGATAGACGATCACTTCTCAGTTTATACGTGGATCATCAAAGGCCGGCCATCCGCTCCTTCGAACCCGACTTCCAACCCGGCGACAAGTCCTCTCAAGATTACTTGTGTACTAGTGGCGTCGCTAAGCTTGCTCACGATTCTCTTCCGCTAGCTTCCACCTCAAACAGAGTGACGGATCCTAAGGTGAAGGGTCTAAATCTTAAATTTGGGGCTTCGGTATTTTAGCTATTTGCAAAACTTGATATTTTAGATGATGTTTTGAAAAGCTTTTCAATCTCGTACGGAAATTTCTTGTTGTTACCTAACATTCATGTTTTAATTCTTGAACCGTAATTGAATACGCATAAGAGTTTTAATAGCAAGCTTGGTTCAAGATCTGGTTTAATTTCAAGTGCAATTCTCATATCTTCACATGTTAGTTTCACATCACCCTGTCCATCCTCTTTTCATGTTTCAGTTCTTTTATTTGTCATTACAAGTGGATGCAAAAAGTGAAATTAGAACACCTAGTATATTTTTTTTCCTTATATGCTGTAGGCATTCTCATGGTGCATCTTGATATGCTTTTAGTTTTACGCAATATGGTGTAATCACTTTCCCTATTCTATTGTTGCTCTATTTCAGCCAAAGCCTAGAATAGATTATACCTTGAAGGCTGTGGGAGGAAGTCTTACTGCTATTCCTGGGCTTTCAGACATGATAGATGTGAGTATGAAATGTTGATTTCTATATCCATCTTTATCATCATCTTACAAACTTTTCAACTTGAAATCAACCTTATTATTGCAACATGCTACATCAGGATACTGTGCATTCGATTGTTTCGGACCAGCTTGAGTGGCCCCATAGAATTGTCGTTCCTCTTGGTGGAGTTGATGTTGATATAAGGTAAGAATTATACTTCTTCTTCTAGTTCTTCTAGCATATTAAGTTTATTTGTAAGATTTGACTGACATAAGCTATTTTCGGTAGTTATATGATGATGAGAGTTTGTCGTTTGAACTTAGAATGTTAGAAAGGATACAATGATCCAATGTGCTGCTTTTGTTACTCATTTCCTATGGCATTCTGATGCGATTTGAAAGTAAAATAACAAAATAGAGAAGAAAAAACTACTAGAACACAAATATTAGGGCTGATTTTTTTATAACTCCTTCAAGAAATAACAAAAGATACAATTAATCTACTATTCGAGAGGTAGATCGGCTCTCCCACAAACCCTAGAGGCCGCTAGGAAACTCTTAAAGAAAAGCTACAGCAGAAATAACAATTGCATATTTGAAAATAATACATAATTAGCCCTAAATAAGCTCTCCTACTTCCCTCTCAAATCAGCCTCCTATCCTTAATTAATTTTCTCTCAATTTTTAACTCTTTTCCTAAATAATTTCCTCCCAATCATCATTAAAACCATTTTAAATCTCTCCCTCTATTTCTCTTTCTAATATATTGAATTAAATTCTTCTTGGGCCACACAAGGGGTGTTGAACCCCATTATAATCATGTGGATTCTAACTCCTTACCGAGTTACATCTTAAGAAGAAAATATTTGTAGAATTGTTCTACTGATTTTTGGAGGGGTAAAGACACTCATGTCTCTCATTTTATTAAGGATGTTTGGAAAGCATTTAAGAATTTATTTTATCTCATCTATTGGAATATAAATAACATTGCAAAAAATCAAATTTTGGAGCGTTGTTTGGATCTAGAAACCAACTTTACTCTAACCTTTTTAAGATTGCTTGGAATTTTAACTTTTTTGTGGTGTCTCTTTTCCCCCTTCTTATGGATGGTATCTTCACTGTAGAAGGTCATTCCTTGTTCATCTAATTAATGGTATTTCAAATCTTTTTAATTAGTTGAATCGGATTAGGTTGAA
Organism: Dendrobium huoshanense; assembly: GCA_016618105.1. NCBI lineage: Eukaryota > Viridiplantae > Streptophyta > Magnoliopsida > Asparagales > Orchidaceae > Dendrobium > Dendrobium huoshanense. The sequence continues at coordinate 21,252,002 of CM028356.1, read as the reverse complement.
TTCAAACATTACTTTCCAAATTGGTTGCCTTTTCCTTGTATTCTTTCTTAGTGCATGATGATATTATCATTCTTTATTCTTGGATTTGGAATGCCTTTGTCCCTTTGAAGATTGCTTTCTTTTGGTGGAATGTTATTTTATGAATGATTCCTTCCTATATTTTTTCTATCCCATTTGAGCTTTAGGATCTCCAAAATTTTGGTTCAACACTTAATCTCAAGCTTATTTTTGGGTGGACTCTAGTCATAAAGACAAAGAGTATCAAATGTTAGAGAGAATGAGAACTTGAAACTTATCTTATGTCGAGATCTTTTAGAGCTTAACTTTCTTTCTCTCTTATAATTTTTTTATTGGCTAGCTCTATTGTGTAACTCTAACTTTGCATCCTTTCTATTTCTATTAAGTAGGAGGGGTTTTCAGCTTTTCAAAATAAATGAAAAATAGAGATGCTTAAGTGTATGATTCTTTAAACAAATTGTTATTTTTTTGAAGATGATTATATACCCTCTATTTTCCTTGCAGTGATCTTGAACTCAAGCCCCAAGGAAGAATTGCCATCACGGTCATGAAAGCAACCGCTTTGAAAAATATGGAAATGATTGGAAAATCTGATCCTTATGTGGTTTTGTATATACGTCCCGTGTTCAAGTTCAAAACAAAAGTTATCAATAACAATCTCAACCCTGTATGGAATGAAATGTTTGAGCTTCTTGCTGAGGACAAGGAAACACAGAGTATCATCTTTGAAGTATGATTTAATTTCTTGAGTTCATCTTCAATATATACATCTTTAATTATCCTATCATTCAACTCTTTAGTAATCGGTGATTGTTAACTACAATTATGTTAGCATGTTTTGTTGAATTTTTTAATCTAATGTTATTTCCTGATGATTTTTTAGAATTTATGGCCACCAACTCCTGATTGATTTTGCTTTTTCTGAAACATTCTCGTATATATATTGATGCAGGGCTAAGTGAAATAAGTCATGCAAATAGAGATTTAAGCTTAGAGAACATCAAAGACAACAACATAAACTTCATACACATTAAGAACAATAAGAGAATTTGAACTATTAAATCATGTGATAGTAAGAAACTAACAAGCAAAGGCTAAACAATAACAAAGGCAAATCAATTTAGACTAGCTTACATGGGTTGACACAAGTTCAACATTTAATTAAAGGACTAGTCATTGGAGTTTCTGTTTGCTCAAATTTAAGTAGAATTTGACGGATTATTCAACACATATGAGATGATGCTGCTATAGATGAAATAAGAAGGCCAATATTTAGTTAGATGAAGGGGACTGTTTGATATGTAGCTCATGAATGGGAGGAATGAAGTCCTTGATGAAGTGGTGGCTAGTTCCTCGGCTTGCCCTTAAAACCCTTGCTCTTTGTTGGATCAATGTCCTTGTTGCATTAGTAGAGCTAAGTTTCCTTGGAGAGGTAGAACAGTGAGGAGAAAAAAGAAAGTTTCAGCTATATAAGGATTTGGAAGTGGAGAGCTCACGGTTTTGGGGTTTGAAGGGGTGAACTAGGCCGGCTGCATGGGGAGGAGGAGCTTTAATGATATGACTGATTTTAATGGCTTGGAAAGGGAGAATTGAGCTTGGAAAGTGAAGAGGTGAGTGCTGGCTATTTGGGGAAGAGAAAGGGCTGATGTGGTTTGCTTGGGAAATAAATTAGTTGGCTTGGAAAAGGGAAAAGTCAGCTTGGGAGGTGAAGAGGCGGGGCTGATTACTTGGGAGGAGAGAGGGCTGATGTGGCTTGCTTGGGAAGGGAAAAAGTAAAAGTGGTTGTGGATCTCCAAAGGTCACAATTAATTGAGATAAATGCTCAATTAATGTAAATTAATTGTAGAATTTGGGAAGCCCAAGGGTTAAGGGTTGCTGGTTGATGGTAGCAGTTTGCTGCAGCTAAGGGGCTGTTTGGGTGGCTAAGGAAGGAGAAAAAAGAGTTAGAGAGGGAAGATGATACCAACTAAGAGCTCATGTGATGTTGGGTATTTCTTTGCCTTTCTCCAAAATGACTTCACACACAAAGTCAACTCACCAAGATAAGAGAAAGCATATAATCAGAAATTTATATCAAAATATTCATCATCCATACAAGAGAATAATGAGCCATATATATAGGCACGAAAAACATGAAAGGACAAAAGACAAGAAGGCCCTTGGACAAACAACACAAAAGCTCCCTCAAGTGAGGGTAAAACTGAAATAAAATAAATAACACCACATAAATCTCCTACAACACATGAAAAGTAAAAATATAAAGACTCAATCAAAGCCGTAGATCTCCGGCCTCTACGGTGATAAACCCTCCAAGCTCTAATGTCCCCATCATATTTCTTGTTATAAAAGTGATATGCGTGGTTTTGATGCAAAAATGGCTTGTATTTCTGAAAAAGAGTTGGATGGAATGATTCAGCAATGACATTGTACTGTAGGATTCAGGAATCATGTTTGAAAGCAAAGAGATTGATGCATCGAAGTGACGGTTGTCATTGACTGGTTATTTCTCAATCCTCAAGTTAATTTGGTTTGGTTGCCTTCAATTTGACTTGGTGATTATGCTTAGAATCACAGACATAGCATTTCTTTAGTGGAAGAGTATGATTATGTACTTCAGCTCCTTTCCAATCCTTCCCAAAGCTCACGTTGGCTTACAACAAAACTGTCCCGCACTATGCCTTTGTAGGGAATGTTTAGATTCTTGCACTAGATGCGCCTTTTTATACTTAGAACCTTACTGGATAAAATAATATGAAATAAGGATTGCATGTGTAACCTTTTTTTTTTTTTTGCATTAAAAAACATTTATGGATAAAATATCCTGTAAGAAGGATTTGTGAAACCTACTTTAAAGAAATGGCTTGACCTTTTGGTTTGAATTATGATTTTAACTTTATTTGGTCATTCACGATTTTTTTAAAATATTTTCCATCGTAGTTTTTGCTTAAAAAGAAAGTTAAGTACATTAGGTGCTGTGCTAAAATCATGTCAATTGTATATGCCGTTATTTGCAGGTTTTTGATGAAGATGACCTTTCACAAGATAAGAAATTGGGTATAGTCAAGTTGCCGTTGGTCGACTTGGAAGCTGAAATTTCCAAAGAATTTGAGCTTAGATTGCTACCTTCACTTGATATGATGAAGATAAAGGATAAGAAAGACAGAGGGACTATTACTGTCAAGGTCAGTAGCTGTATTTTCTATTCAATTTGAATACTATACTTTTTTAATGGAAAGCGCTATAAAGATGTTGGCTTTATCATTTATCTGAAACATTGCTTAAAAATTAACACAAAGCTGTTACGATACTGTGATCACTCATCACTAACTGCCTGGATAGAAGAATGTAGCATTTTTGTCACTACTAAGAATGCACTGGCGTAAGATTACATAGCAGTCAGTTCTATGATAATATGTGCATCTTAACCGACAACTAGAGCAGGATATTTGTTCATATATAAATCTGAAGTGTAGAATAGAAACATGGTAGAATGCATCGAAATAATTTTTTGCTGCGTAATTCTCAAAGACCTGTCCATACATTGTATTATTTTTGTAATTTAAAAGGCCATCATTTCAAACTTGGATCCTAAACATTTGATGGTGATTAAACTAATGTTTAGGATGCTGAAAAAAAAAGTCGGGCAATTTATGATCATTATCTGAATGAATGGCTTAAATTTGTTCTTGCTAGAGTTTTATGTAACTGTTTAAGAATAGTATTACATGTATGTTAATAAATGTTACTCCGCACAAAAATCATACTCAAATTTAAATGGTTTTATAAATCATTAAATATCTATTTCATTCTTACAGTGACTTAAAGAAATCCTCCGTGATGATACTAATTCTAGAAGTGAAATTTGTGAGAAACCATGTGTGTTCTTCTAGGCTTTGGAATTATATAGACTTCCCAAGAAACTCTTCAATGATTCAATATAAATTCTCAAGGATGTCACATTTACATTGCTTTTGCTTCTGAACAATTTCCTTTAAGTAATCAACATATACTTAGCCTATTCAAACAGTACACCTTATAAACTTTATTACAAGAGAAAAATATAAGGATGGTCGTGACAAATAGTGGAATAGAACAATCTTTTATTATACCGATAGCTTGTTAGCGAATCTTATTAGCATAAGTGGCATAAAAGTGATAATGATTGTGGCGAAGCAAAAAGTTTAAGTGGGACAAAATGATGCTAACAGGACATCAATGTAGGAATTTTTCATATGGTTTATGGACATTGGCTAACATTAGTCATAAAGACAAAAAGGATATCTTACTCGGCCATTAATAGAGATGAATTAATCATTTGGTATGAGTATAAATGAAATAATTTACAGCAATACCAGTCAAATCTTGAAGATCACAACAAAATCTCAAGTCATGTCTTCTACTTACATTACATTGTTGATGATTGGATCATTGCAAGTGCAAATACATTATTTCATTTGTTCATTTTAAAAATCTTTGTGCTATAAACTAAGAAGTTTTTAATGTTATGTGTGTATAAATCTCTTTTTAATCAAATGATTATTTGTTGTTCATTGGAAGAAGAATAGTGATCCTCAATGGTAAAATTTGTATGCGTGATGAGAATTGCTTGTCCATATTTATAGGTGCTCTATCATGCACTCTCAAAGGAGGAACAATTGGAGGCTCTAGAAGAGGAGAAGAAAATATTGGAGGAGAAGAAGAAACTGAAAGCTGCTGGTCTTATAGGGAGCACGGTGGATGTACTAGGTGGCACAGTGGTCGGAGCAGCATCGCTGGTCGGCACAGGCGTCACTGCTGGTGCCGGTTTAGTGGGTTCGGGGCTGGGTGCGGGTGTCGGTCTGGTAGGCTCCGGAATCCATGCCCTGAGCAAAGCTGGGAAATTCATGGGCAAGACTGTCTCTCAGCAGTTCAGTGCCTCCAAGAAAAATGGAAATGGTTCTCCTGCAGTACCAGCAGATGGAGCTGGAAGCTAAGTTTAGTAACTTTTTCTTCTACATGCTTGCTTTTCTTTTTATTGTATAAGACGCCCAACTGTCAAAGCTTATAGTTGTGCGCAGCATCTACACATCGGTATATGGCATATTTCTTCTGTTTAATATCTTGTGCATTAAAATGTGTTTGGATTGTTATGCAAATTGCCTTATTCCTAGGCCATTTTATTGTGATTTATCTAACCAATATTGATTTGATGTTTTAGACTTATTTTATTTAGCAATTTTCGCTTCATTTTTTTTTCCTTAATCTAATTTTCTTGTTAGATGTTATGAAATCAGTTTTATAGGACATAAGTGTTATGTATGTTATAAAAAAAAATAGAAGGAATGTTTGGGGTTTGTTTTTCAATAACATAGCATGCGTCTCTTTACATCATATAAAGTTGCGAAGTAGAAAAAAAAAGGACTAAGGGTCTATTTGAGATTACTACAACATTTTATAAAGTTGGATGTGAAAATAATTTTTTTATTATGGTTGCAAAAATTAATTTTTCTCTATAGAAATTTTTGAAAAGCCACGATTAGTAGCTAAATTAAATTGCGGTTGTTGTTTGAAAAAAAAAAACTTTGAAAGATATCTCAAATAGGCCGTAAATCAAATAAGATCGTAGAAAAAAGAAAAGAAAACCTTCATGCTACTTTATTTAAGCTATATAAAACTTTAATTAACAGTCTCATTGTCAAGTCCTAAGTTCTAGATGAGAAAATGGAGGGTTGCATTTGGTAATCGACAGTCAGTATAAAATTTATCGAATAATCATGAAATGAATATTTTAATGTATTGTGTTAATGCTAGGTTGTTTCCTAGAAGTGACGTGTTGTATGGCCTGAATACGACAAGAAGTGTGCAATGGTCGTTGCATCGACGCCCGGGAACAGTTTTAAATAGGTAATGGTTCTCACATTATGGACGGATGTAGGCAAAGAAGCTAATTCATAAAATTGGAATTTGGATATGATCTTGGAATGTAGGTTTTCTTTCATGCAAATTAATTAAATTATTTGATATTATGATTTATAGGAAGATAAATATTGTATACATTCAAGAAAATAAATGGGTTGGAGAGAAGGTTAAGGGAATTGATAATTTAGATTTTAAACTTTAGTATTTTAATAAAAGTCGTATTAGAAATGGTGTATGTGTGATTATATATAAGAGTTTGAAGGATAATGCCATAAAAAATTGATAAAATTGAAGACAAAAGTATAACTTTGAAGATTGTTGTTGATGCTAAAATTATTAATATTATAAGTGTTTATGCTCCTCAAGTTGATTTGGATGTGTTTAAAACTAAAATTTTGGAATGATTTGGAAGAATTAATTCAAAATATATTTCTTGAAGAAAGTTTTTATTGGAGAAGATTTAAATGGATATGTTGTTAGAGAGGTAGATGATTTTAGAAGTAGTCATGGTGGCTATAAGTTTGGAGCGACTAATGAAGGAGATAAAAATATATTAGAATTTGCTCTAGCTTATGATTTTGCAATTGTTAAAACCTTATTTAAGAAAAAGATATGAACATCTCATCACTTATAAGAATGTATATAATAAAACTCAGATTGATTATTTTCTTATAAAAAGAATAGATCGTTTAGACTACGAAAATTGTAAAGTTATTATGAGTGAAAGTTTATGTACCCAACATCACTTATTAGTTTTAGACTTTAAGATGAAGGGGCATACTATAAAAAATATAGTAAAACGTTGTTCTAGGATTAGATGAGGGCATTTAAAGAACACAAGCAAAAATATTTTTTATAGTAAGATTCGAGATCTTAAGATTTTGCTCGTGCATGAGAAAGCGAATGTTATGTTGGAAAAAGTAACTATTAATATTAAAAATGTTGCAAATGATGTGCTTGGAATTTTAAAAACAAAAACTCCTAATAATAAAAATAGTTGATAATATAATCAAAATGTGTAAGAAAATATAAAAAATAAGAAGCTTGGTTATAATAATTGGTTAAAATGTAAAAACTTTGAAAATTAGAAAAGATATAAAGAGGCTCATAAGGTGTCTTGGAAAACAATCTATGATGCTAAGATTAAATTCTGAAGAGGGCGAAAGATATATGTATAAGTTAGCCAAGCAAAGAGATTGGTGTAAAAAGGATTTAGTTCAAGTGAAGTGCATTAAGGATGAAGGTCAAAAGTTGATTTTTTTAGAAGAGGATATTCAACAAAGTTGGATGAGATATTTTGCTAAGCTTTTCAATGAAGAACATGAGAATACGATCGACTTTATTAACCTTAGCACTAAATAAAAATAGATATTTTTATTTTTATAGGTGTATTAGTAAAACTGAAGTTTGTGAGGTTTTAAGGAAAATGAAGTGTAGAAAAATTATTGGACCTTAAGTATTCCAATATAGGTGGAAATTTTTAGGAGATGATGGAATTTTTGGCTTGCTAAACTTTTAATATTATTTTGAAGACTAAAAAGATGCTAGATGAGAACGAGTGTGTTGATTCCTAATTTTAAGAATACAAGTCATGCACAAGATTGTGAGAATTATAGAGAAATTAAGTTGATGTGTCATTCTTTAAAATTTTGCGAGAGAGTTGTGGAGCATAGGTTACAACGTGATACTAATATTTCTCAAAATCAATTTGGATTCATGCTGAGTAGGTCTACCATAGAAGTTTTTCATTTATTGAGAGGGTTGCTGAAGAGGTTTAGAGAGAATAAGGAGGATCTACATATGATATTTAATGATTTAGAGAAAGCATATGATAAAGTTCCAAGAGAAGTGCTATGGTGAGTTCTAGGAAAGAAAGAGGATAATAATGCTTATATTCAAGTCATTAGGGATATGTATGTAGGAGCTATTATTTGTGTTCAAACATAAGGTGGCTTGACCAAGTATTTTCCTATTTCAATTGGATTACATCAAGGATCAACCTTAATCCTTTATCTATTTGCTTTAGTCATGGATGTTTTTAGCAGACATTTGTAAGAGGATGTACCCTGGTGTATGCTTTTGCTGATGATATTCTTCTTGTTAATAAGACTAGAGATGGAGTTGATAAAATGAATTATGGAGGTTAATCTTAAAATCTAAATGTTTTCATTTGAGTAGATCTAAAACTAAATACATGGAGTGTAATTTTAGTAGTATTAGATCTAGTGAGGGGATTATGACTTTGGGCAATTAAGTCATTAATACAAGTACACGTTTTAAATATCTCGAGTTTATTATTCAAAGTGATGGTGAAATAGATGGGGATATTATTAGTAGAATTCAAGTTGGATGGTTGAAGTGGAGGAATGCTTCAGATTTTTTGTGTGATAGAAAAGTACCACTCAAACTGAAGGGAAATTTTTCTAAGATGGCAGTGAGACCTGCAATGCTTTATGACGCAGAATGCTGACCATTAAAATAGAAGCTTAATATTAAGTTAAGTATTGCTGAGATGAGGATGCTAAGGTGGATGACTGGATTTACACTTAGAGTTAGGATACGAAACGAGCATATCCGTGAAAATGTTGGAGTAGCTCAAGTCACAGATAAGATTAGAGAGAGTCGTCTTAGATTTTTTGGTCATGTAAAACGGCGGCTTACCGATGATCCTGTTAGGAGAGTAGAAGTATTAGATTTGGCTTATGTTAAAAAAGGTAGAGGTAGACCTAAAAAGATTTGGTTATAAAATATCAGGAATAACCTTTTTTTATTATATTTAAATGAGAATTTAACTATTAATAGGACACAATGGAGAAAAGTGTTCATGAAGTTGACTCCACGTACGTAGTGGGATAACAGCTTGATGTTGTTGTTGTATATAACACTCTAGTTCTTGAGTTTGGGTTGTACTTAGTACTCAATCTTGAAAATCCTTCACTATAGTTACTTGTGTTCTTTGATGATTCATAGTGATCTCTCGCCTTGGTTTGTTGTTTTTATAATAGTTTTAAAAATCAGATCGAGCTGGCCGGTTCGACTGGTTCGACCGGTTCAACCATGAACTGGACATATGACCGGTTTGATCCTCATGAAAAACTGGCCCAACATCAAATCAGTAAGAACCGGTTTGAACCGCCGGTTCAACTATTGAACACATTCCAGTTTTTAAGAACCGGCCAGTTCCATGCATAATCTATTTAAATAATTTAATATAATATAAAATATTTTATTAAATATTAAATTAACTTAAATATAACACAATTTAGTTAATAATATTCAAAATTTTAAATTATTATGTAGTACGCATTAACTAATCATTCTCACAATAAAACTAAATTGTGATTGATGTCTGAAAAGTAAAGCAACACGAAAGCTATATCAAACGGTCTGTTAATCTCAAAATTGAAATGTTTGTAAAAGAGATCTTCATATTTCAAGAAGCTTCAGCCCTTTTTTTATAAATGAAGTTCAATCGCGTATTTCCCAGCTGTTGCGGGAGGAGAGGACAAATAGACTTTAATTTTAGGCCGAGAAGATTTGTTGGGGTTAACAAAGTAAGTGAAGTCGCTGAATATCATTAGAAATAGCCATATTAGAATCTTCATTTACCCCATAGAATCTGATCTTTTAGATTAATTTTGATTTGGCTCAAAAGAAAACTAAATGCTAAAATCTTATATTTCAAGTTAATCTTCTTTTAGAGTTTGATTACCATTTCTAATTTAGTTTACTACTAATAAAAGTTATCGTAATTAGATTATAACATTTGATTTTTTTATATGCATAAAAAAATATGTTCTCATAGTCTGATTAGGCTTTGAGATAGCTTTCTTAATGTTTTTAAAAACAAATTTTTAGTTCAAAAAATTTTGTACTAAAAAATTGCTTTGAAAAATAGTAAGAAAGTTCACTACAGGAAAAGGTTTCCGCTGGTGAAATAAATTGCCGGTGAAGAAAACCGCCGGCAAAGAATTTCGGGCGCCGTTTTTTTCCGGCGGCTTTTAATTTAACTGCAGAAAAGCCGTCGATTTTTTGCAAAACCGTCGGCAAAAACCGCCGGTAATGAATGATTTTCCTGTAATGATTGTTCCAAACAAAACGGTAGAATCTCTCTCAACTGGTAATATCTAAGATCACTTATTTAATAGTATATCAATCATATAATCATTTTTTGTTAGACCAACAAAACAATTAAATGAGGAATGTTTGTAATTTTTTTTAGTTTTTCATAATTAACTTCTAAAAGTTTGAAAGAGTCACTAATTCATAAATTTTAGTTTTTCTTAAACTACAAAACACAAATCATAGTTTTTGCATATAAATATCTATTGCTTCTTGCTTTATATCGGCAGTCCACACAATCCCTTCCTCTCTTTCAGATCACAAAATATTTTCTTGTATAAATTTGTTAAATAGAAAGTGTGAGTTATAGAGGTAATTTAATTGGCATATAACACATCAAAATCAAAGTAACTCAAATGAAAAAAAAAAAAAAAAAAAAAAAAAATCTTGGTAATCACCATATTTAAATTGTGAGGAAATAATAAAAATTTCTTAATGCTTTAATGAAAATTATGATCATAAGTATTGCTTAATAATTTGCGAGATATACACTTATGAAATCGTAGTGTTCATCTTTTCATTAAGAGATTGAATATAAGCAGAGTTTCTTAAATAATGATTTTTTTTACTTTGATATATATTTAATGCATCCATCTCAGAAGCATTGTATGCATATAAACCTAACTCACCCTTGGCCTATACATACCTTGTTGGCACAATAGGGCAAAGGTTGTACTTCCACTATTGTCTAAGATGGAAATGTACTCACCCCCTGTCGATATATCCCCTAAAGGCATAACATAACTTTTTTTTTTTTTTTGGGAAATTGCATAACATAAAACTTGAAGGAGATATCCAAAATTTAGTAGTTAGACTTCCGTGCAATCGAATGACATAATAATTATTAAGATTATTTAAATATGATCTAATGACATAATAATATTGCAATAATATAAATATGTGACAAAAAATAAAACTTCTAGAAAAGTAATATCTTTAATAAATATAAATTTAAGCATCCTCAATGTGTATTTGTGCATAGCCAACTAGGACTTGCATAGGTAGCTAACATGTTTGGATGGAAGAACTCCTATTAGGTTCTAGTGAGAAGAGCTCTATTTGAACGATCATTTTGCCCTCCAAGGGATTAGACTCACCAGTCAAGGGATGTAATTCATCAAGTTCAAACAAGTCAAAGAGTGATCCTCAGTAGGAGCTGCAAGGAGCTTGTACATATCCATTTGGGCTCTTAAAAACTTTTCTCATTAGCAAGGGTAGCCCCCAAAGCTATTTTCTATTGCCTAAATCGACAAGCCACCATCAACAATTCAACACAATTATAGAGAAAGAACATCCTAGGAGATGAAGGGTCTAATTCTTTAAATTCAGCCAACTCGCAGCTCGTCATAATCATGATCCAAAAGAAATCATTCGAAATTAACATCATAAGAATTATACATAAAGACTTGTTGGCATATTTAGAGGACTCACCATATCAACTCACCAGCCTGCCTAGAAGACTCGCCTTACTTATTTACCCTCAAAGATTCACCCAAGGAACTCGCTCTGAGATCGGGGATCGAGCCAAAGACGAAGAGCCACACGAGTGCATATTAATACACAACACATGTCTAGTATAGTCCACAATAGTTCATAATTAATGAAGTTTTTTTTTTAATGTTGTCTTCCATGTACCTCTCAGATCCCTATAAAGAAAGGACATAGATGAACAATTTTTTTCTTTTGAAGCATTTCTGATATATTAGAGCATTTCCTAGGAATTTCTTAATCTTTTCTTATATTCTTTGAATCTTTTCTTTCTTTTTCGTACTCACTCCATGCTCTCAAGTTCTTTGTCTCTTGGGATTGCTTGCTAGTAAGGTTAGTTATCATCGATATACACATTTATATCCAATGCTAAATATTTCTTCCACGAACACATATGATTCCAATGCTCAATATTTAAAGTACTATTCTCTTTTTATAGCCATAAGCAATATTTAGATAGTCATTTCATTTTTTTCTTCCTTTAAAATTTTAATCTTCTAAAAATTAAATGAATATGTAAACAAATTAGTATCAACTAAAAACACTCATGATTCAACATACACCATTATTTTGACTTTGCACTCATGATTCAAAACACAATAGTTTAAATTAAATGCACATAAATCAAAACTAACAAAACATTTATGATTTTATATACACCAACATTATCAAGTCTACTATGGATATAATTTCAAACGTAAAGCAAAAAATAATATTGACTAAGATAAATCACATTTAAAGACAATTACAATAATTCTCTCCTCAAAAGTCACTTCCCCAAATGCTCCCTTTCTGAAAGCTTCCAACTCATCATTCAAGTTTTTTAGTTGTAGCATCACCACATTCACCTATATTTACAAACGTTACATATAAATTAAGTTATTATTTTTCCCAAATAATAAATTTAAATAATATTAAATTATCTCCTCATTCATTGCAAGTTTAGGCTTATTATATACATACTTATTTCTAATAACATCAACCAAACACTGTGTGAACTCAGGTTTGTCGCAGTAGTTATTGTTGCCTCCTGAAACATTCACGGCGGTAGAGAGATATAAAGTTTAGCATCCAAGCTTTGTATGAATATTCAGTACATCGATAGATAAGAGAGGGTGCAAGAGTCATAAGAGAACTAGATTTTTACGTGAAAAATCCTTAAATGGGAAAAATTTTGGTCAACTGTCCCCTAGAAAAGCGGTAGGTCACCGCCAGGAATTTTCCAGTGGTATTTTCCATCGCTTTTTCACCCCATCACCACATATCAAAGTTTTCCAATAAATGGCCGCTAGAACGCTGCCATAAACATGTAGCATGAATAAAAAAAAAATTGACAGCCCCTTATTAGTCCACAAACCTACAATAGTTAATGAATAGATATGCAACAAAATTCATCGATCATCACACAATATTGATGCTCAAAACATAAAAAAATAGTTCAAAATATAAGTTTAACAACAATAAGTATTGCCTTATATTGCTAAGTATTCAAGCTTATATGAGTTCACACTATTTTATTTTTCATTTGAAAACTTTTTGAGCTTTTACACAGCTATATATTAGAGAAATTATATTGAAAATATAATTTTTTATTAATACACACTATGTATTGCTATGTATTAAAGTGTTTTGCTAAGTGTTCAAGCTTATATAAATTCATAATATTTTATTTTTTCATTTGAAAGCTTTTTGATCTTTTACGCAGATGTGAATTAGAAAAATTATATTGAAAAAAATTATTTTTTTGTTAATACACATCTTGTATTGCTAGATATTGCTGTGTATTGTTAAGTATTCAAGCTTATATGAATTCACAATATTTTATTTTTTCATTTAAAAGCTTTTTGAAATTTTACACAAGTGTGTGTTAATATGCACAATGTATTGCTAGATATTTTTGATTTTTTATGTATTTCCAAGTATTCAAGTTTATATGAATTTATAATTTATTTTTTTATTTGAAAGTTTTCTGAGCTTTTACACAACTATATATTAAATAAATTATATTAGAAGGTATAATTTTTTTAAAATGCATTATATATTGTCATATATTATTGTGTATTGCTAAATATTAATGCTTGTATGAATTTATAATATTTTTTTTATTTGAAACATTTTTCAACTTTTTACACAACTATGTATTAGAGAAATTAGATTAGAAAATATAATTTTTTTGGTAATATGTACGATGTATTGCTATATATTATTGTATATTGCTAAGTATTCAAGCTTATATGAATATAAAATATTTTATTCTTTTATTTAATTTTTTTTGTAGCTTTTACACAGCTATGCATTAGAAAAATTATGCTGAAAACTGTATTTTTTGTTAATAAGTATTATGTATTACTAGGTATTGCTTTGTATTGTTAAGTATTCAAGCTTATATGAATAAATAATATTTTATTTATTCATTTAAAAGCTTTTATATATTGTGTATTGTTATTTATTGATGTGTATTGCTGTGTATTACTGTGAATTATCGTGTATTGCTATGTACTACTGTGTGTTGTTGTGAATTGATGTGTATTATTGTGTATTTTGCTATGTATTACTATGTGTTGGTGTATTAATGTATATATTATTTTGTATTACTATGTATTATCATGTATTTTAATATATTATTGTGTATTATTATGTAGTTTTGTATATTACTGTGTATTACTATATATTTTGCTAAGCATTATTGTGTATAAGTGCATATTCTTAGTTTGCTTCTCAATTTTTTTTGACTAATATGCATTGTGTTTTATTGTGTATTGGTGTGTATTATATAATTTTGGCTTAAGCTTTAATGGCACCCTCATGGATTTGCTCAACTGAGAAGCAAACTAACAATATATTACTGTTTAATACACATTAATACACAATAAAATACACAATAATAAATAGTAATACACAGTAATACAAGCTCAAAAAGTTTCAAATGAATAAATAAAATATTGTGGATTTGTATAAACTTGAACCCTTAACAATGTACAACAATACCTAGTAATACATAGTGAGTATTAATGATTTTTTTAATATAATTTTTCTAATACATAGATGTGTAAAAACTCAAAAAGCTTTCAAATAAATAAATAAAATATTGTGGATTTATATAAGCTTGAATACTTAGCAATATACAATAATACCTAGCAAAATATACCGTAATACACAACAATACCTAACAAAATACACAATAATACACATCAAAATACACTATAATACTCAACTTCAAAATGAACAAAAATATCCCATAAAAAAAGAGAATATATATATAATAATTATATATTAGGGAATAAATGCACTTTTAAAAAATTATCATTTTACATAGTTTATTAACATAAGCATGCATTTTTGCCGTATTCGACATGTAAATTTTTAAGATTACATTTTAAGCTGTGTTTGAAACATCACAAAAAATACAAAAATCATTGCTGCCCACTTTATAAATTCATCGTTGAAGCATTTGACCTTATTTGAGAATTTGATTTGACTTAAAGGTGAACACAATTCTATTGTATTTGTCTCTTGACAATTTTCTCTGTTATAAAAATTATGCTCAATAAAATGTATATTGCCTCATAATGTAAATTGGAAAACAATTATTAGATAAGTAAATTATATCTTACTCTTAAGCTTATTCTTCTTTTCTAATGACCCTTCAGAGAATGCGACGACATGTAAATAAATTTACATCTTCATAGCCGTTACTCATTTCTCTTTCTCAACAGCTACAAAAAGTTTTATTCGCAAAAATTTTAAATATTTAGAAGCTCTCACGATTTTTTTTTAAAAAAAACATAAAAACGGACTGCTGTGATTTCAAAATTTTCACCGCTAAACTGGGTTAGGTCATCAGGTCCTTAAAAAGAGTAATAAATTTATATATGGAGTCCAACACCCCGTGGAAAAATTTCTCCACAATAATAGCGTGCCAAGCCGCGTTAATCTTGTGATCCATCCCTCCACTCCCGATTACCTGAAGTATGGCTTGGCGAGGTCTGACAGTCAAGTCATAAATAAGCCCTTTTGTTTTCAGCAACTTTGCGAGTGATGATCACCGGAGAGTTGGTGCCGATTCTCGAAGCCGTCTGCCTGGGGTAACCAGCATTTTTAAGGCAAGCAAATTTAGTGCATACTTATGGAGCTGGCGGGGCTCGGACGGGAGTCACCGGCGGCTGGCCGCAATTTCGAATCCCTCGAGTGCCGAAGCTTCTGGAGGGCTGGAAACTACGAGGTTAAGTCCTCCCTTCTACCTTCGCCACAAGGTAACTTTTTCCTCTTCCTATTTTTTATGGAAAACTGTTCCCTCTCTAACAGTAGGCAATCTATCTCTGTATATGCACGCTAGAATCCTCCGAGTTCGATCGGGCACGCGTCCACCCCAAGTTTCTGCACTCCAATGCCACCTCCCACAAATGGGCTTTCGGAGGTCAGTTGTGTTCTTTCCCGAACATCTGTGGTTATGCTGATATCAAGTATCAAATGACGGGAGAAAATTAGGGTTTTTTTTTTCAGAAGGCATTGACGATCGAATAAATGAAGTATGGCAAATGACGTTATGATTTTATTTCTTTTGATAGTCGGTAATATTTGCTTTTATCTTTGCGAATGTAAGCAAGGATTGGGTCACAAATAAAACGCCGCACAGTTAGACAAAACCTTGAATGCTTGGATTTAACCCTGAGATGCTTTGCATGTTACCAAGACGTACTGACCACTTATATCTTTGCACTGTACGAATAGCACTTGATTCTAGGGTAGCATTTGAGTTTCTGCTCCACTGAAACATGGTGTATAGATGCACTACGTGGTCATGGTGGGGAGCAAGCATAATAATTTGTTTTGATTTATGTCAGAAGTGTTAAAAAAAAAAAATTGCTCTCCACTTACAATGCATCACTATCTAACCAACATGCTGTTAAAGGGCTATTAGCTAAATCAAATAATCTAGATAGAGCGGATCGGTTAATTTCAGTGAGCTGCATTAGTTCTTTCTTGCTTCAGAAGCACTTCTCGAGTTCGGTGAGTTGCACAATACCATCGTTGTGTGGTTTATAGACATATTAATCAGCAACATTGAAGGTTGGAGATATGCTCAATTCCAGTGGGAGGCAGCGAGTAAGGCATTATTGTTGATACAGGCGGTTGTCAGAAATGGAGCCAATTTTTAAAGCTTTAGTTTAGAGTACTGGATGTACAGGCTAGGAACAAATACCGAGTTTTCAAAAACTTATTTTTTCAAAAAACTCGCGGATGGTGAAGAGTCACTAGGAACCCTTATGTCAGCTTATGTCGTTGGCGAAGATCAGCTTACTATTTATATATTTGAATGCTTCTGTTATGATTTTCTTTGACTTGTTTGAGCATGTTATCAAAGTTAGTAGTCGTGTCCATAGCAGTTGAATTTTGCAGGTTTGGTAGAAGGTATAAAATTGTCAATTGAGTATCGAGAAGCTTTTCGTTCTTGAGGCAAGGCGTAAGCCTCAAGGCATTTTGAGGGGTAAGCCTCAAAATTCAAAAATTGTGTAAAGTGAATATAAAATTTAAAAGTAAATTTTAATATAATATCCAAATAATATGTTAAAGAATGACATATTAATTTTCTATTGAATTATGAATTAACAAATTGACATATCTATGAAACAAAAAATTGCACAAGATATAAAATGATAAATTGCATGAAATAGAATTAAATTCCAATTATTACAAGTGTAAACAACATAAATGATAGGAATTCTATATAAGTATCATATTATATCAAGTTTAACTCCAAATTCCTTCTTTCTCAGTTCCCTACTAATCCACATTTAATTTTTAAAGAAAGCTAAAATAGTTGGCAATAACTCACAAATCATCTGCATTATCATCACTGAGGTGGTTTTTATTTGAGTTGTCATCATAACAAATTGCTCTCTTCCCTATTTCATCCTGTGGAATTCAATGCCTCCCAATCTGCTTTTATTATTTATTTATTTCAGTCATCTTCCTCTTTTATAAATGTTTGACATAAATATAAAGTTGGGATGATCTGTAATTTGGTGAAAGGTTTATGGTACCCTGGTTTGAATCTTTACAAGTTCCAACTTACCTTTTAGTTTTTATTTTCTTATTGCTTTGGGTTTTTGTTGGATTGATACCATAGAAATTGTCCTTTTAAAGT
This sequence comes from Dendrobium huoshanense, assembly GCA_016618105.1. Classification (NCBI taxonomy): domain Eukaryota; kingdom Viridiplantae; phylum Streptophyta; class Magnoliopsida; order Asparagales; family Orchidaceae; genus Dendrobium; species Dendrobium huoshanense. The sequence goes on along the minus strand of CM028356.1, from coordinate 21,234,328 downwards.
AACAAATCAATTATTAGCTTTCCTAAGCGTCATTCTTGTCTTAATATTTTCCTCTCAACTATTTTTCTTTCATCACTAAAGAGACTGTAACAATTTTTTTACAGTTTATTGGCATTTTTTAAGGGGCAATTACATATGTAGCACTCATCTATGCTTTATACAAAACTAATACCCTCCGAGCTCCAATTTTTAAATTCTCACCCAAATATCAAAATTTACTACAAGAAGGCACCTAATTATATTTTTTTTACTTTTCAAATTTCCAATAATTTTATCGTGCATGGGCAAATATGCTGGCCTGATGGCTCAAAAAATTGATATTAGTGTTAGTTTTGTATAAATACATAAGACTTGAATGTTATGTATGGAATTCCCCGTTTTTTATCTGAGGAAAGTTTGTGATACTTTTCACCTTTTCCATGCAGCCATTGCTGAACTTCTTGATAATGCTGTTGATGAGGTAAACATCTTCTTGTGCTGTTGGTAACCATAATCTTTGGGAACTTCTAATTTGTTTGGCAAGAATCATAATTTTGGCTTACGCTACTGCTGCAACTTTTTTGTGTTGGTCATTGTATTTTTAAAACACTGGTGTGCTATTTCATTTGAATAATATTACCCGCCTTCAAGTTTTGCCTAATGAAGAACTTGAATGCTTATTTATTTATTTGTCCTTTTGTATCCTTTTATGATTATGCTCCATAGATATGCAATGGTGCAACATTTGTCAAGGTAGATAAAATGATCAATCCAAGAGATAACAGTCCTATGTTGCTTGTTCAAGGTACTTGCCACCAATATATTATCATGGACTTGCGGGACATCATTTTGTTTTGCGTAGTTTGAGAATGATATCTATCATTATGGGAAATTTTGCAGATGATGGAGGGGGAATGGATCCAGAAGGCATACGCCATTGTATGAGCTTGGGATTCTCAAAGAAGAACTCAAAGACCACAATAGGACAGTGTAAGTTCTTTTGTTCTACCTTTTATGCAGCCTATGGCATTTCATTCTGTTTAAGATTTTGTTGTTGAATCCTTTAAAGGTCAATAGTATGGTTCATGGATCAATATTACATGCCAATCCGTTAGTATCTTTTATTTACTAGAAAACTTTCCTTAAGAAACAGAGACCCTGGATATTTTACTAGTAGTTTATACAATTAAAGATGAGTCTATATAGGCTTCTTTGGTTTTTTGTTTTTTTTGCTATTGCAAACTATTAACTACAAATAGAGCATGAAGGTGTTCAGTATATTTATTCTATCGTTCATTTTCAAAGGTTGAATGTGCCTATGGCCATTGATGATTTTAGCATTAATGTTAAGGCAAACTAATCATGTTTTTTGTCACAAGTCAAAGTATTGTTATGTCACATAGAAGTATTTATCAATCATTGTCATAGACATTTTCATTGCAATCGTCATCTTATTAGCCTTTTAGTAATTTATTTGGGCATGCCTTCTTGTCTTCCTTTTTGTATGATAGTAAAAATATACTAGTGGTGGTTTTATATCAATGACATCTTTTATAAACAACGACTCTTCCAAGTTAAATTTTTTTATATCAGTCCTTCCTAACCGTTCCCTATCCATTTGATACCTTGCGTTATACTTTTTTTGCGGGCTATGAAAATTACCTTTAGTCTTTTTTAATACATGTTAGTGTTTCTGGATTAAGCTTTAGAAAGCAACCATTTTGTGAAAACTTTAAGATTTGGTTTGAATCTTTCATATGCTCAAGCCCTTATAATTAGTTATCGCTCTCAATCATGAGAGAGAATTAAGACAACTTTCTTGGCTTTATAATACTTAGCTTATTGCAAAATGTGTTTTTTGGGTGTTAACATTGACCACTATCACATTCATCAATTCTACATGGAGATCTTCCAACTGTAAGTGGATCCCAACTTTTTGATGTTCGACCATACTACAATTAAGCTTAATCTTTGTTGATCTTAAGTTTTTATATATCATTAGCAAATTTTATGACTTTACACAAAAATATTGATTTGTTGAACTTCACTAAAAAAATAACCTATCCATATTCCTGCAAATTATCTTTCTTGTGGAGATTTTTGTATGAGTGAGTTGGTGCTCCACTAATACAAATTAGATATGATACATTACATTTAAGGGCATGCAATCTTTTTTAGATAAATGGGAATATTTGTCTGTATACATGTGATTTAGGTTTTCCTCTTAATATGATTGAAAGTCTTATTTTCATCATTGTAGATTTAATGCCTTATTGATGAACTCTTGAACATTGTGATTTGCCTATTGATTCTTTTATAGGAGGGATTTTAGCTAGAACTCTTACTTCTATCGAGTTTATCATTCCCATAAGAAATTTCATGACTTAAATCTTTTAGTATTCTATTATTGTTACACACTTGTGTCTACTATTTAGGCAGAATGACGTCACCCATTGTCCATAAGAAATTGAAAGTAAATAAACCGAAGAAACCAAAGAAGGGAGGGGGTTCTCAAATGAAGAAAATGATCCAATTACTTTGAAAGAATTGAATGAGGAGCCATGTGCCATGAAAATCTCATGTGCGGTTCTATAGAGTGATAGTAAGGATGACTTATTTGCCAACTTCTCCACTTTCACTCCCTAAAAATCAAACTCTACCTTACGTAAAGTTGCAGAATACGATTAACCTCTGGATCTCTATATTGATTACATTCCTGCTATATCTCCAGAGGAGAGTTCTTTGCTTCTTCTAGGAATTGATATGATACCGTCTATGTTGTCCCACGATTTAGTTAGTTTGGCATATACATGTTCAATTTTTAATATACCTATGACAATGCTTTGAATCAGAATACAAAAAAGTTGGAATATACTAATTTTCAAGTCTTTGTGGACCTGTCATTTATTTACCTGATAAAAAAGAGTTGGAATAAACTAATTTTCAGGTATTTGTAGACCTATCATTTATTTTGTCTGAGATTTGTTTATTTATTTCCATTTTTAAACTTATATTAAATATAATGAGGATAATTGTGATCCAATTCTTGATTTAAGGTTTGATTTTTCTTTGCAAATAGGATTGGTTATAGAATTTTAGATTAATTAATAAATAGTATTTTTGTATTTTGAGGTCATTGTTTGCTTCTTCCCATTACTATGTACTTGCACTGTTTCAAGTTGTTATGCAAAGTTCTTCCTCCTTTTATTCTCCAAGTTGTAGGTGGAGTTCTTTTGTCTCGTGGCATTTTCTTCGAGAATTCTCAGGCATCATCCTTCTCCCATAGAGAGAGAGAGAGAGAGAGAGAGAGAGAGAGAGAGAGAGAGAGAGAGAGAGAGAGAGAGAGAGAGAGAGAGGGTGTTGCTTATGGATTGTGCTTGTCAATATTACTTAAGCAACTTGAATTGGGTTAGAAAGACAAACAATGATAAATTTTCATTATGGAGTAAGTGTTTATAGTAAATGAACAAACTGATATCAATGGATTTACCACTAATCGTGCAAAAGCATTTGTAATATTTCTAGTAAGATGATATTCACAACGAAGAATTGTATAGTGCATACTAGTAAATCTAATTCATCTTAATCATTGATCAAACATGTCCACACCATTTACCTGAAACATGAAAAAGAAATCGTACATTTATATGCATCATTGTTGCTTAGGGATTGGGGAATTGAAATGAATGCCAATGAATTTTTTTACTATCAAAACTTATGATGCACATAAATGATTAGACACGGAACACACCAATTATTAAAAAATAGTAGCATATATGGGTTGAACACATTATTATAAGTTTTATATTTTAAAAATATATATAAAAATTGAATAAGTAGAATATTTAAAATAAATGAGAAGTAATAAGTTATATAGTTATGATTTGTGTTTAAAATGATTAATATTAGGATGTCGAGAGTTGGGTGTCGATGTCATATGTCAGTCATCAAGAGGTAAGCGATAATGCTGTTGAGAGTTAGGTATTGATGTTGTGCAATGTGCATCAGATATTGATGTCGAGACAACATTGGCTGTTGTTGTCAAGACGACGTCAATTGTCGATGTTGAGACTACCTTGGACTAAGATGAGATGTCGAGACTACGCAGGGGCATGGTTGTAGGTGTAGAAATTGTTGGCGTTGAGCGTCAATGTCAAGATAGCGTCAAACTTCGATGTTGAGATGATTTTGAAACGTTGATGTTGTGGCGGCATTGGACGTCGATATTGAGATGAGATTGGGGGTTGTTGTGAAACCCTAATTGCGACTTGCCAAAGAAATGAAAATGAGAATGTTTAAGTAATGAGGTATTGAGTATTGACGATTGATTTTAGGATGTGGAGAGGAAATATGAAATTAAATTTTTTTAATAAATAAAAATTTGAAATACAATAAATTATGTTAAAATTTTTTTTCATAAAATAATTTAGACACTTATGTTGGACATGAGCGTCTAATTTATTTTAATATTTTTTTATCGGATGTCTTCGGCCTGTTGAACACGTGTTGAAATCATGTCCGGCACTGCATGCCTTTTTGAAGAGAAGTGTTGGTGCATCATAGATCAACACCAATATTTAAGAGCTTTTTGATTTGTTGGAGCATATTGTTGGGATTTCTTCATGGATGTGATCTATGTGATTGTTGTTTTGAGAGCAAAGATAGACATAGGAAATGGGATGGTTTGTAAACATGCAGATAGGGAAACAGAAATTTTATGTTAATGAAGCATGTATCAACCATGTAAAGGGTACTTTTCAATTTATTGAGGTGGATAGCTATGAAGCTTGATTTGTAGAGAATGATGACTGGTAGAATACTGAAGAAAGTAGTCATAATGTCGATGTAATGCCATTCATATCTAATAATTTTTTTTAGAGTTTGGCATAGTCAAAGTTTTTTGAAGTGAATGTAATAAGTATTGTTAATGGATTACCGTTTCTTCATTTGTTTAGCATTAATGGGTCTTTATTACATTGCCTATAATTAAATTCTAGCTGCAAAGTCTTTTGCATATTAAAAATTGACTGCTACATAGTGAAAAATCAGACTGTCAAGCGTCAAAATTTATAGCATTTACTAGATATTACTAATTTTACAGATATTCAGAAACTAAAGGATTCATAAATGGAGAAAAATGTTAACATGACACGAAATAATAACAGGGCGGTTTTGATTTTTTAGTATTATGCTTTTATATTTAAGTCCGATGCAAAGTGATTTTGTTGTAAATTTCATACATTTGCTTCTGAAACTATTCATGTACGCATTAAAAAATGTTCCTCAACAATGATTTTGAGAATAACATTAAATGACATGTGGCAGGTATTCATGATGCAATTCACTTGTAATTGAATCTAAACATAAGTGCTTTATAGGGTTTTGAGTATTTGCCAACCTGTTCTAACCATGGATTTGAATAACTGGCTTGAGAAGTTTGTTATTGATAGACATCGTTTTATGTGAGCTAGTTGATATTGTGACATGTAGTTATGCCAGTGTAAGATATTTTGACCTACTTTAACATAGGGAATCACGTTTATTTATATAGTTTTATTACTGATTTTGCCTGGTTTTTCATATGTATCTTTATAAATCAACTTACCTAAATGAGAGATTTATGATAATTTGATGAATATTTTCATTGAATGAACTTTATGTTGTGGTTGTGAGCATAATTCCTATTTTCTATTTACACGAGGTCTTATTTCTATCTACATGACATTATTTATTTCCTATGAATTTTTTGGCTCCTTTTAAATTATTAATAATGGAGGGATTTGTGCACTAGAATTTGACATGAGTGAAACAACTTGCTAGTGTTGTGTTAATTTTAATACGAAAAGTGCTCCAAACCATGTCATGTTAGTGTCATGCCTATGATTTGCATCTGATTTAACTTGACGCCCCTTTTATTTAAGCACTCAAACTCTGCTTTTATAAGCTTCTATTCAATGACATGAAATTTTTTGATTTTTTAAGTTTTTAAATTTAATTTTTGACCTCCTCTTCTCAGATGGTAATGGCTTTAAGACGAGTACTATGAGATTAGGTGCTGATGCAATTGTATTCACTCGTGCTAGTCGTGACTGGTATAATATTCTCTTTTCACTTTGCTCCATATCCCATCTTCACCATTTATTCTTTGGCACAAGCTTGGTTTTTCCCTTGTGATATTTTGAAAACAGTTTAAGTTGATATATATATATATATATATATATATATATATATATATATATATATATATATATATATATATATATATATATATATATATATAATTATTATTCTTAGTGGTTGAGATCTTAAATCAGTTTGTGCGTCTTTTTCCTTGTTAGAAAGCATCCGTCATACCTTTATTTTAAATGATAATAAAGGAAGAGAAGAAGACAACATTCTAAAGCTTACGAAATTTTTTTTTGATAAATTAATTTCTCCGAGTGGAAAAAAATTGAGCCGACTCTATTAACATGGGTAGAGATACCAAAAATGTTTCAATGTCTCCTCCTTGAAAATAATGTTTTGCATTTGAAGAAGATATGAAAACCATCTTCCAAATTTTCTTCGTGTATGTCTCAAATGGCTAATATGATAATTCTTGGCTATCAAACAGAATTCGTTAGGGATTTTTCTTATATAAATAATCCATCCAAGAACCTCATTTTTAAGAGGATCAATACTTTTCCACCTCTAAGAACATATCGGATTATCAATACAAGAATTCACCCATAAATAATAGAAAGAGTTCATCGAGTGTGTGCCATTGGATTGAAGAAGCAAAAGGAGATGCCATGGTCATTATCCACGTTAATTCAATTCATGAAAGTGTAAAGAAGCTCCTTATAATTAAGCTGATGTGGAATAATCTATTCCTAAAGCTTTGCCATTTAACCTTTGGAATGAAATGAGAAGCAACAAAATTATTATTATTATAAAAAGATGTGAAAAGATCATTGATTGAATAGCAAGTGTGTAGCCATTGTTGACCTCCATATGTGTCTAGCTACCAATTCATGCAAAGGCAATTAATTTAATTTATAAGTGAGTAAACAAGTTTTTTCTTATAATTAATGTGATGAGGAATTGATGGGGACATCAGATTTCGACACGTGTACCATCGACGGAGGCGCCGATCGACGGCCATGATTCAGAGTCTTTATTTTTGATATTTTATTTTATTCATGTCATTTATATTTCATGTTTTTCCTTTTGTACCCCTATGAGGGAATTAGTGCGTTGTGTAGCCCAAGGGCTTTGTCGTCTTTATGCATTTTATTTCTAGTTAGCCTATATAAAGGCTTTGTCATTGTATTAGAGGGGATTATTGATGAATGAATGACATTTCTTGTTTGTTCTCTTTGTGAGTGCATGGAGATCTCTTTGTGAGTTCTTCGATTGGGATCTCTTAGTGAGTTCTCTACTTTTTCTTTTATTTTAATTATTTTCTTTTTTCCCGCAAGAAGAGCTCCACATACATCTCCCTCTAGTGTTGCCGCCGACCCCTCCATTGGGGTTTCTCGCCGCCGGCCACGACGCCCACCTCCGACCGCCCCATCACCACCCGCCTCCTTTCATCTCATGACGATTTGAAATATGAAATTCAAGCTCCAAAATTCTTCCCAAATTCAGAAATTCTATATTTGGAAAGTTTGTAAGTGAATCCAAATTGAAATTAAAATCAATTTGGATTTCATTAAAACTCATCCTAGTCATCATACCATGGTTGGAAATCTTTCACCCTCTCTCCAAACCCTCCTCTCTCTAGCCATACCGCCGCCCCCCTATCAAGCTCCCAAATTAATTTTGTATTCAATCCCCTCATGTGATTTGAAATCCTAAATTGAATGCAAATAATTCTCCCTCCAATTTTATTAAAACTGAAAATAACTTCAGTTTTCAAGCTCCTCCCTTCTCTCCCCACCGTCGGCTCCCCATTGGCTTCACCGAATTTTTTTTTATTAATGCCTTAATTGCATTAATTAGGAATTTCAAATTCCATTGTTATTTCCCTTTTAAATTCATAAAATTGAAATCAAATTCAGCTTTCTAAATTTCACTTCTCCCCTCACCCTAACCCCACCGCCGGCCTCCCCTCTTCTCTCCAACCCGCCGACCAACCATCTCCTCCCTTGGAGAATTCTTCGCGGCGTCCTTTCTATCTCGCCTCAATGATGCATGGAGGAACCCGAGTGGAACTTCGGGTTTGAATACGACAACCAAGGGAGGGTTAATATCCTTCGATCGCCGTTCTTCGACGTCGGCTTTGACTTCGACGATACCGTTGAAGAATACTTGGATCGGATCCTACCAGCGCTAGTGGATTCCATCGACGACCACTTCTCCGTCTACACGTGGATCATCAAAGGTCATCGTCACGTGTCTCCTCCACATCCGGCACCGTCCTCTTCTTCCCTACGGATCTACGGCACCGTCGCCCTTAGAGTGGCCTCATCACTTGCATGGTTATTCTTCTTCCGACGGACCTAGAAATAGGAGAATGAGCGTAGCCTCAAGGTGAGACAATCGCTTTGTTAACCGCCGGATTCTAGTTGCCCATTCATTTTCATTGCTTATTATTGAAGTTGTTATTTTATAAATCTTGCAAATTTAGTTGTAGTAAATTACCTAGACTTTGTTGACTTCTAAGACCTCTATTGAATTGTCAACTTTGGGAAGCCTTGAATTGTATTTTCATTACGCAAACAAAATCCTATTAATTTCTATAAAACAATTCCTGGTTTCACATCAGGAATAATCCATTTTAAAGCTTTGCCATATGATTGTATGAATGAAAATGCGAAGCAACCAAATTATTATTATTCTCAAATGTATATGAAAAGATCATTATTGACCTTAGTGTGTGTCTTGCGACCAATTTGAGCAAATAGGATGCGTATGATCACCAACAAACACGACACAAAATTGGGTTAGAAAAATTTGGTCACAATATAAGTCACACAAATTTTGTTGGTTTGCGAAACATACTATGATGATGTGTCAAAAACATTGATTTTTTCAAGAAAGAACCTCTCATATTGCCAAATATCCAGTTGATAAAAAATAAAAAAAAAGATCTAATGTTGCCCTTTTGCTAAATAAATTGCTTTAATGTGCCTGGAACATTGAAATTAGCCAAAAATGAGATAATAATGCTTGGGTTGTCGCACAAAAGTGAAACACAAATTTACTTTTACGCGAGGTGATAATATACACTTCGAGGTGCATGATGAATGAGAAATTGCGAGAGGAACCTTGCACGCGTCTTGTTCTACTGTTGCGTTCCTCATCCTTATGTGTAAAAAAAAAAGAGGAGAAAAATCTAAAACGAAAGGCTGTCGCTCTCACTTTTACTCTCCCCAATTCACAACTTAAGTATTCATGCTCGTTGTTCCAGCGTGATGAGGAAATTCTATGTATTTATTGGTGCAGATACATTAAAGCTTATGCACGTTTTTTTTTTTAGTGCAGTGGGATAGAAGACCCCTCTTGTTGTGTTATCTCATGACACAGTGTATGCATGTTTTTTTAATATGGTGGAAGGCCTAGTACCCCCGAAGATGTCCCATATGCAGGGAATACTCTAGCTTATAGTATAAAATATTTAGTATAAAATATCTAGTACAACATCAAAAACATAAGCAAATAATCACTCACTGACATGAAAATACCTTCATTGCCAAAGAGAAATGAAAATGAGAATATTCGATGAATGGGTATTAAATGCAGACGTTGATTTGGTGTTGTGGATATGAAATAAGAAATTTAGTTTAAATCTCGCCAAATATAAGAAATTATATTTTAAAAAAATTATAAAATATTTAAGATACGCGTGTCCGACACGCGTGTCCAATTTGTTTTTAATATTTTTTTAATCGGACACATTTTCGGTGTGTCCGACACGTGTCAGAGAGGTCGGAGTGTCGGACACTGCACGCCTCTTTGAGGAGAAGTGTCGGTGCATCATAGGCTACAAGTGATTACCAACTTTTTTTTGGCAGCTTTAAAATCAATGACAGTGAATTACTTTGTTAGCATTTGTATGCTTGAATTCAAATGTGCAAGTCGGTTTTCTTATGTTGTTGAGTTTACTCTTTATAGATTATTACTGAAAACATGTTAATAATGTTACAGCCATGAAACTCAAAGCATCGGCCTTCTATCATATACATTCTTGAGAAGAACAATGAAAGATGACATCATTGTGCCAATGGTGATGCTATCTTTGATTCATTGATATTATTTTGCGAAAAGGTACAACATTACTAAATTAGAGCCTACCTTCTGCCATTGCAGGTTGATTTTCAAAGTTATGAAAAGGAAATGAAACCATTAGTTTATAGTTCACAGGATGATTGGGATGATAGCTTAGGAGTAATTCTTGATTGGTCACCATTTTCTTCGAAAGTGCAGCTCCTGCAACAGGTTTCATTTCTTCTTGAAATTGATTTATGTTCCATTGGAATGCAAGTTGCGCTTCTCCATGAAGAAGCCAATAGTTTGAGGAATTTTCATGGAATTTAGGGAGTGGATGCATTCTAATGGAGGAGACAAACCACTATAATAACATCGATCTCTGTCTGTCTTTATTTTTACTCTATTTTTTGTTTTTATTCTCATGCAATCGGTATACACTTGCTCTCATATTCTCACATACTTGCTGGATCAATCTTGGTTAAAGTTATTTTTAGTTTCAATTTATTTCTGAAGACACCCAGAGTCAACCTCCCTACTAATTTTCAGCTAGTTAGAGGCCAAGCATATGCCTGCTTCTTTATAATCTTGTGATTTTTTTTTTTGTATTTTGACACGTGGAACTTGCTATTGCCGCTACAATAATTTTATCTTATGTGTAGCATGCTTCATGTAAATAATATGATTAACTCGTTTTTTGTTAGAAATTGCATATTTTTTCTTTAATAGACCATTAATGTACATCATATCACAGTGAGCTTCATCTCTTTTACACAATGAATTCAGTTGTCAATATCCGCTGCAGACATGCAAGGTAGACTGAAGCTTTCTATGAAATTAAGTTTTTGGGACGGCACTGCTTTAGTACATAAGGCAAATTTTTGCGTCCTTGCTTACCTTTCCTGTGCGGTCCGCTGCTTCCCGTGGTTTTGAAGGGTCGTAAATGAGATAGCGGAACTCTTTCTCCTTCCTACCTCTATCATTCCCCTCGGTCAGAATACAGATTGGCAAGAGCGATGGACACGCCATACTTTATTACCAAAATCTCCGCATTGGTGACGTTTGCCGTTTGCAGGGAGAGAGGGGGCCGGCGACTACGGCTGTGGGTAAGAGAGAGGGCCTCGTGCTTCACCTCATAATTTGTGCAAGAGATTCTAAGAACTGCAAACCACATGGCTTTTCAGAGTGGCGAGAAATCCTCCGATGCCCATAGAATGAGATTCTTGATTCAGTGCTAAGCATCTAAAGGCATTGTTAGGGGAAGGGCCCCTACCTGTTGCTGGTAAAGATTTGGGTAGGAGCTCTATTTATTTTTTTTTATTTTACTTCTATGGTAGTCATGGAGCTTTTCATTTCATCTTCAACAAAAGAGGAAGAGAAGGGGTTCCCTGGCATTAGTAAAATTAGGGTTGGTTGGCAAGGTGATTGCTGCTTTGTGAGATTGTTTCTTTATTTTCTTACTGGAGGGGCGATAAGTGATGGGGATTGATGCCATTGCTAAACCTGTAGTTAGACATTATTGATGTTTGGTTGATTGACTTTAGTCTTGCACGTAGAGCACATGGTGGCCATCCTTTGGTTTCTTATGGATTTTTATGTTCTTTTGTAGGCCTTAGGAGCCACTCATTGTAACTAGTATTCTTAGATTATGGCATGGTTTAACTTTTTTGGATGAATGAACGATACTTTCCGCTTCTTTTTCTGTAAATGTTGCCATGATCACCTTTTTCTCTTTAACTGCTAATTTCCTTGTTCCCAAGTTTTGATCTATCTTCCCTCTCGATTCCCCCTTCTCCCTCTCATTTACCTCTCTCGTCTATTTCATTTTCTACATCTTCTCAACTCTCCATCTACTCCCCCCTTATCTCTCCTTCACTTTCAAGTCCCCCTCTTTGCACTCTTACTCTCTTTGTATTGGTTTCTTCATCATTCTCAGACCTCATGCCCACTCCAACTCGATTAATATTTTCACACTTGATTCTGTCTTCTTACTCCTAGGCTTTGCAGCTATGATGCACGGACACGGACACGTCGACACGGACACGACACGACACAGACACGAGACACGGCATTTTTAAAAAATATAGGACACGGGTGCGGCGTGGACACGGCATAATAAATTTTTAATATAATATATAGAAATTATGACGACATTATATTAAAAATGACAAGGAATAATAAATCAATTTCATGATAACTTGTTTAGCTTATAACATAAAAATGTTTAGTACCAAATATCAGTACAACCACAAAAATATAAGCAAAAAACCATTTAGTACAACATGAAGGTCCAACTACTCAATAGATGGAATGATAGAATTAGGTTCAGATGTTGATTTTTGACCATCAATATCATCATCATTGAATATCATTGCTTCCAACTCTGGTTAATCTAGAGAAAGATTTGCAACCTCCAATAATCTCATATCATGAAGGCACTCGAACCCATCTCCAGTAACATCCCACATCTTATTATCACATGTCATATAAAGTGAGGTTTTCCTTGATAGAAGACAAAGATTATATTCCTCCTAAATCATAATGGATATTCTCTATTTCTCCTAAGTGCGGACGTTGATTTGATGTTGTGGATAGAAAATAAGAAATTTAGTTTAAATCCCGCAAAATACAAGAAATTATAATTTAAAAAATTCATAAAATATTTAAGATACGCGTGTCCGACACGCGTGTCCAATTTGCATTTAATATTTTTTAATCGGACACGTTTCGGTGTGTCCGACACGTGTCGGAGGAGTGTCGGACGAGTGTCGTGTCGGACACGGTGTCGGACACTGCACGCCTCTTTGAGGAGAAGTGTCGGTGCATCATAGCTTTGCAGCTATTTAGCCCAGCAATCTCTCTGCACATTACTGTCTCTCTGAATCCTAAGACACTGCTATCCTATCTTTTCTTTCACTTAATTAAAGGGACACTCTGTATTAGAATGGTTTAGAGCTAAGGACATTAGTTATACGTACTTCTATATATATATATATAAATTTTTGCAACTATCCTTCCTTTCATATTCTGTATAAATACAAAAACTAAACTAATTTTGACCTCCATTTGTGTTCCACATTCTGACACAATCAAATTAGATGATGACGGTTGAAGGCAGATGCAATTTCATAAATTTCACTCGAGCATCATTGAGATATTACCCATTTCACAAAATAGACCTTCCTGTTGTGTCAGGATGCCAAAATGGTATTGGTAGGCCCTTTGATATCAATTTAGTTGTTGCTTGAGAGGAAAGCAAAAAAATTGCCATGCACGAAAGATAAGAAATTTCAGGAGTCCATACACATTTCCTTTACTACAACATAAAAGTAATTATGATTAAAAAAATATAAATCATCTTCATTTAAAATGATATATATATACACATATATAGTTTAAAATAATTAGTATCATTATAATAAAAAGAAAAATATAATATGGATTTATTTTTAAATATAAATAAAAAATGCAAATTACAGTAGTTTTAACGACTTATGATTTTGAAACCATAGGCTCTCAAGGTATCTGTTGCTAGGCGTGCCATAACCACTTTTAACTGAATCGTACAACACCCTTTGCAATATTAAATAACACAAAAACACATCCACCAACTCTCTTTTCTTCACACACTCACTGCAAGCATGCACACCTATTATTCTTTATATCAACGCCCTGCATGATCTCTTTAAACCCAAATCTCTCACCTTTTCTTCATCTTAGCAGCTGCAATAGCTCATAATAGCTGCCAATCCTTCACTAGCGCCTCCCTGTCCATCAATGCACTCCTTTGGTAACTTCGACTTTTGGTCCAATCTCCATTTTTCTAATACAATCTCTTCAAATATTGTTGTCAACATTGTGTTGAAGCATTAAGGTGCAGCTTCATTATCTTGTATAAACCTTGTGTGTGTCTTTATTGACGCAATGTGTAAGTTATAATTTATTATTTTTTGCGTGAGGGGAACTCTTCTAGAGTATCTTTTCATGTTTTCTTGTAGTGGATCTAAAGATAACTCGTCCAAACGTTTGCGTAGGACCTATTCATGTCATTCTTGGCTTGATTGTGGACAATACATTTGCCATGGTGTCCTGTACACTACCCACGTATGCATTTTATTAATGTGATGGGTAGACCCATCATGCTCCCTATTAACCCTTATGTTGGGGGTGATGTAGAAGTGTTGCCAAAATTCACTCAATCCATGTAAAAAGTTGTGCAAAAAAGAATTTTGGGTCAAAATTGGTGCACCAACCTTAAAAGAATTGATAAAGTACAAAAGTGAGATAACATGAATAGTCAAAACACTCATATAAAAAAAAAGAACTAATTGAACCGGCATGAATTATAATAGGGGTGTAAAAAACGACATTACTCGAAAACCCGAGCCGAACCTGACTAGAAAAATCCGGGTTCGGGTCAACCCGTTTAAGAAACGGGCTAGGTTCGGGTTTAATTTCTGAACCCGTTTAGAATTCAGGTACGGTTCGGGTTGACCCGGCAACCCGAAATCAACTCGAAGTGACCCTAGTCCAGGTCTACAGTCTCCTAGCCCGCCTGACTGGTGACTGCTAGTTTTGAACTGGTTCGAAATGCGAAATCTCCAAGCGGAAAGCCTTCTCGCCTTCTGTCAGTTTCATTTGTGCCAAGATGCTCCTAGTCCGCCTAGCCCTAGCCTGCTTGACTGCCTCGATCTGGCCGCCTCACCTCACCACGCGTCACACTCGACAATCGACAATAGATGCCCACGCCGCACCCGCAGCTCGCATGTCCCGCACTTTGACTCGGCAGCGGACGCCCGCAAGCCCACGCGGCACGTTGCCTGGCTCAGTCCGAGTCCGCCGCTTGCAAGCCCATGCGCTCGGCCTTTGCCTAAGATGCTGGCCCCCAAGTGATGCTATCAAGAATTTATGTACTTTTTATTTTATTTTAACAATAGTATATTTTGTTTTCTTTTCTTTTTTAGCTATCCAATGATGGGAAAGCATCCAATGAACATGGTAGGTAGTGCATATGGCTTGATAGACCTTTGGTTTGCTGGCTTGATTGGTCCGTAGCTGCTGGTGGTTCTCGGTTGGCTGTTTTGGAGCATTCGTTATTGAGCTGGTTCTCTAAGTTGCTTGAGCTGAAGTTTAGCAGCTCATTAATATCCAAAAAGGTACCTCATTATGAAGTTTACTTTTGGAGTGGCCTTGTCCCTTCCCCTTCCCCTTTCTTCTTGTCTCTTGGGATACCGTGGCTTGCTTTTTAATGGTGGCTGAATTCTATGCATTAAAATAAAGAAGGGTGTTGTTTTTCGTGTTGGCCTCTTGGGATTTCACGACTGGCTTCTGTTTTCCGTGCCTGGACTCTTTTCCCGTGGCCTTGGCTCTTTGGTCCGTGCGGTTCCCTCGTCTCCCGTGGCTGCCTCTTTGGTTCCTGGTTTGGGTGATTACCTGTGAGCATGGGGGGAAGATTTCTATGCTTATAATGCTTTGGTTCTTATGGAAAATTAAAGTCATGTGACTCTTGGCATTCCTCTCTCTCGCCTATATATATGAGAAGATGTTGTGAAGAAGAGGGAGTTGATATTTGTGAGCATATTTGCTATTAACCTGCGGGTTTATTCGGAAATCCTGCGGGCTCTTTCCACCCTTCTTTTCTCATCCCCTCCGGAAATTCTCCAAAAAAGCATTTCTCACCCTTTCAAAAAAGAGATTAGAAGTCCGAGAAGAAAGGGTGGAAAGAGCCCGCAGGATTTCCGGAGGGGATGAGAAAAGAAGGGTGGAAAGAGCTCGCAGGATTTCCGAATAAACCCGCAGGTTAACAGCAAATATGCTCACAAATATCAACTCCCTCTTCTTCACAACATCTTCTCATATATATAGGCGAGAGAGAGGAATGCCAAGAGTCACATGACTTTAATTTTCCATAAGAACCAAAGCATTATAAGCATAGAAATCTTCCCCCCATGCTCACGGGTAATCACCCAAACCAGGAACCAAAGAGGCAGCCACGGGAGACGAGGGAACCGCACGGACCAAAGAGCCAAGGCCACGAGAAAGGAGTCCAGGCACGAAAAACAGAAGCCAGCCGTGAAATCCCAAGAGGCCAACACGAAAAATAGCACCCTTCTTTATTTTAATGCATAGAATTCAGCCACCATTAAAAAGCAAGCCACGGTATCCTAAGAGACAAGAAGAAAGGGGAAGGGGAAGGGACAAGGCCACTCCAAAAGTAAACTTCATAATGAGGTACCTTTTTGGATATTAATGAGCTACTAAACTTCAGCTCAAGCAACTTAGAGAACCAGCTCAATAACGAATGCTCCAAAACAGCCAACCGAGAACCACCAGCAGCTACGGACCAATCAAGCCAGCAAACCAAAGGTCTATCAAGCCATATGTACTACCTACCATGTTCATTGGATGCTTTCCCATCATTGGATAGCTAAAAAAGAAAAGAAAACAAAATATACTATTGTTCAAATAAAATAAAAAGTACATAAATTCTTGATAGCATCAAACCTCTTTAAAAATCTCCTCAACCCACGACACAGAGAAATAAAGGGGTTGCAGAGAGGTCAGGTCAGGAATTTTCGTAGCCCACAATATTTTTCAATACAATTCATTTTGAAAAGAAAATTGCTTGGGCTGCCTTGCTTATAGGTTAAGGCTACAAATAATCTTCATACGTGATGCTTTATGTACATGTGTGGTGTTTATAGGATCTGCAGTACAATAACTCTCGAAGTTTTAATCTTGTATGCATGAAGGTAGAGTTGACAATATTTAACACACTAAATATCCAATAATTAATCCTCTTCATCCGAGGATTGAGTTGCATGAACTATAATAAAATATGTGTCAAGGTATATTCAAATCCCACTAATTCATACATTTACTTGGACTTGATCCTCTAAAAGTGGCAGATAGAGTCAACAAGGCTCATAACCAACCATCTTATGGACCTGATCATTTGCTAATAAAATAACAAACTTGGAAATGCTCATGTCATAATAATCTGCATCTAAAATTAAAATTATGTGCTTTTGTCAATTATGATGGGCATAATTATTGTTGATCATAACCGGAGGGGACCCTCACAAAAAAAAGCTCTCAAATTCTAAGCAAATGCATGTCAGAAAGCAAGAGATAACAACCAGAAACTCTCTGAATGTAAGTCCCATAGCCAAACAAAAAACCTAAAACATATAAAAAAACTTAAATTAAAATTCTTAAGTAAATGCTAGTTGCTTTACACTTATAGCATCTAGCTATCTATAGTTTCACACTAGCTTATCAAGGATGGTAAATTTAATGTTCGATGAAAAGCTCAAAAGGGCTAATGTCATGTCAAATGTATGTATATGTTTATACTAAAAAAAGTATGCTTGTATGAGGCAACCCACCATTTAAATAGTTGTTTAGCCTGATTGTGATTATATAATTATTTTACTATTATGACTTAAGCTCAGAGGTTTCTCAATGCATAAGTCTATGTCTTGAGCCATAAAACACTCAATAAGGCACACGGCTCTTTATTCGTCAAACTTTGTTTAAAATTGACCACATGCTTTGATTCCAATTCTATGAAGTTTTTTCGGATGACACAATTTATGTTTGCTGACAATGATCATTCGATTAGTAAAAAGACTAGGTTCCATGACATCCCGATGCTTGGGATGCGATTTTAGCTTGAAAATCAAATATCACTTGAGTATTAAATTAATTTGTCTTGGATTGAGCCAAACAAGCAAAGACGCTAGTCACATTAGATATTGAGGCGTTTTCTGTCTGTGAGGCGAGGTGTAAATTAAGTTGGTACAATGTGCTAAAAGGTATTAAAAAGTGTTATGAGTGATATTAAATACCTTTGCTAATATCCCATCATTATTTACATTAAATTGAAACACAAACTTAGGCAAAATATCAACCTTTTAATCAGGCAGCTCATTTACCAAGGGCTTGATCCCTCATTTTTAGGAACGCAAAGGATGGCATCAGCTACTCCCTTCATATTATTCAATGATGTTTATTTTCTCTTTGTATGGGCAATTATATTGATCAAAATTATTGTAATGTTCCGCTCATGTATTTTGCTAATTTTTGTTTGAACTTGAACTTGATACATGAATGCTATCCATTTATGATGAACCAAACTAATGTCTTCAAGATTAAGAGTACTGTTATTCTCTCCTACCTTCTGAATATGGACCAAAGTATAATCCAAAACTACAAGAAAACCCAAGCAATCATTCATATGCCTTAGAATGCTTACAAAGTTGGTCACCATGATAATTTGTGAATGAATTTATTATTTTGATATTCAAGGAAGTCCATCTTGAGTCCTACCTGATCATTCCTTCTTGAGTTTCTTTACTATAGGATATCAAGGATTTAATATCAAATGAGTTTCCTAATGAGCTATTATCCATGAGTGATATTTAGTATATCATAAACTAATTAGTAGCTTTTTAATTCCCTAACTTACTATCCTTCGTCATATTCAAGGACGCACAAAGGATTATTTTGAGTTGAAC
This sequence comes from Dendrobium huoshanense, assembly GCA_016618105.1. NCBI lineage: Eukaryota > Viridiplantae > Streptophyta > Magnoliopsida > Asparagales > Orchidaceae > Dendrobium > Dendrobium huoshanense. The sequence goes on along the minus strand of CM028356.1, from coordinate 21,215,639 downwards.
AAGCATGTTGACAAACCCTTTCATAAATGATTCATTTAAAAGTACCTGCTTTGCCAACTCCAAGTAAATATGGATATTAATGAATGCTTATGGATGTTGAACCATTCCATGGTAAGACAACATGTTAAAAATAGTGGCAAGATCCTCATTGTTTTCCATTGAGTTTGTCATTGATTCTAGTAAGGCCGAGTGATTAATGGAAGATCGTCTTCACATTTTCTGCATGTGGCTTGTTGCGCCATTTGGCCTTTCTAAAGCCCCAAACATAGTTACTAAGGTTATGAATCAACTATTGAGATTTCTTATCAACATATTATTACTCTTAAATTTTGATGGTATCCTTGTTTATAGCTTTAAAACTTGACCAACACACTCGAGCTAGCATTAGAGATATTCCAGATTGAAACTCTTACATAAATCTAAGTTGTGTACATTCTTTTGATCCCTTACTATTTTCATTAGCTTATTCTTTTTGCTCAAGGAGCGACAGTGTAACACCCCACAATACCCCTTAACAGTACAATGAATATTACTAACATAAACATAATATTTTCATCAATCAATCATATGATACTTTTGAACATTTGAAAAATTTTATTAAAAAATCCAACAGTTTTCATTCATCACTTCAACAGAAGCACCTAATAAATTTAAGCTTCAACAAAACATACTTACAGAGCCACTAAGAAATCCAAAATAAAATTTTAAATAATACATTACACTGATAAATCTTGTTAATAGTAATCTTAAGATGCTATTGCAATAAAAATAAAATGCAAAAAGGAAAATAAAAAGAAAAAGAAAATAGTAAAAACCCAAATCAATTTTTAGTTGTTTGACCTACCGGCCTATGTCCACTCTCCAAGTCCTCTACTTGGGAGTTTCACTATCACTCTCTTCTTCTGTTCCTAGCAAGGCAGAGAAGCCTCACTTTTTCATATGTAATGAGGAATTCATACACCACTTTCTTTTCGGAAAGTGCACTAATCCCTTGCTACATTGATTTGATCTACAAAGAACAGGAACAACATGAGATCTCCTCAATCTCTACAATGACAAGCTCAAGAAGTTCTCAACCTCAAAGCTTTAGACTCTCAAATCAGAGGATCATAGGGATGTGATTTGAGGACAACGAAAAATATAACCTTACACAATAAATCTCTCAAAAACTTTTGAAAGCATGAAGAAGAGAGAGAGAGAGAGAGGGAGAGAGAGAGAGGGAGGGAGAGAGAGAGAGAGAGAGAGAGAGAGAGAGAGAGAGAGAGAGAGAGAGAGAGAGAGAGAGAGAGAGAGAGTTTGTTTAGAAATTTTTCTTGCAAGGATATCTCAAATCTCTTGGCTGCCTCTATTTTGCAAAAGTCCCACTAAGGTTTCTTCTATATTCTATTTATATGATTATTTAATAACAAATTCTAAAAATTACTTTTTTTAATGTTTGTTAGATCGTAAAGTCTGATCCTTTGATCTTAGAGTACAATCATCACAATTCTTTTCAAAAGCCTAAAAAACTTGCATGTTTATTCAGACTGGACGATTAGTTCATACACTGCCTCCAGGATATTCAATAGGTTTGTACCATTAAGTATCGTACCAAACTACTCTCTATTTATTCAGATTTTATGATATGATTTGTACCATACGACATTGTTCATGATATGATTTTAATTATTCTTTTGGATTCTCGATCCTTAATTAGGTAAATTATGTAAATAATCTTCCAGTATTATTTTTATTGTATAGTATAATTAGTTAAATTTCAAATTTACTTATTTAAGTAAACAATTGATAACAGTTGTTTAATTTGATTATGACTTATTGTATGGTTCGATTAGTATCGTATAATATATTTAGTTTTGCAAATTTAATTCTAAAAATCTTGTTAATTAATTTGACTTGATTATTTAAATTCACTAGAAAGGACACTCATATCGTATAGTACGATTCAAGTTGTACAATACTATTTGTCATTAATTAAGTGATTTTAATTAACTGATAGTTGATTATCATGCTGTTTCATGCAATATATATTTTATTAGAGCCTTATTTGTTTTTTCCTGTATTTGTACTTCTTTTTTATGCTGCAATTCTTGAGTGTACAATCACATATTTTCTTTAAATGATTTAAATCTTCAGCATACCCTCAAGGAATTCATACGTTCATTTTGTTTTTTTGGTGCAGTTTGAGGATGTTGGATCTCATGGAACAAAAGTGTTAATATATAATCTTTGGATGAATGATAATGGCCTTCTGGAATTAGACTTTGATGACGATGACGAGGTATGTGAATTTTATGATGCATCTGCTATACAGCTACTATATATGTTGTTTCCTTTGTAGGTTACCATGTTTCTCGTTGGTGAAATGTAATTCTAAGTCAAGGGTAGTGCAAGAATTTGCAAAGTAATAGTTCCTTCAAAATTGTGGCTTGAAGCTATGTTTGACCTATTATACTTGTACCTATGTTATCACCATGTTTGGGAGCTAGCTAGATTATAATGACCTTGCTACTGTATTTATTGTATTCACAACAAATATATAATAGAGGCTTTAACTTCTTGATGCGGCTGTAACCTTGTAATCTCTTTCTCTCGCTTCAATCTCTTGCCGCTCACCATTTTTACCAGTTTCCTTTTATGATTTTGTTTTAAAGACGTATTCAGTATTCTTTGAACGGATTGAAAAAAAGGAAGAATGAAAATAAGCTTTGGTTATCTAAATCTCTACTTCTAGGTCTGGAGCTTGAGTGAATGAATGGATAATTTTTGAGCTTTTATTTGCTAAGAGAGATTCACAAGAATTGAAGAGAATTTATTATGTATCTTATTCCAACATTTGTGATGAATTTTGTATAAACTTAAGAGGGCTTCTAATATAAAATAAACAAAAGCAATAAATAGAAAAAAAGGCAATACAGAATTAATTATAATAGGATAGCCTATGGCTTGTTGATGTGACATCAATGATCCCATGGATCAATTAAGTGGCAATGAACTAAAGAAAAAAGAGGAGGCAGAGTGCCGTTTGAGGCGCTGGCTGGTAGGAATTCTTGATGTGAGTTGAGGACAGCTAGCTAGGCATTGGATGGCTATCAAAAGTTATGGGCAGATTTTCATATAACTTTAGTAATAATTTAGGGGCTGTTTTTTACACTCCCCTGGAGGAAATAATTGTATGCTATGCATTAGACTACCTTTATAAACTTTTGGTGAGAATATCTATAAATTATTCATCTATGGATACAAATGGATTATATATTACTGTTGTTCAACATTTTTTTATAGTACTTGTCAACTTCAATATGCTTAGTATGATCGTGTCGCCTCGCTCGCATGAACAGAAGCCGAAGCCAAGCCCTTGCCCTTCCTTGCTCTCAAGGTGAAATGTCATTCTTCTTCCTCTTCTTCTTCTTCTTCTTCCCTCACTTCTTCCTCTTCTTCTTCCTTGTCTCCTCCTCCATCTTTCTCTTCTTCTAACTCTTCATCTTCTTCTTCTTCCTTGTCTTATCTTTCATTTCTTCTTCTTTTTCTTCTCTTCCTTCTTATTTCTCCTTCGTGCTTTCTTTTGTTTTACAAAATAAAAAATAAAAAAAAAAAAAAAAACAGTAACTTCATTATTACTTTTGAGGTCAAGAGAACGAGGATTTCCCCCTTTTTTCATGAAGGTATTTTCAGTTATGACTTGCCTAGTCCATTCTTCATTCATGATATTGACAAGATGTTGCGATATTTAGATTTGAGATGATTAATGCGTGAGGTGTTGAACTATACCCATGATCTTGGTCTTCTTAATGGACAAATTAACTGACAATATGAGGTTACAATTTTGATAGAAATGCTAGCTTTCTGGTGGGTTTAAGGGATTAAAGTATTGTTACATGGTCTTTTATTATTATTATTATTATTATTATTATTATTATTATTATTATTATTATTATTATTATTATTATATAGTTCTATTTCTTTGAAAGGTGAGATAATATCTCTCTTATGTTCCAACAAATTATGTACTCAATGCGTTATTCATTGTCAAAGATTTGTGAGATACTTTCATTAGTGTTTTAAAAAAGATGCAATGTTTGTAAGTCTTTTTTTTAGTCTTTTTCTTTCTTCTTTTGAAAGAAACATGACCAATGGTAATAGATTTGTCTACATTGGACTTTAGTATTAAATATATACTCGACATCATGCAAGGGTAGATGCTATGTAACCATGTTACATAACTTAATTTACACCTCGAATTCAATGCTATGTTGTATAGTTTATGTTGAAAAACTTCATGAGTTAAGGTTGTTATGAAGTATGTAAATGAGTTTGGGACACCATGTGTGGAGCAAGCCTATTTTCATATTTTATAGACACCATGTGTTGTGCATACGCTTAATCTTGCATTGAAGAACATTTGTGCAGCTAAGAATACTGAGGCTAATGAAATCACTTATAATGAATGTCATTGGATCATAATGATTGTTGGAGATGCAGTTATAATTAAGAATTTTATTATGAATTACTCCATGAGACTCTCAATGTTCAATTATTTCTTTAATGAAGGTGCTTGCAGTTATTGAAACTCGGTTTGTCTCAATTATAATGATGCTGAGAAGATTCAAAAAAATAAAAATGCCCTTCAAGCTATGGTGATCAATGAAAAATGGTCTTGTTATCGGGAAGATGATGTTGGAAAGACAAGGTATGTAAAAGAGAAGGTTTTAGATGATTTATAGTGAGATGAGATTAAATACATCTTAAATTTCATTGATCCAATTTATGATATGAGATGTTAAGAGTTGTTATTACTGATAAGTCTTATTTACATCTCATTTATGAGATGCGAGATTCAATGCTAGCCAAGGTAAAAGAAATTATATATAGACATGAGAGAAAAACACTTCATGAAGACTTAAGTTTTTTGGATGTTATTTATGTTGTTCTAGAAGATAAGTGGAGCAAAAGTAACACAATTTTACATTGCTTGGCTCACTCACTAAATCCCAGTTAAATTTTAACATTTTTTCATTATTAGTTCGCAATTTATTATTTAATGATTATCTAATAATATTTGATTTTAATGCTATTTTAAGATATTCAAATAAAAAATGGCTTCAAGAGGATCCTCAACGAATTTTTTTTCCAGAAAGATTTCTAAATTTCAAATATGAGGAAGATATGTTTGAAACGTTATTTTTCAAATGAGGAGAGAAGATGCATCAATATAGAGCTTGTTAATTTTTTTGGTTATTTAGAGGACTTTGGTGACTAAGAGTCATTGCGTGATAGGTAGAGAATTGATCTGAAAATGTAGTGGTTGATACATGGAGCTTCAACACATCTACTTCAAACAATCACCATAAAACTGCTTCGCTAAGTTTCATTTTCATCTTGTTGTGAAAGAAATTGGAGGACATACTCTTTCAGCCAATCAATGAAGAGAAAAAATTACTCGATAACGAGCTGAACATTTAGTTAATGTGCATACAAACCTTCGGCTTCTATCAAGAAAAACTCCAACTTATATGGAAGGAGATAATATAATGTGGAATGTTGCTGGAGATGGATTTGAATCTCTTGATGTTATCGAAATATTAGAAATTACTAATCTTTCATTTGATGAGCCTGAATTTGAAGTTATGATATTTATTGAAGATGATATAAAAGTTTAAAGAAAAACCACTGAAGAAGCTAATACTATCATTCCTTCTATTAAATAGTTGAAACTTCATGTGCTAGACAATTTTTTGTTTTTGTTTTTGTTGTTGTACTAGACATTTAATGCTTACTTTAATTTTGATATTATAAGCTACCAGGCTACAAATGATGTTGCTTTCATTTTTTTTGTCATTTCAAATATTATACTTTGACTGCTTTCTTAATTTTTATGTATGATTTTTAAATTATATTGTCATGTCCGCGCTGTACCCGTATCCTGTTTTTTAAAGAATTGTCGTGTCTCGTATCCGTATCGGTGCAACATAGTCTAAGTCCTAATGCGACCTTCATTTATACTTTCTCCTTTAGATCGCCATGTAGGAATATATTTCTTACATTAATTTGTTGTATTTTCTAGTCCATATTCATAACTAATGATAAAAAAAGTCGAATAATGTTCATTTTAGCAATTGGAGTAAAGGCTTTAACATAATAAATCATGTATGTGTGTAGACTTTAGCCAATTGTTTTACTTTATACCTTTCTAATGAGTTATTTGATCTATTTTTTACAATAAAGACTCATCCATATCCTACTGGATTCCTTTCTTTTGGCCGTGTTACCGATTTCCATATTTTGTTCTTTTGAAGTGCTTCCGTTTATTCTCTCATAGCATCATTTTAATTCTCATTATTTAAAGCCTTAGACAGTTTTGGGGATAGAAATTGTATGGAGGTTATTAAGGAAGAATTGATGATTATGAGAAAGATTTTTATATGATTTGAATGCATACAAAGGACATTTTGTGGAAGTTCTTGTATTTTTTTTGCTAAATTATATTCCCTTAATGGATTCAACGATAGGGATTGATTCGGTTGATTAGACTTTTGTAGATTGAGATTATCATTCTGCTTTAGTAGATTTGTAATGGCTGAGTAGGCGTTCTATTTTATGTTTGGACGAGGCCTTCAATGACTTTGATAAAGTAAATCCATTTTGAAATTGAAAACTTATGATGCATCTATAGAATGCAGTCTTAGGTGTTGATTACAAACTCGATCTTCTACAAGCAAGTAGTCAGAGTTGGTAAGGTTGAAATAAACAAAATGAATGCATTAAAACACCTTGATGATGGTCTTGTTGATTAAAAAAACTAAATTGTAGGGAATATTATCACAAAAAAGCTCCCAAAAATATTTTGGAGCTTAAATTCATATGAATTATGAAAATTCAAAGGAAAATTTTAAACTACAAAAATATTCAAGTGAAATTAATCACTCCAAATTTAAAGCAACAATCCATCCACCCTCTATAATAATTTATCAAGGACAACAAATATAAGACTTAAGCTTACAAAGAGCTAATATCATATTAAACATATCATTATGGTATCTTTCCCAAGACTTTATGCTAGTAAAGATGTGCTGGTTAATTTTGTCATCAAATGACACCAATAAATAACGATTATGATGGGGACCTTTGATCAGTTAGTTTCTCTTCAAAATGACATCATTATATTACCATCATAGCTATAGCCTGGATGTTCTTTAATGGCTCTAGCACTATAAGTTATGAGTTATATGGTGCATTTGATATGAAATAAAGCTTATGTTGGCCAAGGTAGACTTAAAATTATCCTCTTGAGCAAACAATATCCTCATGTCTATAAGATTCCTTTGGATGATACAAGCAATGGTTGCTGATAAGAATTCTTCAATTTGATTGGGTCGAATTCCTCCGTTAACTAAGTAGACTAAGGATTATGATAACATAGGTTGATGGAACTATGAGATTTGGATTGGATTTGTCAGCATTCCCACCATCATGTGCTTAAACAAAACAAAGGTAAATTCTTAATCTTATACCAAAATAACTACTACTATATACTAACCATTTAGCATCTATCAATTAGTCTTAATTGAAAGTTATATTTCATGACTAGGAGGGGTAATTAAGGAACTTTCACTTGTCAGAAACTTGGACCCAGATCATAAAGTCCTCACAAAATGAGGGCAAAATCACGGGGCACTATGTTATTTGCAATCTAATATGCCTTAAAATTTAATCCGAACAAACTCTCTCATGAGGGTTATACACAAAATTTTGAAGCCTTTGTATAGGAGATGGAACAATCAAAGGAGGGGTTGTGAGCCTTCTACATGTAGGGAGCTTTGAATTTGTCATATTTGGGCGAAGTTGAAATTAACCTAAATGGGATTTTTGAGGTATTTGAGAACACCTATAAAATTACTTTGCATCAATTTTACTTTGTGCCAATCACATGAAAATTTAAAACTCATGCATTTCTTTTATATTAGATACCTAATACTTTCGATCAGACATCCCCTTATAAGAGATCTGATATCCTTCTAAAAGGTTTTGGTTGTGAAGGTGCTGATCTTGTTGTCCTGTGTACTTGGAAGATGGTATTTTTGATATGTTGTGATTTAGGGTAAGGAATGCGGAGTTCTTCTGCAGGCATTATTGCGATTTATTTTATTTCTTTTATGGAATTTCATTATGCATGCTTGCCAGGTTTTTGAAACTTGGTCACCCTGTGATTATTAAATTTTGTGCCTCTGTAATGTTAACCGTTACAAGTTTTTGATTTTATATGCATTCATTATGTTACTTTTAGCGTATCATTTGGTGGATAGTAAAGGAAATAGTATGTATTTAGTCTTTTATCTGGCTTTATTATTATTCTGTATCCCTTGGTTGTGATTTTACAGCCTTGTTCCGTTTTTTGCATTCAAATTCTTAGCATTAAAATAGAGCTGCAATGTCTTGTTCTTGTTTCTTTTTTCATATTGAAATTTGCAGGATATACGGTTGAGGGATCGATCCAGTAGCGAAGGCTTTTCAAGGTTTCATAAGGAAATAGTTCAAACGCATATTTCTTATACCCTTAGATATTCGTTGAGGGTAACTCTCAGCAGTTTCTTGTATAAATTATGATTATTCTTCTTTATTATATTTACTCATCACTGCCACTCTGATCGATGCAGGCATATTCATCCATCTTTATCTTAGGACTTTTACAAACTTTCAGATTATCTTAAGAGGCAAACCTGTGGAGCAAATAAAAATTGCAGATGAATTGAAATTCAGGAAAGCAGTAACCTATAAGCCACAGACAGGCTTGGCTTCAGAAGATGTGAGGAGTTATTTTCTGTTTCATCCTTTTGTATAATTATGTTTCTTTTTAATAAATATTTTATGTTCGGCCTATGACAAATTCACATTATTGAAGCTATTTTTTTACGCAAACATCATGGGCTAATTGTCTGAAAAAGGCACAATGATATTAGTACGGTCTACCCTTGAATTGTTATGTTATGAAACCTTACCAAACCACGAATGCTATGAGAAACCTGGTGAAGCCAATGCAAATTTTATCCATTCTCTTCAACATGCAATCCCACATATATTGTAGCCTTTGGTGGCTTATTGTAGGAATTGGCACTTGTAATCATGGGGGTAGTTAAAGCTCTGTAATATCTAATCATCTCATAATAGTACTATTCTGTAAAAGTAAATGAGGATCCTGGTAAAAGGTTTGGTGTGCTTTACGGGTTGTCTTTTAGTGTACTTTATGGGTTGCCATTCTAATATTACAAAATTTTTTATTGGCCATGGTTCAACTCTTGTACACTCTAGATTGGATCTGGCTAGTTCAGGTTGTTGTGGGTGACCCTAGATTAATTGTTATGAATATTTATCTTAGGAATATAAAAAAATGCTAAAAAAATTATTGTCCTAGGAAAAGATGCTGGAACTTGACAGGTGATGTTAATTTTTGATGTTATGTTGTTAAGAGCTGCAAATCCGAATTATTTTACTGAGCCAGAGATAAGATAATTAGGTCTATCAATACGATTATTATAAAAGTTATAGAAAATAGATGAAACAAGTGTGACTTGACTTTATGGTGTAGTGAGGAGGTTCAAAATCTGATTAATGATTTGAAATGTTCTTTTAAAAGTGGCAACTAATAAACACAGTTGATACCTACAATGGTGGTAAAATGGCTAAATTTCTTCAAAGGGATTGTAACTAAAACAAAGGTTATAGTTTTTAATGATTCATGCTATAGTCTGGGAAAAGGAAAAATGAAATCTAGAGAACTTTGATAAAGATATTTATTCTACAAGCAACGATGAAAATATCTTAAAGACATGAAAGAAAAGTAAAGATACTGCATTGAGAAATTATTAAATGTTAGTTTTAAGAAATACATAAATTTTGAAATGCAAAATGAGCATAATAATGATATATATTTTGTATTAGTTTAAAAAAAAGTGAAGTCAGCTTTAGAGAAGTTACATAAATGTGAAGTTATAGGATTAGATTATATGCCTGTTAAGATCTGGAGAATAGTAGGTGATATTAGAGTAATTTGGTCAACTAGGCTTTTCAAATAGAATGTGAAGGCTAAGAAGATGTTAAATTATTAGCATAATATCTTTGTAAAATTTAAGAATGAAAGATTTATTTATGATTATGATAATTATTGTCACGACGCGGTTAGCCCGATTTAACAGGTCGAGAACTGACAGTCGTACGGTAGTCACAAAAACTTAACACTTTCATTTCACAATTATCATAAACAAGACTAATCATCCAATTACAAAATAGGAAAGAACCACTAAACTTTCACTTCAAATATCTCTATTTCATCAACACAAACAATCTCTCAAAACATAAAATGAAATCACTATAGTAGTCTCACAACACATCAACTAATATAAGACATAACATAACCATAAAAATCTATTTCCTTGAACTACTCTACGCTGGTATGTAATAGGTATATCCTCCATCAGTCCTTAGCAGGTTCTCCTGAAAATTATTCTCACAAACAAGGGTGAGCTAACGCTCAGCAGATAATAAATATTTCAATTAAATTCATAAGGTAAGGAAAGAAGAAACATTATGCCATGAAATCTTCATATGACCAAACTGAAATAATTATGAGGGAATGTATTATAATGTCAAAAAATGATCTTACATGAGCATTTTCCATATATCATTTTGAATGCCTATTTTTTTTTTTAATCATAACATTTCATTTTTCAAATCTTTTGCTTAGCTTTTTCTTTCTTATTCTTATATGCATAGAAACATATAATACTTAGTTTTAGTTTTATACACCCATCCCGAAAGTACCAATATTTTTGTGCTGACCAGGTATATAATCAAATTTGGCCAAACATTTTATTTCATTTACTCTGAAGAGTCATTTACCAATTGCTCCGAAGACCATTTTGCTCCGAAGAGCCCTTTATCATTTAGTACTGTAGATTATCATGCACATTCAATCATTCAATTCTTATCATAGAAATTAAATCATTTATGAATTTATATATGCTTGTCTAATATTATTTCATGCTTATATGTTCTTCTAAAATTTTACATTTTAACAACTAAATGAATTTAAAAGGGAATACATGCTTGCTGCAATATAAATCATAAATGAATAACATGTAGTTTTCAACTAAAAGAACATATTAAAGTATATGAAATTTTAACATTCAAAAAAAGAAAACTTATGAAATTAAAAGTGGTATGAATACCTACCTCAAAAGTACAGTAAACTTCAACAACGCCGCTTACACTCGAGGCGTCCCTTTATAACAACAAATCATTAATACAAATTCATTAATTATGATACCTTCTATATTTTTATTAAATAAATAATTAACTTTTTATTTTCAGATTTAATAAATCTTTAAATTTTAAAAATTCATATTTTGGTTTAAATCCATTATTTACTTAATTCAACCCTTTATCATTGCCTAAATTAATTTAAAATTAAATTAAATTTTTACCCAAAAATCCAAATTTTTGGAAACATAAACCTCACAAATTTCAATTCATTTGCATGCCAAAACTTCTCAATTATTCATTTAATAATTATGGTTTTCTAGTTTCAGATTTATTTAATTTAAAAATTATGAAAATACAATTTTTGCAAAAAACCCTAATTTCCACCATTAAAAACCCCTCCTAAGATCATTTGGAATAATAATCATGAAGGGATTTTCTTAAAAATCCAAGAATATGAAAAACCCTAATTTTTAAAACTCAAAATTTTTTTGGGGAAACTTGCAATTTCATGGTTAAAATTCTTTCTTAAACCTTCCCTAGTAATTTCCTCAAAAAAATTTAGATTTTGGAGAAACCCTAGAAATTTCTCCCAAAGAAAATTTTGTAAAAACTAAGAATTTTCTTTATTAAATCTTACCTTAACTCTCCCTTAGTCTTCCTTTTGAATTTCCCCCAAAGAAGCCGCTGGAAAACTGCCGCCGACACCGGCCAAATCTCCAAGCTGCGGCTCCTTGTGTCCGTCTCTGATGTATGCAACTTGAAACAAAAACCCAAAGAGAGAACAAAGAAATTCAAGACTAGCTCTTTATAAATTTAAGACACCACTTAGAGAACAAAATAGGCTAAATAAACAACTAAATTTCAGAATAGAAAAGAAGCGATCATTCAACAAAGCCAAAGTAAAAGAAAGTTAACAAAGAAACAAACTAAAACAAATAAAAGCTATCATCAGAACATCCTACTAGAGGACTCCTCACATGCACTGATTGTAGGAATATATATTAAAATAAGGTTTAGATATGCAAACCAAGGGTCCACCACTGCAAAGGGGGTTCCAATGTCCTACCAAACTCTTCCAGCAAATGCCACCAAAACAGCTAACAACTTCACCAAAACAGCCAACAAACTTTACCAACGGAACTAGAAGAAAGATACAGGTGGAGTGGAACTTGCGGAGAGACGAAGAGATTAGAAGCCCGAGAAGAAAGGTTGGAAAGAGCCCGCAGGATTTCCGAAGGGGATGAGAAAGAAGACGGACAAAGCTCGCAAGCTTTCCAATAATCCGCAGGTTAATAGCAATTTTGCTTACAATAATTCACCCCCCCAATTCATCTCCAAGCATCTCATATATATAGGCAATATGGGAGAAACTTAACAGCCCAAAAATCCCTCAAATCCCATATAAAAATAATAGAAATGAAAGGCCAAAAGTCACCTTGCATGATATCTCAAGATTCACTTCCATTTCCAAGCATAACAAAGCCACAGAACCAGCCAAATACAGAGCCAATGCCACGGTTTCAGCACAGGAAACTAGGAGACATTTCACGGGTAAAGCAGGGAATGGAAAAGGCCACGGTCCGGTTTCAAGGAACAGAATCACGGAACCAGCAGGAATCGGGAAAGGGGGGACCACAAGGCTTTGGTTGGTTAGAAGAATATGTTTTCCAATCATGACTACACCTCCAAATACTTGCACCACTAGCTTCAACAACTGCTTCCTCATGAATGGACAAGGTCTAAGCATAATCCAAACCTTATCCTACCATGACTCACCATGATAGGGTTATTAATGTAATTTTTTTTAAAGAAAAGAAATGAAGGGACTGAATAGTTTCGGTCCCTTAAGGCTTTGGTTGGTTAGGGTTTTCCAAATGACCATAATACCCATTTGGTCATGAGGGTTATTAAGTATTTTTTTAATTCCCTTTGGTGAATTTCGTGCACAATATACTATAAGTCTCTTATATCGTTTCGATCGAAATTTAATGTACTATTTTATAAAATTATTTTCATTGAAATCCGACGACTATGAAAATTCGTCTAAATTTCATTGTGGTGTATCGAAATGTGTGCAATATTTACGATCGACATTTTCGAGTTTTACAATTCTCCTCTCCTAATAAAAATTTTGTGCTCAAATTTTAAAAGCAATAAAATAAAACCATATCTCAGTCAAACATGAGGATAGTTTTCCTTCATTCCCAAGTAGCATCCTTTTCAGATTCATTCTTCACATAATAGTCAAAAAAAAAAATCTTCACATAATAGTCAATTTTTTTTTTTTTAAAAGCTATTTTATGCACATCTTACTCTTTAGCTTTAGGTTGATGGCATCCTATTTTGAGATCCATATTTGAGAACGCCATTGCTTCGTGCTGTTGATCAAAGGGATTGCTCATTTGTGCTAAAAGATAACTTGTTCTTGATGATTATTTTAGTTTGTTCTCCATAATCGATATATAATCTCATGCTTTCGTTCTTCTCCTTTGTAAACAATATTGGAGTTCCCTAAGAAAACACTTAGTCGAATAAATCTTCTTTGAGCAGTTCTTGTCATTGAAGTTTTAGTTCTTGTGACTCCATTATTGACATTATGCTGATTGTTCTTGAGATGGTGGAAGTTCTTGGCAATGTATTTATAACAAATTCTATCTATCATATTGGTGGCCATTCGGTCAGATATCTAAACAATCTCCAGCTTGTTATAGGTGCTCTTTTCAACTGAACCACTTCGCAATCTCTATCTCTCATGTTAACTAAATCAGATGACATTTTTTGACATAAATTTTCTTGCTTGAATCATAGAGACTTAAGGGCAAACTGTTTGTCTTTTTCTATAGAAGGTATAACTTAGTTCATTGAATCTTCTACCCGCTTCTCTCGACATTTCATCATAGCATATTGTTAAACAATCCATTATGAGAATGGCATCAAATTTAATTAATGACATTATGATCAATAAAAATGCAGATGCTTTGCTTCTATGGAGTAATTTTTCATGCACACATGCCTATGCTTTATTCCCTTCTCCAGTTGTCAACATAACAACAAAAACAATGCTCAACGGGTGAACTTGTGATATTTATTTCGAGCTATGAATAGATGTGATGGTCCTTAATTGAATAACTCAATTATAGGCGAGTCATGGATATATAATACACATGTAACAAGCTCTTTCTCTCAGGTAACAGCAAATACTTGACCACTTGAAGTCGATTAATTTTTGAGAATTGAGGACTTGACACTTATACTAGAGGAACATTTATCTGAGATCTTTTTGCCCACATGTTTCCTTCTTTTCTCAGTGTTTACACCTAGAATCCACTTGACAATGTTATAGGGCATTCTTGGGTAAAGTGTTCAGCTTCTTATCTATGGAGATTCTATTAGACAATGGACTCTATGTCTCTTCCCATACCTCGGGCAATTTGTGTTGTGCTTTGTCTCTTCTTTGAAGAGAGGCCGTCACCCTTCCTTTTATTGATTATTCCATTGGCATATTATGTTCGTACCTAAGTCATCTTCTTCTAATATTGAATTGCGGTGGCACACTTCATCATAGATTGAAAGGCAATCAACGTGCAGGGCCACCCATCGCCTTGTTTTCCCCTTAAACTTTGCTTTGAAGCTTGCTTTTCATAAGACTGATCGAGATATATGTTAGTAGAGTGGTAAATACTTCTATGTTTGCTACACCAAATGTATAAATAATCTTTCTATCTCTATAAAAATAAAAATAAAAATAAAAATAGATCTCTCAATACGTAGAAATAAATATTTATATATTTTTTATCTTTATCTCGATAAATCTCAGACACAATGTTTGAGGGTAGAAAAATGGAGAAAAACTTTGAGGTCGAGAGCAAAGTTTACTTAGAGAACTAGAACGAGATATAACCTTCCTAATATAACTGTAGGCATACACTTATTAACTCCTAAGAATCGACTGAGTGAGAATGAAAAGCATGTTTTTAACATCGCTAATAGCGATATGGGTGGGCAGATAGATTTAGAAAAAGTATTTGGTCATTAATTTTTTGTGTAGACCTTGACATCATCATTTTATACTGTATGCAGAAGTTATTTAATCACATAATTCAGGTGGAACACACACAAATTTGTTCACACGATAATTGGTAATTTAGGATAAGGGAGCTATTCTTTGTATTATTTATTTCAAATATATTTATCTGCCTATTGAATATTTTTCTTTCTTGAAATTTTTGACTTGCTATAACTCTTTTCGGCATTCTGTAGTTTTTTGTGTCATGTATTATTTGTTTTTATTCGTTGACTTTCTAAAGGAAATAATTAGAGTATCTTGTGCAAACAAATTCTTTGCAACTTGAGCAAATACTTGCATCCCGTTTTATTCCAGTGATGCATGCTCATTTTATTAATTTGCATCACCTTACCCAATCTGGGAGGGTTTAAATTCATGTGAATTTATTTAAATGTGTACTTCTTAAATGGTTACATTAACTTTAATTACTTTTCAGGCAGTGGCAAGAACGACAATTGGTTTCGCAAAAGAGGCCCCTGTTCTTGGTATTTTTGGGGTAAACGTCTATCACAAGAATCGACCTTATCATGGTAAAAGTTCCCCCCCTTTTATCTGCATGTTTACAGATACATAAATGCCCAAGGAGATATTATGATATCTGAGTATTGTTTTATTATTTGTAATGCAGAATTACAAATTGTACGGTGAAAAAATTAAGAGCATTCTTTTTTTTTTTTGAAAAGAATTCATTATGAAGTTCAAGTGACAAATTAAATTAAATGTTTCAACTGAAGATACTATTGTCAAATCCATCTAAGCCATTGATGTTTGTTTTCAAATATTAGCATAGATGAGTCAACTTTTCTCTATGTTTTTCTTGAGACATTATCCTTCTATTGAAGCGTTTGCTCATTCTTTTGTTTCTTTTGCTGCGGTTTTAGTTTCCTTTTTATGGATAGAGTTTCAACAATGAAAAAAGGATTTCTTCAAGATAATGCTAGTTGGTTGTTTCACTTTTCTGTATACTTTTCTACTTTTCTCGAGAAATGACAGACCATTGGTCTATTAAAAGCATGCGTGAGAATACCTCCAAGCTACTTGGTTTGGGTACTAGAATTATTTCTTATTTTGACTTGTAGCATTCATTGCTTGTTTCTTTTTAGTGGCCAGTGACCAGCCATTGTTAACTCTGCATGTGACATTTTATTTTCTCCTAAAATGATTCACAATCTATTTCTCATTGTATATTTCTGCAATTTCCCGTGGAAATTTCTAGATAAATGAGATGTTATGTGATACGCATGGACCGTTTCCTTCGAGACTAGTCCAGCAGGCCCAACCCTTGGGCTGACTCAGTTATTCAATTCCTGCCCCCTGGGGGTGGGGTCCACTACCTAATGGAGTTTGTATGTGGGATTGTTTATTTCTTTTGCATTATTTTTTAAATGGCTTTAAGTAGAAGTTTGTATTAGGGTTAGGGCATCTTTTTGGTGGCTGATTCTGAGTGCTTTTGGTGCTCTAGGGCTCTAGTGGCGTGTGGAGAGTTTTGGAGAGATTAATTCTCCTCTCGAATCGAGGATCACTTATATCTTGGTATTCTTCATTTCCTTTCATCAGATCATACAAAAATATCCATTGTTTTCTAGTTTTGCTTGGAGTTTTGTTTAGATTAATCGCTGATTTTCCAAGATTGATAAGTTTCGTTTGAAAACTACAAGCATGTCCTATCAAATTAGTGTCATGTAATGTTTCGGGATGCTTGGGAGGTTGTTTTGGTAAATTCTTGAAAACAGGTTTTTGTTCGTAAACACGGGATTTTGCTGTTTTTAGGGTCGAGATTTAGATTTTTGAGTCAAACAAAAATTCGGGTATCAATGGTGGCCAAAAAGGTGGATGCTTTGGAAGAACGACTTGAGGGGCAGATGTACCAAATGAAAGCGACAGTGGAGGAGAGAATTTCCTTCGTGGAAGGCAAATTCTCGGATCTTTTGGAGATGGTGAAGAAAATATGGGATCATCAAAACAAAACGTTGGCATCAGAACTAAGAGGACTGGTAGGAAGAAGTATGAATTCTGAAATTCGTAGGGATGAAAATGATGTGTGGATCATAGAGGGAGAGGGAGAAGACCCCATATGGAGTCTTTCTAGAGGGAGGATAGGGGTGGTAGATATGAGGAGAGGCATGAATGTGTGGGGTATGAGCCAAGGGGTGTTGATTCGGGAAGAAGGGATGGAAGTCATGACGGCGTGGGGCTGATTTTGAAGAAATGAGGGGGAATTTGAAGAAGGGTTTGAGTATGAACGTGGAAGGGGGGATCGAGACATTTGGGGAAGGGGAAACTATGAGAGAATTTAGGAAAATGGAGGGGATCTGAACGTCCAAAAGCTGAAAATGCCTATTTTTGAAGGAGAGTATGTATATTGGTGGATCTTCAAGGTAGAGAGGTACTTTTCCATCACTGGTTAATGGACGAGGAGAAATTTATGGTAGTTGGTCTATGTTTGTAAGGGAAGGCTTTGGCTTGGTACCAGTGGAGAGACATAAGGTGGCCCATATGGAGTTGGAGGGAGTTCAAAGAGTGCTTATTGGAATGTTTCCGAATTGGCAGGGGAGGGGACTTTAATGAACAGTTCTTTGCCCTAGTACAGGAAGGCTTGGTGGAAGAATACTGTGAGAGATTTGAGTACCTGGTGAGTCAACTGGATTGACTATCTGAGACAATTTGGAGGAGAATTTCATGAAGGGGCTCAAATTAGAGATACGGGCAGCAGTGGTAGTAATGAGACCTCGTGAGCTAGGAGAGTCTATGGAGTTAGCTCAATTGGTGGATGATCAGAAGTACCAGGAGAGGGGAGCTAAAGGCAGCATTTTAGGTGGCTTCTATAGGATGACCGCCACTCTCTAAGCACCTAAGGGGCCTACAGTGGGCAACCTTCATTTGACCCCAAGGGAGAATCCCGTAGGAGGAAGTGTGGGGAACTTCAAAAGCCTGAGAGAGAGAGGGCAAAGGGATTATGCTTCTGATGTGATTAGAAGTATACTCTGGGGCACAGGTGCAAGGACATAATTCTTCAGGTTCTCATCGTCTATGATGATGAGGAAACTGAGGGAGGTGAGAGGGGGACAGGGGTAGAGGAGGAGGACAAGCTATTTCTTGACTTGGCAGAGGTCTCCCTGAACTCAATGGTAGGATTCACCCTGAGCCATACCATGAAGGTGAAGGAGGAAATAACATACAGGGAGGTGTTGGTGTTGATTGATAGTGGGGGGTTACCCACAGTTTCATCTTCAACTAGGTCGTGGACCAATTGGAAGTGACATTGGTGGCGACAAGGTGTTATGGAATGATGATGGGTATGGGGAAAATGGAGATGGGTTGAGGGATCTGTAGGTGAGTGGTGTTGACCATACAGGGGGTTTAGATGAGGGAGAATTTTCTTCCATTAGTGCTAGGGAGCACTGATGTCATCCTTGGGATGAAGTTGCTACAGACCTTGGGGAACACCAAGGTCAACTAGGGAGCAGTGACGATGGAGTTGGTGGTGGAGGGGAGAAATGTAGTGATCAGGGGAGATGCAGGGCTATCTAAAGGCATGGTGTCATTGAAAACCATGATGAGGAGTATACTGGAGGTGGGGTAAGGTTTCCTGGTGGAGCTGCATAGGCGGGAGGGGATCCGATTGGAGGAGGGTGGGGACAATGCTCCTTTAGTACAGCCATTGTTTAAGCAAATCTGGAAAGTTTTTCAACCACCTTAGGGATTGCCAATACAGAGGGAGCAGGAGCATGCTATCACCCTGAGGGAAGGGGTGTTACCCATCAGTGTCAGGCCATACCGCTATCCTCAATTTTACAAGGATGAAATTAAGAAATTAATCAAAGAAATTCTGGAGGCATGGATTATTAGGCCTAGTGTGAGCCTGTTTTTCTAGTCCAGTGTTATTGGTCAAGAAAGAAGATTGTAGTCAGAAGTTTTGTGTGGACTATAGGGCCTTAAATAAGAAAACTATACCCGACAAATTTCCCATCCCAGTGATAGATGAGCTGAGTGGGGCTGTTATATTCACTAAGATAGATCTGATGTCAGGGTACCATTAGATCCGAATGAAAAAAAAGGATGTGCCGAAGACTGCCTTTAGAACGCATGAGGGACTCTATGAGTTTTTGGTGATGCTTTTGGCCTCACTAATGCTCCAGCCATATTCCAGTCCCTCATGAACAGGGTGTTCCAACGTATGATGACTCTTTTTTTGAGTTTGCATCATGTGCGCCAGCTGCTTTTTATTCATAGCTTGGCAGAGTTTGGCCTTGCTTTTGTTGCTATTTTATTTCTCTGTTGATCTAACTTCCCAACACACTGGCTTGCTTCTGGTGATGCTTTGGTTTATTATTATGGCTTTGCTTTGCTCTTCATGCTGGCTAGTTATATTTCTTTGGCACGTAGTTGTTAGGTAAATTCTTGTTTTTCTATCTGTTGTTTTGTTTGTTTGTTACTTTATTCATTGAGTGCTCCATTTTGGTTGCTTATTGTTACGTATCTAGCTGTAACATCGAAGTTGCTCCTCTCCATGAGCATGCAGTTTTTTTTTTATATGTATAGTGTTTGTGAATCGATATAAACTATCATTGGTGGTCTTTTTTTCATTGGTGCTACTTAGGTACTTATCTTTTGATTGAATGTTTTAATTGCTTAATATTTTATAATTCTCTTTTTTATTAAAGTTCCACATAATGTGTTATAAAATTTAAAATAATTTAATTGTTTAAAAGAGTATTCAGTATTTATTGCGGTCTAATTTTTCTATACTTGATATTTCTGCATATTATCTCTTAAATGTGCACTTAAGTGATTAAAGGGCAAATGTTATTTGTGCTTTGCACTCAAAACATAAAATACCTTAATATTTTCCATTGTGCTTTGTTCGCTAGCAGAATTTCTTTGATCCATTAGTTATTAGCATTATTAAGATATGTTGTTGAAGGCCATAGGTGCTGTAGAAAGAAATTCAGGATATCTGATTGCGTGGATAACCTATTTGATGTGAAACAAATGCTAGATTCAGGAATTGCTTAGGAATAATATTGAATTGGCAAGCTTAACGATTATATGTATTAATGGTGATCAAGTGCTGATTTAAGCGACTTCTCAATTGTTGATAAAGTAAAAGCAAACAATTATAAATTTTGGCGGGGAACTGTAAATAATAACCAAGACAATAAGTACTTATCTGTAAGTCACACAAATCCCACTATTAACATTTAGAACAGTCGCAGTGAAGTTTCCTCGCTCACACTCTTCAAATATTTTTAACGGAAGAAAATTTGATACGATATTAACAATGCCACTAAGAAGAAGTAAACATTTAAGGTTTTGAGCAACAGAAAGCTCCCTGGAAAAGAAGTAGTGGGTGCACTAGAGATGAGTTGCCATTGGTCTGGATGTTGATCCACATATTTTTTGATAGTGTTGTCGATCTCGAAGTCGATGTTGAAGAATGGAGATCAGTGAACGTCGAACTAAGCCTTGATCATCAAATACGAAGCTGTAATCAAGCTCAGGATCGTCCATCCACGGATGACGGGGCTATCCACAGTTTGGAGAAGGGAATTCGGGCTTGGCGTGCTAAAAGTGAAGAGGAGGTGGCTGTTTGGGAGAGGGGTTGTTGGCTAAAGAAAAGAGAAGGGAAGGGGAGAAGGGGCAGCAACACTAAAGAATTAATAGGCGAGGGAAGTGGGGGAAACAACTATGAGGAATTAATGGGGGAAAGAAGAGAGGGAAACAGCTAGTAGGAAGTTAATAGGGGGAAAGGGAAGGGGCAGCAGCCCTTGGGATTTAATGGGGAAGGGGAAGAGGTGGCAGTTGTTGGAAATTATTTTGGTACCCCGACCAATATTGCATGCTCAGTAAGCATGATTAGTCAATTCATGCATATGCCTATTGTGTGCTACACTACTTGTAAGGTGAAATTTTATTCAAAAATATAATTTATTGACATTGATGCCTACAGAAATGCAAGTTATGCACAGTTCGTTTGTAATATAAAAGACTAAGATCTTGTTATTGCACACTTTTTGTTAAAATTTGGGACGGAGGATTAAAAAGTAGAATGTGATGGCTAAGTCTAGTGTTGAATCATAATTTAGGGCTAATTTAGGGCTATGGCTTAAGAAATTTGTGAACTATTGCGGCTAAAGATTATTCTAGATAAGTTAAGAATCAAATATAAATGTCATTTTGAAGTTATATTGATGCGGACATCCAACCGTCCATGGCTATCCGAGGAGCTGAAGATCAACGGCTGTCATCGTCCCACGTTATCTTATATTTTATTTGTAATTTTTAAATTTTTATTATGAATTTTCCGTTTTTACCCTCACTTAAGAGGGTCGTCCTATGTAAGCCTTAGGGGTATATGTGTCTTGTTTTAGTTTTATAGGCCTATATATAGAGGCCCTTTCTTATGTAATGAGATGATTAATTGTTAATGAAAATTTGCTTTTTGCGTTCTCTTTGTGAGTTCCATCTTTTAGATCTCTTATTGAATTCTTTTTCTTTTGAGATCTCTTAGTGAGTTCTCTACTTTGTATTCTCTTTTAGAGTGCATCCCTCTCCCAAATCTTTTAGTGAGTTTTGGGAAGAGCTAGATCTCTTTGTGAGTTCTAGACATTCCTCCAATTTTTCTTTGCGATCAATTAGTGTGAGAATTCAAGGAGAATCTGTCCGGATCGCATTCTTCCTTGAACTCCATCCCTTCACCCGTTTCCACCCAGCACTTTCGCCGCCCCTCCATCAGCCCGCTCAGGCCGCCGACCTCCAGGCCACTGCCTCCCGCCGGCCAGCCACCTTCCACACCGTGGCCGCCCCTTTCCTCTCTCCTCTAGCCGCCGGCTTCCCTCTCCTTGAATTTCAAAATTTGAAATTCAAATGTTTTATGGGCCATTAATTGTTTCCTAAAGTAGCTCCTTAATTTACGCCATCAATTTAATTGATTTTAATTTCAAACTTGAAATTCAAATTGCTTAAATTGATTGCCCTCCTAAATGGAAGTTTTCTTTCCTTAAGAAAACTGAAAATTTATTTCAGATTTTTGTAAAAATATGAAATTAAATTGGCGGTCCCCGCTTATTCCAAAACTCACCCCTCTCTCCTCCTTATGTGGCCGACGCCCTCATTGGGCATAATATCTCTCTCCTATCTCATTAATAGGCCCCCTCATTAAGCCTCCATAATTACCTCCCACAATTCCCTCTCATCCAATTTAATTCTCCCCATTAAATTTGATTTTAAATTCAAATTCATCCTGCCAATTCCACTTAACATGAAATTTAATTTCAGATTTCCATTCTCTCTCCCCAAATTGATTTGGGATTTAATTAATCTTGCCACCTAGGCAAGTAAATGGCATTTACGTTTCACATCAGTTTGGTATCAGAGCATGGTTACCCGGGGTGCAGCTCTTTTTCACCCCGGGAGAATGATGCGGACATCCAACCGTCCATGGCTATCCGAGGAGCTGAAGATCAACGGCTGTCATCGTCCCACGTTATCTTATATTTTATTTGTAATTTTTAAATTTTTATTATGAATTTTCCGTTTTTACCCTCACTTAAGAGGGTCGTCCTATGTAAGCCTTAGGGGCATATGTGTCTTGTTTTAGTTTCTTAGGCGTATATATAAAGGCCCTTTCTTATGTAATGAGATGATGAATTGTTAATGAAAATTTGCTTTTTGCATTCTCTTTGTGAGTTCCATCTTTTAGATCTCTTAGTGAGTTCTTTTTCTTTTGAGATCTTTTAGTGAGTTCTCTACTTTGTGTTCTCTTTGTGAGTGCATCCCTCTCCCAAATCTCTTAGTGAGTTTTGGGAAGAGCTATATCTCTTTGTGAGTTCTAGACATTCTTCCAATTTTTCTTTGCGATCAATTAGTGTGAGAATTCAAGGAGAATCTGTCCGGATCGCATTCTTCCTTGAACTCCATCCCTTCACCCGTTTCCACCCAGCACTTCCGTCGCCCCTCCAGCCCGCTCAGGCCGTCGACCTCCAGGCCACTGCCTCCCGTCGGCCAGCCACCTTCCACACCGTGGCCGCCCCTTTCCTCCCTCCTCTAGCCGCCGGCTTCCCTCTCCTTGAATTTCAAAATTTGAAATTCAAATGTTTTATGGGCCATTAATTGTTTCCTAAAGTAGCTCCTTAATTTACGCCATCAATTTAATTGATTTAATTTCAAATTTGAAATTCAAATTGTTTAAATTGATTGCCTTCCTAAATGGAAGTTTTCTTTCCTTAAAAAAACTGAAAATTTATTTCAGATTTTTGTAAAAATCTGAAATTAAATTGGCGGTCCCCGCTTATTCCAAAACTCACCCCTCTCTCCTCCTTATGTGGCCGGCCCCCTCGTTGGGCATAATCTCTCTCCTATCTCATTAATAGGCCCCCTCATTAAGCCTCCATAATTACCTCCCACAATTCCCTCTCATCCAATTTAATTCTCCCCATTAAATTTGAGTTTAAATTCAAATTCATCCCGCCAATTCCACTTAATCTGAAATTTAATTTCAGATTTCCATTCTCTCCCCAAATTGATTTGGGATTTAATTAATCTTGCCACCTAGGAAAGTAAATGGCATTTACGTTTCACATCATATATGGTGTCAACAACTCACCAGTGAACATCACTCATAATCGAATATAACATGATTGAATGAAATATTTTGAGATTGGCAAGCATTTAATTAAGGAAAAAATAGAAGAAGTTTGTTCTGCATGCTTTATGTGCCTTCAAAAAATCAATTGGTAAATGTTTTTTACCAAAGGGGTGTGTAATTTTTCATGAAATTATTATCAAGCCTAGCATGAAGAGAATTGTTGAAGGTAAAGGGTACTGTGAAGGAAATGTTGAAGGGTACGGCTGCTATAGAAGGAAATTCAAGAATGTTGCTGTAGGAGGAAATCCAGGACATCTTGGCATGCAAATGCTTTAACCAGAAACAAATATGATTGAATATATTTAAGTAAGAAATTTATTATATTCATTTATTTATGATTTTGTTTTTCTTAATTCATCAATCATGGGCGAAAAACTGTTTTTTTTTTTTTTTTTTTTTTTGGTGAAGGTTAGTTTTCTTATTTTCTTCTTAGAAGAGTTTATATTCTTTGAAACAATGGGAAAGAAATAATTCCAAGCAACTTTTTCTTGACATTAATAAAGGAAAAAAATATCATGCAGTTTAAATTCTTGTGTGGAAACCAAAATGTTTGTTTTTTTTTCTTTCAGTGAAGCACCCTTAGTAGTTAGCCTTTGATGTGGAGTAATGTTTCCCTTCAACCATTAAAAAAGCGGACGAGGCGTCCGCATTGAGTCGCGCCTCAAGTCGAGGCAGAAGTCATGCATATCAGGGCTTACGCCTCAAACCATCCAGCGAACCCTATGATTTTTTCGCACAAGGCGTACGCATTAGAGCGTAACGCCTCGAGGCAGTATGAGGCACCACATTGAAATTTTTTCTTCGGTATATAGGCAGAAGTCATGCATATCAGGGCTTACGCCTCAAACCATCCAGCGAACCCTATGATTTTTTCGCACAAGGCGTACGCATTAGAGCGTAACGCCTCGAGGCAATATGAGGCACCACATTGAAATTTTTTCTTCGGTATATATGTAAATACGACGCAGCCGATTCGTGTTTGTGTATTTGCGTATAGGATTAGGGCTTCCTGTGAGAATTGAAAGGCGAACTAGAGATGAAGCCGTGAGGGAAAGAGACGAAGTCAGAAGGAGACGACGCAGGAAACGAATCCAAAAGCAATAACAGTTTCGAAAGAAGGAAACGAAGCCGAAGTTGTGAGTGCAGGAAACGTTCAGGCCTCGGTTAGATCGGAAGAGCAGGTGAGCGGTGTTGTGGCCTTGACTTTGAGGTGCAGTAACAAAAGCTTGAATAACTCCTGATTCAGATTTCTTTCATTCGTCCGCTCAGTACATGCTTGGTACCGAGCAGGTACAAGCTTGGTACCAAGCATGTACTGAGCGGTACTGCTCAGTACATGCTCGGTACTACTAGGTACATACTCGGTATCGAGCCAGCACCGCTCGGTACCGAGCAAGTATATGCTCGGTATTGAGCGGTACATGCTCGGTACCACTAGGTACACGCTCGATACCGAGCAGTATATGCTCGGTACTGAGCGGTACATGCTCGGTACTGAGCGGTAGATGCTTGGTACGGAGCGGTACATGCTGGGTACCAAGCAGTATATGCTCGGTACTGAGCGGTACATGCTCGGTACCCCGCCAGGGGGCAGCGCCCCCTTAG
Source organism: Dendrobium huoshanense (assembly GCA_016618105.1). Lineage (NCBI taxonomy): Eukaryota > Viridiplantae > Streptophyta > Magnoliopsida > Asparagales > Orchidaceae > Dendrobium > Dendrobium huoshanense. The sequence continues at coordinate 21,190,068 of CM028356.1, read as the reverse complement.
ACCCCCGACAGACTGGTACATTTTTGTATTCATGTTGTTTTATTATTGGTAGTACAAATAATTGTTAAAATATGTCCTATTATTAGCATGACTAGTGGTACAAGAAGGAAAGATCCTGCATGGAAATATGGAACTCATCAAATGTTATTTTAGAACAAATCATCAAATTCACAATTGACGTAATATTTTGTTATTTTTTTGACATTTTTGTCATTATTCATAATTTTAAATTGCTTTATTTTTATAATTTTTGAGGCTTACGCCTCGATCTGCCTCGAGGCTTACGCCTCGCTTCGCTTAGCCAAAACGCATCGATTTCCGATTTCGCCTTTTAAAACGTTGATTCCCTTATGCATATTTTGTTTGTAATGGGGTCATTTGCGCTGTCTAGTAGTTTCAAATGACTCATTTGTGCACATGCAAAATTAAAGTATAAGATCACCCTTGATTTACCCTAGTGTGCTCATCGAATATTGTAAAATTAACAGGCAGGTATGATTCTTTTTTCAATGGATTGCGGAGCATGAGACTGAATAGACGGGAAATGGATGACCATTAACAAACCATGGATCAGGAGATGGTGAATGAACATTACTGAATTGGTTCTCTCTTCTACAACATGTGCTGTTTAAAACATTTTTTTTTTACTTTCAGTTCATCAAAATTTCTATGCAGTAACACATTGACATGCTTTCTAGGAATCTTATTGTCAAAATCTCAGTCATCCCTTTGCATTTGATCCCACGGTCAGGATGAGAATCCGTGGGAGGCTCACCTGGATCACGCCAATATCCTTCTATATTTGGGTAGCTGAATTAGGAAGGATTATATTGAGGCAATTATGTATCAATTAGAAGTTATTTATTTCTTTATTAAGACATCTTCTATAGATCTATAAATAGGGATAATTTTGTATAATAATTAGAAGGTATTTTTACCTTTCTCAAATTCTATGAGTTGTAACATGGTATCAGAGCCAAAGAAAATCTGGTGGCCTTCATTGCTGAATGTTCCATGCTTCTGATGCTGCAAGAGCCGGGGATCCTTCAAGACGCCAGCGCAACCACGAACAAAATCCTCGACTGAAGCTCCGATTCCGCTAAACACCGGCGTCGCAGTAGGGTCCGAACTTGCGCGAGCGTAGACGAACATCACGAAAGGAGCCAAAGAAGCGCCTCCTATGAAGCACCCAAAGCCGAATAAGAGAGACGTCGAAGGAGGATAGTCGAAGAGCCACAAACGAGCCGAAGGAGCGAAACTTTCGATCCGACCGGAAGGGAAAGTCGTCGAAGCAGTGTAGTCGAACAACCACAAAGGATCCGAAGAAGCGATGCACCTCCTACGAAGCAACGAAGTCGTTGCCATCCTGATCAACGCCATCTGTCATCTTCTAGCACTGCGCGACGAAAAGCCCTTCGCCGAGGCCGTGCATCACGCGTGTGAGCTCCTTCACTGATAACGTTCTGTTGCGATCAAGATCGAAGACAGAAAGCGCGGCGGAGATCCTTGAGCGCTACTATGGAATCGACCTTGCTAGTATTCATATCCGCAAACTCCTCAAGACTGATGAAGCCATCACTGTCGGCATCGACCTCGCTCATCACTTGAGCGAGCACCACAGCTGACGCCGTGTGCCGTAGGCTATCGAAGATGGCACCTAGCTCCAATGACGAGATCTTTCCGTCTTCGTTAGAGTCAAATTTTCGAAAACGAGTTCGAGCTCCTCTTGTGTCACCACCTATAGCAACTTCCAATGAAGTTGGCTATGATGCCTCTCCACTGGATGGGGTGGCCTTTGATTTTCTTAAACATACTTCTGCTTGCGTAGCTACCCGTTCCAAGTCATAAAAGACCAATCGGTTATTTCAACAACAACAAAAGGGAGAGAATCATCGACCTTTATTATTGACATAATCAAATCAGCCTTTATTGATGGTATAATAAAATCAGCCTTTATTACTGGTATAAACAAATCAGCCTTTATTGCTGATCAAATCAGCCTTTATTGCTGATACAAGCAAATCAGCCTTTATTGCTGATCAAATAAGCCTTTATTGCTGATACAAGTAAATCAGCCTTTATTGCTGATACAAGCAAATCAACCTTTATTGCTGACATGATCAAATCAGCCTTTATTGCTGATCAAATCAGCCTTTAGTGCTTCTATATCACACCACCGGCCTTCATTGCTGGAATTATGAGGATTACAAGTTCCCACAACCAGCCTTAATTGTCGGAATTTTGAGGATAGTTTTCCATCATCGGCCTTCATTGCCAGCTTTCTCTGGTGGTTGATATCCTATCCATAACCAATGCAGCTCTACCTCTGAGCGAGTAATTGCAAGCTGGTCTCCAGCTTGAGGGGGAGTGTCAAAATCTCAGTCATCCCTTTGCATTTGATCCCACGGTCAGGATGAGAATCCGTGGGAGGCTCACCTGGATCTCGCCAATATCCTTCTATATTTGGGTAGCTGAATTAGGAAGGATTATATTGAGGCAATTATGTATCAATTAGAAGTTATTTATTTTTTTATTAAGACATCTTGTATTGATCTATAAATAGGGATAATTTTGTATAATAATTAGAAGATATTTTTACCTTTCTCAAATTCTATGAATTGTAACACTTATGATAAGTCAAATACTATTTTGCCGGTTAATAAAGGCTTGATGGGTTATAGTTGATGAGCTGCTTGGTAAACTCGAAGCAGGAGCTATGCTCAATTCTCAGACTATTAGTTTGTTTATAAAAAATTATTAGCATAAGGTATGTTGGTTGAATTATGACATATTTTTATTACTAGATGAATCGTGGGCCCTTAAGCAGGTTTTGCAGTACATTATTTTGGTCAAACTGCAGAGGGAGCCCTAGGTTGTTGGCAAGAATTTAAAAAATCCAATTTCTCAAGGAAAGTAGTGGCTTGTATGATTGTATTACGTTGAAAAATGTGTTAACTTACGCAGATGAAAATGAGAATTTTGAAATTACTCTGGTCTATTTTATCGTAAAAGGCACAACAAATTCAAAATGATATTTCCCAGGTTAGTTACAATCTTCCTATGCTTGAGGTTATTCCAAGCAAGGCATTTTTTCTTCAATGGAGGTTGTATCACTATGTCATTCTGTTTTTTATTGCATTTGAAACATTTGCTTTATCAACTTATTATTTGAATGAAGATTTGTTAGAATTCTTGCTTATGGTAGATGAGTTAGAAGTGAGGACATTACCAGTATATCTTGATTGGACTCCTTGTTCTCTAGGATTGTGATAAAAAAAATTTTGATGTTATTTTTATAGCAAGTCTCAGTGCTTGAGATTTAATTTTATGTTGCAAATAATTCTGTTCTAAAATTTTGTAATGGATTCTTCAGCCTTTTTGGAAAGTGCTTCAAGAAGGTTCTAGTCGTGGGAGATGTGTTGTTGGTATGCATTTTGTAAATTTTGTTTCCCACAAAGTTAGAAGCTATGAAATCAACGTGTTGCTTATCTACAGGAATCATTGAAGCAAATTTTATTGAGCCGGCTCATGACAAACAGGATTTTGAAAGAACACCCTTGTTTATTAGATTGGAGACAAAACTTAGACAAGTGATACTTGAATATTGGTATGTGCATTTTTAAACTGCCACATTTTATTTGTTCATGCAATCTTTCATAATTTAGTGCCATGCTTCCAAGTTTCGCCTTTTTTTATTATTTTCTTTGCTTTATGGAAATATTAAGTGTTTTTGCAGATGCACTTTAAATAACTGATTAATTTTTGAAGAAACCTCCTTTTTAAATCCATGGCTAAAGGCCATACAACAATCCTCTTTTTTTTTTTATTTGGTCACCCTAAGCTAGAATTTGGAAGCAAAAGGCTTATTGAAGTGGAAGGAATTATTTGTGGGGAAAAGAGGTAGGGCTTCTCCATAGGAATTGAGAGGATTAGGTTGTCTCTAATCCACCCGAGAGGTGAGAGAGGATTTGGTTGCCTTTTGCTCATAGGAATCGTGGCCTTTAGGGTTTTGAATGACCTTGAGATGTGTGCTCTAGGGAGATAGAGGAAAATTATTCAATTGCTTCAAGCTTAGTGCTTACATCTTAATAGTGTCATATTTATAGAAATGTAGGAGCCAAATTCATATCTTTCCCTGAATTCCAACTAAATGCGCTATTTTTGAACTTCTTATCCTAGTTCTTCTAAATTCTTTCAAATTAAGGATAACCATAGTTAAACTTAAGGGAATATTTCCTTGGATCTCTCCTTAAAGGTTGATTAACCATGTCGAAATAAGTGAAGCAAATTATGGAAAAAATATTGTAGTTTCTTTCATTCCTTTATTTAAATCCTCCCATCCTAATTTGAATGCCACTTATAATTTTTAAACTGTAATTTTGGAATATATTTCAATTTTATTTGTAAATTTAACCTTCCACTTGTTAAACTTTCAAAAATTATCTATTTTATTGTTTAACTTGAGAGCATTATGGATAACCTTCACTCAAACATCATTATGCAGGCTTGCATCGACATGTGCACTTGTCCAATACACACTTAACATGTGTTGGATACACTATTTTCATCTCTTATGCTAGTTGTTGACTACCTAACGCAACTCTCCATATTTTCTCATCCATTGCTTGGGTCCCGAAAAATAAATTTATGCTGCAATCTTTGATTAAATAACTCTCTTAGAGGGCTAAAAAATGAGATGAAATTTAGAAGTTAAAAGTTTTAACATGCATATTACATTGGCAAGTGGTTGCTCAACTTCATAAGCGAGACAAGTAACCCTGATTGTTAATGAATGGACCTGGTTGCTAAATGTTATTTTCTTGATGAATATTGGTTAGTGATGTCTAGGCTTGTTGATGGACTTATAGCCCAGAGGCGTGAAGTTATTTGTATGCAATTGAAGATTTAGATGTCACATATCATATGATAGTCCAAATCGAGCTTTTCAAATGGCCTTCTACTGCGAGAAGTGTTATTGGAAGATAAAACTCTAGTAGATCTGGTCATGTCTTTGTATGTTCATGATCTATCGCTCAGCTTGTAGGTAACCCCACTTAATCCCATGTTAATGTTCTGACTTCTAGGAATACTCCACTTAACAAGGGAAAACCCCAAGTTGATAGACCATTTATTCTAATTGCCACCAAGGAGGACATACATATGGCTTTCCTTTGTCTTAAGAAAAATCTATTAATTGAGAAAGAAATGGAAGGGCATGTGAGCTTGAAGGAAATAATTAGAGCATGCTTAGGATTATCATCCCTTACCCCTATAATCAAGAAGATATTTATGATCAATCTTTAATGGTGATAAGATTTTTCTATTATGCTCTGGTTACTTAGGAGAATTGGAAATAAACAACCATTTTTACTTATGCCACCTGTTAGGCTTCATTTGTTTTTTTTTTTTGCGCTTTTGTAAAAGACAGTTTTAAAAAACATTAGTTCATAAAATGGAGTTTTCTAACAGAGAAGCATATATAAAAAACTTTCTCAAAACTATAGAAAAATGAAAAAAAGGAGTTATTGTGAACGTGATTTGACGAACCAAACAACACAAAAAAAATTCCTCCGTTTCCAAACGGAAAAGGCAAAAAATTGCTCAAACAAACAAAGCCTTAAGATAAAATATACAATTGTGCAATCAATGGTGGAAACACTCTAAATGTAATTTTGAAATCTGGTTATCCCAGAAGTTGTATGGGATTATAAGATGGAGGGGAGTCTAGTTTCAGACTAAGTTTATAATGTTCCTGAAAAAAATAATGATTAACATCTGATAAACAATAACCATCATTTAATTTAGCTTCAACATCTTTGAAATGCTCCCCTTAATTAATATTGCATATTTTAGTTTGGATTCTACATCAAAGATTGATATTTCAATTTTCAAATTATGGAGTGAATTTAGCTCAATTTTAGACTTATGAGATGTGCCAGCTATCATAATATTGTTGCAACAAAAAGTGGGAGATAACCCACTTATAAATTAAGGCGTAAATTGAGAGCTCATCTACAACCATCTGCTCAGACACATCTTCCTCTACACCTTTGTGCTCTAGCATAGGAACTGAACTTCGGGTAGATTGAGAAAGATTATTGATCAGCATCTCTTCAGACAATCTCTTAAGAATCTATGCCAGTGGTTTGCTATTCTTGATGGCTAAAAATAGGTTCAATCTCTTTTTGAGACTTCATAGTCCACAGTTTATCACTCTTGCATCTTACATCAAGCTCGCCAATGCAATTGATCTAGGGGAGGATGGTGAGAAGGCCATGGTCTTTATGATGGCCAGTGAGGTTGAAGATGCATATCATAGGAAGTACTGATAATCAAGCTCCTTCTCTTTCTTGTTGATGGAGAGAACGTCAGAGGAGATTTCTTGTTGGCAGATAGCTTATAGCCTCTTAAATCAAGCATGATATCGGATATGATGGGTCGTAGTCAATGAACCAAATAAGATTTCTATATAATAATATCATAGCCATAAAATATGTAGCTCACTCTATCGTACAAAACTCAATGGCTATTGGAAAAGAAGGATATGGTTTTTAAATCCCAATCTATGGAGAATAACGAATCCTCATTGTGTCCTAAACTAGTTGTTTGAATAAGACATAAAATTTAATGGCTTGGATTTTTCTCTGTGAAATTTCATGAGGCTTTTTAATAGTAGCATATATATATGTATTTGGACCTGTATATACCCATTCAGTTTTTGTTTGTTATATTATTAGTTTATAATTTGATATAATTTTCAATTTTGTTGTTTTACTAGTATGATTATGATTAATAATCAGGTTACTTTTACGATGGTTGAAGTAAAGTGTGCTTCTTGTGAAATTATTTTCTTTGGTACCACTATTAGTGATCTTCTTGATATGGATCATATTCCAATTTTTTAACTTTTTTTTAGCAATTGTTGTGATTGAAAACATTTTAGACTTGCATTTAAGGTCATATAAGCATTTTGGTAAACCATGTTCTATAGACCAATTAGTGTTTTAAATTGCCAAGTATTGCACATTGTAAACTCCGATAGAGCCAGTTCCTAGGTTTGTGGCTTGATTTTGTTTTTCATGGTTTTATCTTTGGCCAATCTTGTACATACCCCTTCTTTCGACAGCACATCGTGCGTTTGTAATTTACAAGATTTGAGCGTTAGAAAATTTTGAATCATTGAGCAATATATATATAGACGTTTGTGATTCTAAAACTTATTGGCTGAGATATTCAAGATTGGTAAATTATGGAAACATGGTGTTGTAATGGATATGGCTGATTCCATTAATGTGTTGTGGTCACTATAGCATCAATGATGATTGTTGGCTGTAAACATGCTGTTGTTGGTCACCCACTAATTGAAGTGCCTTGATGCTAGGCCACGGGAAGTGCAAATGACCTGGGCTTACATGGAACCATACTATCATATTGTTGGTTGGTGGCCTTTTTTTTTTCAAGAACTTCTTACAAATGCAGGGAAGTGCAAATGATCTGGGCTTTACTCTATGCATGTGTCAGTTTGTTTTGTATCTTTCCTACTAAGGGGTTGTTTGGCTTGTTGAAAAAAGAATGCAGACTAAACTGGAATACAGTGTAAATGAAGTGCAATGTATTTGAAATTTTTTGACTTGTTTAGATGAATTTAAGAGAAATATAGGTGATTATTATTATTATTATTATTATTTTTTGATTAGTTGAAGTAAAATGAATGCAATGTAAAGCTTAGAGATGATGATGGCTGACATCGGTGGAAGGTTGGTTGCCATCTTTTGGCGGAGATGGTGGTAGGGGATAGTGGTAGGCGGTGACAAACGACTAGAGTGAAGTTATCTTGTGATTTATTTTGGAATTCAGCCAAAAACGGCTGAGTTTTGAATTCATAAAAAATGAAATACGGAGTGAATTTGGAATTCATAAAATTTTTTCTTTGCCTTCCTTTTTCTTCAAATTGTACACCAAAATTTATAAAACCCTGCATTTAAAATATTTTACTTTTTAACACTTACTTTTCATCAAACCAAACATCCCTTATAAAAGTTGGGATTTACGTAGAAGTGCTGCTAGAATGAATCTTGCAATATGGCTCATTAAAAAAAATAGTTTGGTTACAGTAACCTAGTAAATAAGATGTTGTAATAGCAAAGATGGATGAAGTAGAAAAGATTAAGGACTCATTTTGTTCGGCTTATTTTATCTTTTTCAAGTTCAATAAGACAAACTGAGTTATTTTGAACTGTTTGGAAGCATGGCTTTTCTATAATTCCTTTTCACGAAACTTGGTTTTTTATTGGTTATGAAAGTCATTTCATATCTGCTTATTCCATTACAAATCTCAGTTCATAAAGCAAATTGTTGAAATTACCCATCACGTACGCATGCTGACCAAGCACATCTATGAGCTTCGTCTTCTCCAGCGGCTCGTCCAAAGAAATAACTTCGCGATTTCACTACTCCCTCCATCATTTGGGCTTCAACTTACTTCCCAGACGCTAGTTTGCTTCACCAAGACAACTCTAGATTCCTCTCTGATTCGCACGCCAAGCCTGAATTCCACTCAACTCCTCTTGCCCAACCACTTCAGCCGATAACTTGCCGCTGATCGGTTCATCCAACTCCGTCCCGACCCCAGCTCGTCCGAGCATCGTCGGCCTGTGCTCATCCCAGCCATCGACCCGACTTCCCAGCTGCTATACGATGTCACCACCATCACTCACCAGCCCAGATCCATCTCCAGGCTAAATCGCCTTTAGATTTCAGATGCTTAAATCTTAACTTGCTTCAGTTGTGAAGGCAATGTGGGAGGAAGATGTGGAGGTGGAGAAATGCCCTGGAGTTGGAGGTACATGGAAATTGGTGGATGGGGCATCGGGATAAAAGCCCTGGAGTTGGAGGTACATGGAAATTGGTAGATGGGGCCATGGTTTAAAATTACGCAATAAGAGGCGCGCCTCAGCGCTATTTTAATATTTTAAGCCTCAAAGCCTACGTAATGAGAGCTGGCATTGAGGCGTATGCCTCAAGTTTACTGAGTCGCGCTTCTCATTTTTTAGAGGCGTCCGTCTCTCAAAAAAAAACCCTAACCTAAGTACATCTATGATGCACCGACACGCCTCTTAAAGAGGGTATGCAGTGTCGGACACGTGTCGGACACGGACACGCGTCGGACACGGCATGGACACGTGTCCGACACGGCATTGGAGTGTCGGAATTTAAAACATTAAAATTTAAATCGGACACGCGTGTCCGACACGGCATTGGAGTGTCGGAATTTAAAACATTATGTTGAGAAGATTCAAACAAATTAAAAATGCTCTTCAATCTATGGTGATTTGTGAGAAGTGGTCTTGCTATCGAGAAGATGATGTTGGGAAGGCAAGGTATGTTAAAGAAAAGGTCTTAGATGATTTGTGGTGGGATAATGTAGACTACATTTTGGCTTTCACTGATCCAATTTATGATATGTTGAGAGAGGCTGACACAGATAAATCATGTCTATATTTGATTTATGAGATGTGGGACTCTATGTTAGCAAAAGTGAAAGAAATTATATACAGACATGAAAGAAAGTCACATGATGAAGACTCAAGTTTTTGGAGCATTGTCTATACTATTCTTGAAGATAGGTGGAGCAAAAGCAACACACCTTTGCATTGTTTGGATCATTCATTAAATCCAAGGTATATTTATATTTATCTTTTAAATTAATTTAAATTTGTTGGTAAATGAACATATAATTTAATATGCTTTGTATTATTTGAAGGTATTCAAGTAAAGAATGGCTTCAAGAAGACCCTCAACGTGTCTCACCACAAAAAGATTTAGAAGTTTCAAATATGAGAAAGATATGCCTGAAAAGATATTTTCCAAATGAAGAGGAGAGAAGAAAAATTAATATAGAACTTGCAAAGTTTTTTTGGATATTTAGAGGATTTTGGTGATCAAGAATCTTTGGTTGATAGATGGAGGATGGATCCAAAAATGTGGTGGTTGATTCATGGAGCTTCAGCACCGCTTCTTCAAACAATAGCAATAAAACTTCTTGGTCAAGTATCATCCTCTTCCTATTTTGAGAGAAATTGGAGCACATGCTCATTTATCCAATCAATGAAGAGGAATAAAATAACTCCACAACGTGCTGAAGATTTAATTTATGTGTATACAAATTTTCGTCTTCTATCAAGGAAAACTCCACTTTATATGACAGGTGATAACAAGATGTGGGATGTTGCTGGAGATGGGTTCGAGTGCCTTGATGATATGAGATTATTGGAGGTTGCAAATCTTTCTCTAGATGAACCAGAGTTGGAAGCAATGATATTCAATGATGATGATATTGAAGGCCAAAGACCAACATCTGAATCTAATTTTATCATTCCCTCTATTGAGTAGTTAGACCTTCATGTTGTATTAAATGATTTTTTTCTTATATTTTTGTGTTTGTACTAGACATTTTATACTAAACATCTTTATGTTATAAGCTAAACAAGTTATCATGAATTGATTTATTATTGGTTGACATTTTTACTATAATGTCACCTTAATTTTTATATATTATATTAAAAAATTATTATGCCGTGTCCACGCCGCACTCGTGTCCTATATTTTTAAAAATTGTCGTGTCCCGTGTCCGTGTCCGTGTCGCCGTGTCCGTGTCGGTGCATCATAGAAGTACATGCATTTTGCAGCTTGGTATCGCTAGGTACATACTCGGTATTGCTCGGTACCACTCGGTACAATAATGCTTTTTACCGCTAGGTACATGCTCGGTATTGCTAAGTACATGCTCGGTACCGCTAGGTACATGCTCGGTATCGCTCGGTATATGCTCGGTACCGCTCGGTATCTTTCCATACAAACAACTTACAAACTTTAAAAATAAGCAGAACTTCAAAATTACAGGTCAAACCCCACCAGGGGGCAGTGCCCCCTTGGACCCCCAGTTACCCGGCTTTTTTTGTATTCACCATCTTTAGTAATAGTTGTTAGTGGTAGTCTGTTTCTTCATGAGTGTATGCTTTGTATAAGTTTTCTTATTGTAGAATAAGAAAAGCATTATGTTTAGGGGTTTGATATATTGCACTAATATATTCTTCTCATAAAGGATGGTCAAAAGTAAGGATAAAGCTGTATCAGGTCATAGAAAAGATGCAGCATTGAAACATAGCGCTTAGGTGGATGTAAGAAGAAGTTATAAAACATATATCTATATAAAATGCAATTACTGTGACAAAATTGTGAAGGGCCTTTTTATGTTTTATATTTTTTACTCATTAGTATATAAATTTTTATCATTTTATGTTTACGCAATCTTTTGATTTTGAGGCTTACGTCTCAAAACGCCTTGAGGCTTACGCCTCACCTCACAATTTTAAACATTTGATGGGGCATCGGGTTATGGCGATGTGATGTACAAGAGATTCGTGTTCGTTGCTGCAGCTAATCAGATTTCATGACTGATCTGTGGTGGTATGTTGTGCCACTTTTCTTATCATGTGAGGCTACATATCAACTTGCTTGCTGCCTAGCTTGTCTATTAATTTAAATTTAAATTATAATATTTAAAATAACTATATATACATATTTATGTAAAAATTACTTTTAAAATAATAAAAAATATTTTTATAAACTTAAATTTTAGAGATGGATAATTTAGTCTTTTATTGTTAAGTCGCTAAAGCTAAAAACCTAAACAAACAATTAATATATGCTTTCAGATTTTCGTAAGCACTTAAAAAGAATGTTACTTAAACAATAACCTATTATTGAAACAGCCTTTTTTAAAACTCCTTTTTGTCAACATTTATTTTTAAAACTACATTTTATATAAACAACAACCCAACCAAACGAGGCCTAAGAATACACAATGCAAGGAAGGATTAGGTTTATTGTTGCAATAAAAAAAAAATAAAAGGTTTATTGTTGCAATGAATAACATTTGAAGAATCGGAAGGACCAACTTCAACCTACTATTATTTTGCAAATCCAGGTGTTTGCGAGTTCAATTTCATTATGATTTATGAAGATATGTAAGCATAGAAAGATCATTATGGAGCTTGTATAGAATCAGCTGTGAACTTTTATTCTTGATGATCAAGCTATTTTTTCTTTTATATTCTGGCTGAACTCAGGAATATTGTCAAGTTTATTAAATCTAGCCAATCCTGATCATGAACTTTTTATTTCTTTTTTTAACAAAAGTGCTTGTTTTGCAGGAAAGCTCATTGTCACTTGATCGGTTATCAACCAATTGCTCCAGAGATTGGTAATAAGCACAAAGAGGCTATCAGGCATTCTCGTGGACCTGGCAAAAACACACAGCAGAAGTCTAGTGGTCATGGCATTACACCTGTCCCTCACTCAAAGCATGAATATCAAGTTGAGACAAGCAATGGAGAACAAATAGTTGCCCTTCCTGCTCCTAATGGTACTATATTTTTTTGTGTGTGTATATAAATATATATGTATGCCCACACACACACTCTCTCACTCTAGGAATAAATGGAAAGTTAAAACAACAATAATCATTCAGATTGAACGAACATCTGAGTAGCTTGAGGGGTGATAGGCCTTCCTTACATAACAGGCTTGGCTCAATCAGCTAGAAAGTTGGCTCTTAATGGATCATTTCTTAATTGTGAATGGAAATAATTTTTTTGGATTTTGGATTGTGGCCAGCTCACTTGAACTTTGTCTCAACATCATGCCTTTCTTCAAGCTGTGGATGGGATTTTGTTGGTTTTGTGCTGGGTTTCAAGATTCTTTTTTTCTTCTTGCAAAATTTCAGTAACCTCTTCTTCAATCTTCTGAGCTCGTGATTTCTTCTTCCGCTGCAACAACATATTTTTCAGTACTACTATTTGTTGAACCTTGTGAATTAGTTCATACTTGACTGAGCAATTTCTTTAGACCTTAAAAGTTTGTGCTTTGTTAAAGTTTTTTATTTTGATTGTTTGGTTTATGATCCTTATAACTTCAATATTTCTTCTCCTTTTGATTTCATCGCTTTATTGAAAGTTCTACCTTTATGACTAGCTCTTACATATGCTTGGGGTGGTAATTACCCGAAGCTGTGAAAACAGAATTTGTGATACTAGTCAGATTTTTCTTTCCTCTTTCATTCCTATTGAACACCATGTTGTTGTTTGCACTACAAGCTAAATAGGAAGAAGTAAGGGTTCATGAAAATCCAACAATACGTGATATTAAATTTGATTGGAGAAGAAGCAGTTTTATATTATTATTCATGAGCAATAAAGATGTTTAAGATTGCACTAGTTTTTGAAGATTTAATTTGGTTTCATATTGGGGAGATCTACTACGAAAATAATTTTTGTGCTAAGAGAATTAAAGGAAAGTATAAATAGTAGAAATTGGATCTTTATATAATTTTTATGGATCTTGATTTACATATGATTAGATATCACGGGAATTAATTTAGTACGGATTTAAGGAAGAAAGTTGTTTTAAAAGTATGTCAAAGTTATCAAAGGTATATATGATGAAGCTTTGATTGACATTAGTATTAGTTGTTGATGTTGTATGAACTGAATATAGCAAAATGTGTGCAAGGGCTATACTTTATCGACACATGCGTGCAATGTTAACTAAGCAATGGTTGTCACATCATGGACAGTTGTGGGAAAAAAAGCTAGTCTATCAAAATTAGAATTAGGATAAAAACTTGAAATACAGCTACTCTTATCGGTAAATTAACGAAATTAATAAATACTATGATTCATAGGAAGATACACATTCTATGTATTCTCGAAAGACTAAATGCGTTGGAGAAAAGGCTAAGGAGATTGTTAGTTTAGAATTTAAACTGTGGTATTCAGATAGGAGTCATACTAAGAATGTTATATGTTTAATTATTAATTGCTGACCCCTACGCATCAAATTACGCACAAAAAAGAGCAAAATCGGAGATCAAGTGCGCGCGACGACGTGATGCATCACTTCAAGGGTCAAAAGACCTCCGATTACATAACAGATTGTGCCATTGCAATCAGGATGTCGAGTTCATCTGAGTGAGGACCCCTCGCATTCAAAAATGGGCGAAATCGGTCTAGAGGGACAACTGACACCCAAAATTGAAGCGCGACGTCACCCAAATGACGTCCAATCGTAAAATGGATTTCGTCGTTGCGTTCAAAACATCCTCGACATCCAAAAATCACTATCAATTAGTTCAATTGGAATCGCCAGGCGAAACGGCATGAATCCTGAGGTGACGACGCTCAAATCGAAGAAATTGGCGCTCGACATTGCCCAAACGATATCCGCTCGCAAAACGGACTTCGCCGTCTCATTTGAAGCATCCATATATCCAAAATGAACTGTAATTTTGTTCAACAAAAATTGCGCAATGAAATCGACGCGCAAAACGAGACAAAACGCACAAATTTTGAGAAATCATGTAGATCGAGGCCATTTTGGTTGTTTGATGCATTGTTGTTATCTTATATTAATGGTAATACTAATAATAATAAATTATTATTAACATTACCAATCAATTTAACCAAAAATTGAAAGTCAAACAAAAATCTCAGATCACATTTATTCTCAAACAAACCTTAGGGGACTTGATTTGAACTCGAATGAACAAATACAAAAAACTCGATTTGGACTACATGGAACAGAATTCAAAATAACAAACAATGAACCATTCTCAATTTCTCGAATGCACAATGAAATGAAAAATGCAATAAATTGAATAATGATTTAAGATATTTAAATGATATTTAAATGAACATCAATGAATGAGCAACAAGTATCCAAATAGTATTGTATGTAAACAATTATGACCAGATATATGTATCTCTATGTATTTGATTGGCTACTAGCCATAATCTAAAGTTCTCTCTCATTATCTGGTAGGGGCTTGTGCCTATAAGAAATCAAAACTCAGATCATAAAGTCCTCTCAAAATGAGGATGAAATCTCTGGGTAGTGTCTTATTCTCAACTCAATATGCCTTCGAAAAATTTACCTCAGAACTTAATTCGTTAAAACTCCCCCGAAAGAGGGGAGGCCGAGGCGTGAATTTTCAGAGCCCCCATTAATAAGAGTATGAAAGATAATATTATAGAAATTAATAAAATTAGAGATGCTAGTGTGTTCCCTTGAAGTGATATATTGTATGATCTGAATACAACGAAAAGTGCACAAGAGCTGATGCATCGACGTGCAGGTGCAGTGTTAACTAAATAAGGGTTCTCACATCAGGGATGAATGTGGTCAAAGGTGCTAATAAATAAACTAGAATTATGATAGGAAGTTGAAATATGAGTACTTATAGGAAAATTAATAGAATTAATAGATATTATGACTCACAAGAAGATAAATATGCTATGTATCCAGGAAACTAAATAGGTTGGAGAAAGGCTAAGGAGATTGTTAGTTTAGGATTTAAAGTATGGTATTCAATTTCAAGTAGTAGTTGTACTAAAAATTGTATATGTGTGATTATTAATGCTATAGAAATTAATAGAATTGGTGATGCTAGGGTGTTCCTTGGAAGCAATGCGTGGAATAACTTGAATATAGATAAAATTGTGCAAGGGTTGCTGCATCAGCGCACTAGTGTAGTGTTTACTAAGCAAAGGTTCTCACATCATGAACGGATCTGGGCAAACAAGTTAATTTATGAAACTAGAATTATGATAGGAACTTAAAATATAGGTACTCTTACTAGAAAACTAATAAGATTAATAAGTACCAATCAAACTTATGGGAAAATTTTATTAGATGTTGGTGAGACTTAGAATGCTTTAGGGCACAAAATATTAGCCATTAAATGAGAAGCATAAAATTAAGTATTGTAGAGATGAGGATGCTCAGGTAGATGAGTGACTTTAAACTTAAAGACAAAATACAAAATGAGTAATTGAGTATATACGTGAAAAGATTGGAGTAGCTCTAGTGGCAGATAAGATTAGAGCAAGTCACTTTAGATGGTTTGACCACATAAAATGCTGGCCTTCTCTTAACTCTTTTAAGAGATGATGCGGGCAAAAAATATAGGGGGGCCTATACCCTTCGCCCACAAGTAAAGAGACTGAGCGGACTGGATTTCTACCGACGAAAATGACTAAATACAAGAAAGGAAGAACAAACTCTTACATTTCAAATAAAATGTAAAAACTAGAAATCAAAAGACTTACAAACGACGACGACTTGCAAAATTAAAATTAAAGATGACACCCTAAAGTTGCTGCACTTGGAAGAAAGATACATGTGGAGTGGCACTTGCGGAGAGACGAAAGAGGTTAGAAGCCCGAGAAGAAAGGTTGGAAAGAGCCCGCAGGATTTCCAAAGCAAACCCGCAGGTTAAAGCTTTTCCAAAAATAACATTTCATTCCATTTTTTTAAAACAATACAATACCCCCCATATATATAGGTATGAAAGGGAATACAAAGAGACACTAACATTAATTAACACAAGAACCTAAACATCACAAGCATTAATCCCAAATGCTTTGCACAAAAAAACACACCCAAGCCAAGGAACCGAAGAGACAGCCACGGGAGACGAGGAAGCCGCACGGAACCAAGGAGCACAGTCACAGGAAAGGAGCCCAAGCACAGGAAAACCAGCGGCCGGCCGGAATCCAAGGGGGCAAGGCACATAATAAAATTTAAAAACCTTGGTGTAAGCCAAGGAGTCATACATGGGAAGACTAAACAACTATCTTGGGATTCCAAAAGCCCTTTTTGGAACCCAAGGGACATCATAAAAGAAGACATTAAAAACTATAATAAAAGTGCATTAAAATAGAGGATAAATATGAGCTAAAATTTAGCTAATAATGAGCTAACCCTTAGTTCAATAAGTGAACTAAAGACCAGCTCATAAATGAGCTAAAATTTCAGCTCAATTTTGATTGAACTAGTAGACTCAAGGGAAGCCAAAATTCATATTATTTTGGACATGGGTTGACCCCCCCTTTGTCTACATCAGATTCTCCCCTTCTTGCGAACTCAGCTCCTGATGAGTTGGTTGTTGTTGTCTTCCGAGGAGGAGAAGACGGAGCATCAAATTCATTAATCAGGTCTTCATACTTCTGCATGATCTCATCTCGCTCTTTCAAAAAATTATCTTGTAAGCACTGCTTTTTCTTGAAGTACCTTTCTGTCCGTATGTGCATCCATGATTGAAGCTTGTATAATTCATACTCCAGTGGATTTTTTGATTTTGTCGGGATCCATCTATCCATAAATTCATCAATGTCTTATGCCTTGCATTCTTCAATTTTTTTTTGTCTTTTTTAATTTTTTTGACTGACTCAAAAAATCAACCTAGACTTAGACTCAACAAAATTAAAACTTGATAGATTCAGACTTGACTAGACTTGACAAAACAAAACTTGACAACCAAAATTTAACGACCAAATCCTAGGACTTCCTAACTTGCTCTGATACCAAATGATGCGGGCAAAAAATATAGGGGTGCCTACCCTTCGCCCACAAGTAAAGAGACTGAGCGGACTGGACTTCTACCGACGAAAATGACTAAAGACGATAAAGGAAGAACAAACTCTTACATTTCAAATAAAATGTAAAAACTAGAAATCAAAAGACTTACAAACGACGACGACTTGTAAAATTAAAATTAAAGACGACACCCTAAAGTTGCTGCATTTGAAAGAAAGATACAGGTGGAGTGGCACTTGCGGAGAGACGAAAGAGGTTAGAAGCCTGAGAAGAAAGGTTGGAAAGAGCCCGCAGGATTTCCGGAGGGGATGAGAAAGAAGGGTGGAAAGAGCCCACAAGATTTCCAAAGCAAACCCGCAGGTTAAAGCTTTTCCAAAAATAACATTTCATTCCATTTTTTAAAAACAATACAATAACCCCCATATATATATGTATGAAAGGGAATACAAAGAGACACTAAGATTAATTAACACAAGAACCTAAACATCACAAGCATTAATCCCAAATGCTTTGCACGAAAAAACACACCCAAGCCAAGGAACCGAAGAGGCAGCCACGGGAGACGAGGAAGCTGCACATAACCAAGGAGCACGGTCACGGGAAAGGAGCCCAAGCACAGGAAAACCAGCGGCCGGCCGGAATCCAAGTGGGCAAGGCACATAATAAAATTTAAAAACCTTGGTGGAAGCCAAGGAGTCATACATGGGAAGACTAAACAACTATCTTGGGATTTCAAAAGCCCTTTTTGGAACCCAAGAGACATCATAAAAGAAGACATTAAAAACTATAATAAAAGTGCATTAAAATAAAGGATAAATTTGAGCTAAAACTTAGCTAATAATGAGCTAACCCTTAGTTCAATAAGTGAACTAAAGACCAGCTCATAAATGAGCTAAAATTTCAGCTCAATTTTGATTGAGCTAGTAGACTCAAGGGAAGCCAAAATTCATATTATTTTGGACATGAGTTGACCCCCCTTTTGTCTACATCAAGAGAGTAGATGCATTAGTTCCATTTTATGTTAAGAAAGTTTAAGGTTGGCCTAAAATGACTTGGTTAGAAAGTATTAAAATTAAACATTTTTATTAGATTTAAATGAGAATTTGGATCTTATTATGACACAATAGAAAAAAAGGATTCATATGGTCGACCCCATATAGCGGGATAAAGGCTTGTTATTCCCATATAGCGGGATAAAATCTTGTTATTGTTGTTGAACATATAAAATGAAAGGTAGAAAATGCATCTATTAGATGATCTAAGGTAGTATGAATGGAAGTTGATTGAGATGATTTGTGAAGAATATGTTTAGCATTATAGATATTGACTAGAAATTGCAAATTTATAATGAGAAACTCAAATAGTTGGGATAAGGTTAATGACGATGATGATGAATTAGTAACCCTTAGTATTTAAGAGCATAATGCCAGTAAACATGGAAGCAATTGTTTTCTTACTATAGCATCATTGGCAATTGACATGATACTGTCTTGGAAGTTGGGGTTTTTGTTATGTTAAGGGTTATGGGATTACCTAGGCCTTAATTCTTTGAGTTAAGTCCTTCTTAGTTTTAATCAATAATGGGTTGAAACTTTAGGCCAGGCCTACAAATTATTTTTATCAATTCTTCATATCTGATATAGTGTGAAATCATTAAACAAAGCAGTAAAACCAGTCATTCATAATAGGCATGTGAATGAATGATTAGTATTGTGGGCTACAGAATCTTAAATCTTATGTTGAAGCTTATGGAAGTTTGCCCCCTCAGTGCATTAATCCTCTCAACTGCAGGGTGTGGGTAGGGTTAATGTACATAGCTTTATCCAATGCATGGGCTATGATATATTAGGGCACGTTTGGTATGCTTGCTGAAACATCCATGTAGTTAAATCTAGTTTATTTTTTTAAGTTTTGTTATTAAGTTTAAACTATTTGCTGATGGACTGCTTATTTTATATTTGAGATATTATATGTTGTTCTAGACGGAATATCAAGCAAGTTTTGTTTCTAAATATTATAGGTGTGAGTACTTTTTTATTCTGTTTTGTATTGTTGGCTACTGAGCAATGATAGCAAAGTACTACTCTCAATATATCTTTCTGAAGTTTATTATGATACTGATTGGTGTACCTCCCTTTGGAGTTGAAAAGGTTCTCCAGCAGCATCTTTTGTTCAAGATCCTACTTGTGGTTCTATAATGGAGGATGTGTCCAATTTTGGACAGGTAATGCCCTTCTTAGCCCTTTTTTTGTTTCTTTTGAGTTTATATGCGAATGAAACTTTGTCCCTTTTTAGCACTTGGAAAGAATTATGATAGGAAGTGGATGCAATTTTCTCAAAATCAGCGAATGACAATAAGAAATTTTGAAGAAAAACACAAAACTATTTTTATTATAAGATATATGAAAGAAAATAGCAAGATACAGTTGGATCTTCAATTGGAGAGGAAGATTCGGCTCTCCCAAATTCCTAGCTACCAGCTAGAGCCCAAATAACCTAAGAATAAACTAAATTCAGCAAACTCCCAAAAATAATTTGAAATTACCCTATTGTTAGCCTTAAGTAGGCTCCCATAATTCCCTCCCAAATCAGCCCCCTTTCCCTCATTAAGTCCCTTTCATATTTGAATTCAAATTAGATTTATTTCCCTAATTAATTCCCTCTCAATTATAATTAGAACTTTCCTAAACAACCCCCCTTAATTCCTCCTCATTTTTCCTAAATAATTTCCTCTTAGATTTTGAATTCAAATTAGATCTCTTGCTTAAATATTCCCTCCCAATTGTAATTTAAACATTCCTAAATAATTCCCCTTTGATTAAAAACCTTCATAAACAGTTCCCTCTTGATTAAGAAACTTATTGATTCCTTCCCAATCAAATCAGCTTATCCATCAAATTATTTGTTATATTCTTTGATATTCTTTTCTGTGATCATTAATAGTGGAGTTCCACAAAAGATACTTTTCTTTCTTTTTCAAATTGGTAATAGTGTCAAATTTATGTTTGTTGGGTTCAACATTTTCTTTTGATGGTCTCACTTTTATTGATCTAATGCAGAGCTCTGAGCATTAGAAAATTCAAAACATTCATAAAGCTAATCTTAATAGACTTGAAAGTTTAATTTTGATCTGATTATTAAGGTATCCCTTCTTCTTTTTTTTTTAATGTGAATGAACGAAATTATTGCATTTTTGTTTGTTGTCAGCAATTTTTCAGTAATTTAATTTATGATAAACTTTCAATTTTATGAATAGTTTTAATACTAATATGCATGCATATATAATTTGAACTACCAGGCTGACCATTTTCTTATTTTGGTGTAACCTGTCATCCAATTTAAAAGTGTTGACCTAATATTGTAGTAATAGTTTTTAATCTGATATGTATAGTTCTTCAAAAAAGAAAAGAAAAAATGTTTAAATCAATCGCTATTACTACTAAGACGTTTGTTTCTTCAATATTCAGTAGGGGAAGTTACGAAATGCGTAGACATTATAACATTTAGCCAAATAGCTCTATATAGGCAGGTACAATAGATAAACCCATTGTTGTGCATAATTGTTGTTAGTATTCTATTCCTATGCATATTCTACATTTTTGTATGGATATATTTGTGTTTATGGATCGTGCTATTGGGAAGATGCTCCTGCATGTGTGACTGATAATAATATCTTTGGAAACAATGCTTTGGACCTTCTTTTTGTCCTATTGAATAAAATTGAAAGCATTTTCTGTCTCACAAAATCTGAAAAAGAAAAAAAAAAGGTTTTTCAGGTGGTAGTTTGATTCTGATGGTATCATAATGTAAGTAAATACATCTTTAATGCGTGATTTTTAAACTATCATCATTGTTTTCTGAGATTATGAAACTCTTTACATGATTCATGGCTAAACATTTTTCAGTAGTCATGATCTGTACTCATGACACATGAGAGGGTGCATGTTACTTTCGTTTGCCTTGCAGAAACCTGTTGTTTGCTCTGCATAAAGAAAGAATAATGATTTTAGTTAGCCTCAACCCAACTATCTCTGGTCATATTTAGGAATCCTCCTCAATTCATATCTATTTAGCACTAAATTTGGTGTTATTCTATTTTGTATATCTTTTTGTACATCTTATCATGTTACCCTCAATCCATTTCACATTAATTCTATGTGCCCACATTATTTGTAAAACTTCCAGCCTTTTTGTACATTTTATCATGTTAACCTTTGTCGTACTTATACAAACAATCAAAGTCTATTTTCTGCTGCTTTACAGACTAAAATGATTTGATCATGTAAAATGAATAAAGGGTGAAAAATGCATCAATAGGCTGGCAGTTTATTGAATTAATTTATAATATTTATGAAAGAAAAAAAAAAAAGATTAAAGCAACACTAGTTGTGTAAGACAGTTGATATTTCATAAATTATCAGCAAGAATGGACTCATAAGAGGATTCATAAGGTTCACTCACATGGTTGGGACGAAGCTAATGTTGATTTTTTTTTATCTTTAACTATTTGTTCAACTTACCGCTTGTTTCCATTCTGAAGAAAAACAAATGTATGGTGACTATAAAAAATATTTGTAACCACCCATTGTGATTAGTATAAATATTTTTTGGTTGCAAGTGCAAGAAAAAGTGAGATGAATCTAAAAAAAATGCACTCTTTTTAACCAATTTTATGCAAATGCTGCTAATTTGTTAAATTGCATTCTGTTGCAAAGATTAATATTTATGATGAAATTTTCTTATTTTTGCATGATTTTGAACATTTTAATATTTTGTATTCTTCTCAGGATCATGAAGAAATCAGCTGTATAGATGTTGAAGATTCAAATTTGGATGAAAAAATGGTTGAAGAAAATTTGCAACTCTTCAATAGGTAGCTACCGGGCCATACACGAAGTAAATTTATTTTTTTCTTCATCCTTGTCATTGAAAATATCTCATACAATCACCATACCTCAACTCTTATATTATTACCATATTTATAATGATTGGCTACATAGGTTTAAACTTCATGTTGATGTATTGTTGCTCCCTTAAATCTCTCATTGAGGTGTTGATCTGTGTTAGCCATGATACTAGTTGAATGCTAATAATGGCTGGATCTTGTAGGGTTTGGATGGTGGGATGATTCTGTGATATTATATGGATGTTGATGGCTTAAAGTAGATTTGTTCTGGTCAGCCAAATTAGGGTTTTCTAAGTTGGCCGCTTGAGGGTGGGGGACGAGGAAACTACATAAAATACAGGGGTAAATGAAGGATCTCACCAAAATATCATCAAATGGAAAGAGCCACGATGCCACTTTTATAGCTCAAGGATGATTGAAGCTCTAACCAAAGAAATTCAAAGGAGAGAACAAGCCACTAAATTCTTCAATAACACTTTAAGCAAGCAACAATTGAATATTATTTTTTCAATGATATTTATGGTTATATAAAACTTGTATGTATAGTGTATTACAAAGAACAACCTAAGCTAAATTAGAGTACCTAATCAATACGTAGCCCATAACATAATATTTGATTTCTAATCAATGATGTGGTCAGCCATGGATTATATCGAAAGACAAAGGTATACATAAAATAAGCACATGGTGCATTCTAAATTTATAATAGAGGGTTTGACCAATACTAATTTAGAAAGCAATTTGTCACTAGATTTAACACATTTAGAGCATCATTCAATGGAGAGGTCATCCATGCACTGAAGGAATGGAAGTGGAAGTCTTCATTAATGATCTAGTATAATGACTCACTAAGTTAACAGTGAATATCGATCTATCTAAACTTCATACTCACCAAACATTTTATGATCATCTGGAGTTTATTTTTTTTGGAACTTGTATGGATTGGTATTTTCCCCAACACTAAAATCAAGTGAAATCATCTTGATATTCCAGTTGTTGCTCATATCAGTCCTGTTATGTTATTACCAATGTGCCAATGCATTTACGGTTTTGAATTTAGTCTTGCCAAGTATCTTTTAAAATTACATGCACTAAAGAATAAACTTTGTAAAGATAAAGAAAGAGGTATTAAGAGATTCAGAAATTTTAAAGAAATTTTATATCAGTTTTGCCCAATTATTATAGTTAAGTGCGTTCGAGTTTGGGTTGATGGTGGAATTAAAGCCACTTGACAACTCCTCTATTCGTCATACAAACTAACCTCATTCTATTTGGCAGGTGTGAGCAGCTCCAGCTCAGGCAGGCTGAGCTGAAACAAACGGTATTTCATCCCTTGTTTAGTAACTTTTGTGTTAGTTTGTATCGGTTGAAATGCACTGAAGATTATAAAATTTTGCTTCTATTGAAGGTTGGCGAGCTCGAACGAGAACTCGAAAGAGCCAAACGACGGTGTACTCGACTTTCTTCTGAGCTTGAGGAACGGAGAAAGCAGCAAAACCCCGTGATGAGTATTCAGTAGTTACCTTTTTCGTTATATGTATTACTGTTAAATTATTGTAGCTCAGAAGTGTGTTTCATTTCTCTGAATATTAGTATATGATCTGACAGTTATATAGATCATACAACATAGGATTAACCCTCCTGATCATCTTCAATAACCTACTCAATATATTTTTCTTTTTATTTCAAAATGTCTGTTGAAGCTTAAGATGTTTAACTGTTTTTGTATTTTAGAAACTTTGTTGTCCACCACAAAGTCGATGAAGCTAACGCATGACCTCTTAAGTTTCCACCATGCAACATATAAAGTTTACCACTAGTGTCTATTAAGAAAATTAATACATCTTTACAAATCGTTTAGGACTTCATATTTTCTTTCTCATATCACAAAAATAGGAGGCCTAACATTTGAACTAACTCATTTACAATAACTGTATGATCTTCTAGCTTATCTTCGATGTAATTATCATCAAAATTATGCATTTCCTCTTCAAAGCTGGGCAATTTGTGTTTGTGCTATTTGCTTCTCTCTGTAGAAGCAATTAATGTGTTTTAAGTTAGGGGTTATTTGATTGTCTTAAAAAATAATGTAGTATAAAGAGAATGCAATGTAAAAAGAATATTTTGGAGATCTTTGGATGAGTATAAAAGGAATGCATTATTTTACTTTTTTATTTTTTTGTTTGATTTGAAGTAAAGTGAATGTAATGTAAAAAAGTTGGAGGGCAGGAGTCGGCGGTGGTAACGGTAATGGTCGTGCCACCAAAATGATTTTATTTAAGGCATGTGAGAATGTTATGTTAGAAAAAGTATATTGATGCAGACATGTCAAGTGGCTTAAGTTGAAATATATAAAATTTAATACATTATCTATTTAATAACTATTGCGGTTAATCGTATCTGATTAGGCACTTGCAAGGTAATCCCACATTTTTTTTTAAAACCTCTTTGCTTTTATAAATGAACTATTGTTTGAAAAATTATTTATTACTAAAATAATCTCTATCTTTATTACTGAAATAATAACTTAGAAAACTCAAATCACAAAAACCCAAAGAATTATATCACTCAATATATGTATTTATATTATATATTTTATCATATATTTGATATATCTTTCTTTAACTTTTAAGTAATAAGGTTTAGTACGTAAGCTCCTTTTCAAATTTTCACTATATCAGTAGTAAGCTCTAATACTCGGTTGCCGCAACAATCTGAAAGTTAATGGCCATGGCTGAGCTCAAAAATAAATTTTTTGTACATAAAAGTTGCTTTAAGCAATAATAAGAAAGTTGTCTCAAACAAAGTCTACGACTTCGCTTGGTTCTTAAAGCATCTCTCTTGAGTACAAATTTTTTTTTTTTTTTTTTTTTTTACTAAAAAGCTGCTTTAGAAAGCAGAAAATAAGTTGTCTCAAATGAATTATAAATCAGATTCCTTTGGCAGTACGGGAAGGCAAGAAGCATCAGCCGGTGATCAACTTGATCTTTGTCAGCTTATTGCTGGTCCATGGAGATATGACATGCCTTTCACAACAACCAAAACATACCTTAATCAGAAGAATTAAATCCTCCTCATTCCCTTTGCACCTGGGACCATTAATTTGGCGTTTTTTGTTCACGTGGACTGCACAAAAAATTGCCTGTCATTCTCCTTGGGAAAATCACACTAGCAAACCCTCTATTTACTAGAAAACCATATGCAAAGTAGCTGATTCAATCAAGAGAAATTTCTCATGTAAAATCTTTCCTCAAGGCTCAATACCTCTGCTATGGGATGATTGGCGTAATGACAAATCTCTCAATAATGAATTGTTAGACCATCATTCTTCTCTTTCTATCTTCTCTCTTAATTATAGTTATTTAAGCTCTATCATCACTGCTGATTGGCATATTTCTCTTAGGCTGCCTGTTAATATTCAAAATGGCATTCTTACTATTACAATCATTTCAAATGTTGCTTGTACCTTAAAATGGCGTGGCACTGAGAATTTCTTATTTAAAGCTTTCATTGATGACTTTTATGAAGGTTAATGCAGATGTTTGATTTCATTTTTGAGTCAAAAGTTATACTGGTTGATAATTTGTTGCTCACTATATTATATTTGGATGGAAAAAAATGGTAGAAGATTTTGGTCTAACAATAATATTATTTCTACTATTTCTTTCACTATCAAGAAGCCATTAGATCTAAAATTGTAAGCTGGAAAAAAAGAATGATGTCGTTAACTTAATCCCTGAAGTTGATGCTTCTTCATTTCTTCAACAATTTCTATTTTAAGTTTTTCGCTCTGTATACTATAAGCTTCCCTTATTATGTTGTCTTTGTCTCTCTTCTCAATTATGAATCTCTTCTATTCATGTCTTTGTCCTGGATTTTAGTCACTTGGTTCTTTATAATCCTATCTTAAGTGCGACTGCTGTTACTTCATGTTTTAACTATCATTTCTCCCTGTGCTCATTTGTTGCTATTCTACTGGTTGGGAGTTTAATGATGGCAGGGTTGGACGATGAGGAATGTATTTGTGCTCCTTGCAGAATTCTTTTTCAGGCTTATTCCCTTTGGAAGGTCGACATGGTAGTCAGGCTCTTATCCTTGGACATTAATTTTAACAACGAGGGAGAGATTGAATTTTTCATTTCTTGAGTCTTTTTGCACATTATGAGCCCCGGACTTCTACTATTATCGGTATATGTTTCTCTTATTTTAATTTGCTCTAATCTTGGGCATAACCTTTTTGATGCATCCCTAAGTGATGGGTTGAGCCAAATTCGAGGCAACATCAACAGTTACCTATAAATTTGCCCTCTTGAAAATTAAGATTGGCCCGCCCCTGCCCATCACGCTCGCAAGAGGAAACAAAAATCAGTACGTAGCGCAGCCGACGCGCTCCTCGGCGATGCCGACACCAGTTGAAAAGAAGCGCATGCGAAGGAATTTCGAAAGCCGTGACCAACAATGTGGACACTTTCACCTCCAAAGAATTTACAGAATTTAGGGACACGAAGCGCGGGAGAAAGGAGCGGCAACTACCTGTTCTTCCGTCTGCTCGGCAGCCAGCCGAAGACGAAGCAGCAACGAAATGGAAGCAGACCGGAAGCTTTTCAGTGTGTTTCGCTAGACGGAGGACAAAATTATTATTTAATTAACTACTGAAAATATAATTAATTGATATTATTTTACATTATTTATTAAATTTTTTTGAAGTATAAGATATTATTTAATTATCTTATAAAATTACTAATTAATTATACATCAGCAAATGTGAATGACTTTGCCAACGTGGTAATTCGCCTCCGTGATTTCCTACAAGTGATATAACACTTTATTCTACTACTGCTTAGCATCTATAAATGGGCAATCAGATTAGAGTTTTTAATCTCTATTTGGAGCAATATTTTAGAATATATACATTCATCAAATTCAATTATAATTTTTATTTAATTATTATTATTTTGTTATTTTCTAAAAAAAATTGAAGACTCGGTCCATCCGAATCATGTCTGTTAGCTACGTAAAGTCATATACGGCATAAAGCAAGCAAAGCGACAATGACATAATACGTTCACTACGCATCTTCTATCTCTTGGGTTCTCACATAGCAAATCTGAACCGTCCCTTTTGATATTTAATCAATCCACTACGTGCATATTTCTTCTTATATACGTAGATGATATACTAGTAATCAGAAACGATCCCTCAGCCATCAATCATTTACTACAACTTCACGCTACATTCTCAATGAAGTATCTTGGAGCTACTCATTCGTTCCTCGGAATAAAGATTAACTTTATGAACAATCAATATTTATTATCTCAACAGCAATATGCCAACTCTAATCTTTAGCTTGCTCATTTAACTAATTGTAAGTCGTTAGCTAACCAAGCATTACCACAAGATATTGTGGAAGATCCTGTTCTTTATGACCCTATCACATACAGAAAAATCACTAGCTCTCTTCAATTATTAATCATTACACGACCTGACATATCACACTCGGTTAACCTTCTTTCTCAACACATGCATATTCCTCTTCCTAACCACATTTTTCTTCTAAAATGACTTCTTCGTTACATCAGTGGAACTAAACACTTTGGTCTTCCGATAACCAAACATGATTTTTAACTTCGCTTGTTCTCGGATGCTGGCTGGGCAAGTGATCTAGTCTCAAGAAAATCCACATCATGTAACTGCACATTTTTAGGTACTACACTTATTTCATGGACGGTCAAAAGGCAACAAATCGTAGCAAGGTCATCTACAGAATCTGAGTATAGGGCTCTTGCAGTAGCTACGTCATATATCATTTGGCTTTGCCGGATCTTAGCTGACTTTAACATAAACTAGAGCAACCCACAGACTTATACTGTGACAATACGTCCACTATATCTCTGACTAACAATCATGCTTTTCATGCCAGAATAAAACGCATTGAGATAGATCACAGGTTTATTCGCAATCACATTCAAAGCAACAATATAACTCTTCTTCCTATCAGCACAATAGATCAACTTGCTGACATATTTATCATGCCGCTGTCAACACCTAGATTTACTCAACCTGATGATCACTCCGGATCCATCAGCTTGTGGGGGAATATTAGAGTATAAAGGAAATGACACTTAAAGATCAAGATGAACACTTGGACACTCATGGGTTATTCTTGTAATCCAATTCTTAGCATACACGTGTAACTATGCTTAGCTATGCTCTATATATACCCTGTTTATCTCTGTTCTCAAAAATAAAATCTTCTTACTCTTTCTGTTATCATCTACCTTGAGTTCGTTCGTGATATGGTAAAGTAGACCAAGAACTTCTTCAGGTAATGTTGTTCTTCAGTTTGGCCTTGTTGGGATAATTGAATTGCCGTTTTATACAAAAGTGCGTCTTCAGCCCTTAAGCTTTAATTTAATATGGGCAAACTTTTTAGCCTCTATTGAAGGGCATCTCTAATAAAAAAACTCAAATTTTATTTCAAAATGCAGTAATTTATCTTCAATCGGATTTCATTTTTTTCTCCTCTTTTGCAAGCTTCTTCGTCAAATTCTGTGACAAAAAAATTTGACGTATGTGAATAGTGCAACACCAATATTGACATGTCATTGTTCATCTACTTGGCATCGCTCTGTTCACCTTTCAAATTTTGACATGAGATTTAGCGTTAGAATGAAGCGAATAACGGATATCATACACCATATATAATTCAGTTGGAGATGGTCGAAGGTCACATTTGTTTCTTTACCCTATATCCAATTATAAATTTTGCAATTATTTTATGAGTCTTATTTTTTAGTACTTATTTGTAGTTTTTGTATAAAAGATATTATAAATTAAAATTATATAATCTATTTTATTTAAATATAATAAATTATATGTTTTTAAATTTAAAAAAGAGTTAGTCTTTTAAAAAAATTGAAATGTGGTTATAATTGGTATTCAAGGAATCTGTCACAGGTCGGAAAGCTATAAAACCACTAATTAATAGACTCTTATAAAAACGATAAAAAGAAGAGCATAGTGACCCAGGCCGTGGCCCACCCGTTCATTTTCTCCACGGCTTTCTTAGACCGTTGATTCCCGTCTACAACGATCGCTGCCCTGGGACCCATCCTACATCAGACGATCAATTGCCACGAAAGCTGGCCGGTGCGGTATACGACTTTAATAGCCGTTGGATTGAAAGTGGGGTAGCCGGTGAATAGGCAAGCATAAAAAGAGGGCCCCTTTAGGTTTCCACTCCCACTCTTTTGCCCCTTTCCAACCCCAAACCTCCAGTCGTCTCTCTTGACGTTTTGATTAGAAATGGATTCTCAATTGCTGGACGAGGAGGATGACAGAGCGAAGGCCGACGCTGAACCGGGCGGCGGCGGAAGTGCGGCGTCGACAGAGACGACTACGCACCGCTTGATTATGCCGAAGACAGAGCCGATGGAGTTCATGGGGTCGCTTCAGCTTATAAAAAGGCAGCCAGGGCGGAGCAAGGACCGCCACACGAAAGTGGAGGGCCGTGGTCGAAGGATCAGGATGCCGGCCGCTTGCGCCGCTAGGATCTTCCAGCTCACTCGTGAGCTCGGGCACAAGTCTGACGGAGAGACCATTCGGTGGCTCCTCCACCACGCCGAGCCCGCAATTATCTCCGCCACCGGAACTGGAACCATTCCGGCCATCGCTACCACCGTTGATGGAACGCTCAAAATCCCCAGCGAGGTTTCGTCGGCTCCAGCCGACCGACGCGGTGTAACGACCACATCGTCAGTAGATGGAAGGAGGAGGAAGCTGCAGCCGATGAGGGCGGCGTCGAACAGTGGGGTTTCTTTGTCCACTGGATTGGCCCCGATCCTTGCAGCGACGCCCGCTGTGGTTCCGGTGTTGGCGTTTGGCGGTGGAAGCGCGCTTCCAGGGGCTAGTCCTGTTTGGATGATTCCAAGTAATTACGCGCTCGGCGCCGGGCCGTCGACACCTGTTTGGACTCTTCCGACGCCGCCTCATATTATTAAGTTCACCGGAAGGCCCTTCAACGCTGGCGTTGTATTACCCGGTGCCGTGGAGCTAAACCTAGCAACAGCTGAAACGGATGCCCAGACAGCGAAGCTAGCTAAGACTGCTGGTACACTAAACGCCGAGCTTCAACTAATGGGCGAAGAAGCGATGGATCAGAACCGTGGGAAAGCAGAGTACGGGAAGGATAAGAAAGGGGAGGAACAGTACGCGAGGGACAACGATTCGGCGGAGCCGCGCGCCGGTGGTTAGAGTTTAATTTTGTTGATTAATTTGCTGCTAATCATTTTAGTTATTAACTTAATTACATGTTAGGGCTTAATTCAAGGTTTTAAACGCGATTTACGACTAGCTTGAGTTTCCATAGTTTTGATTCTTTAACATTTTAATTATTTAAATATAAAAAATCATTTTATTGATATATATTATTTATATAAATGACATTCAACTGTTCAAGTATTAATTTTCTGTAATTTTTTGCTTGCGAAATTGTGTCACGAAAGCCTCTAACATGTTTTCAGTAGTTATGAGTAAACATAATTAAAAAA
This sequence comes from Dendrobium huoshanense, assembly GCA_016618105.1. Lineage (NCBI taxonomy): Eukaryota > Viridiplantae > Streptophyta > Magnoliopsida > Asparagales > Orchidaceae > Dendrobium > Dendrobium huoshanense. Next base: position 21,159,177 of record CM028356.1, on the reverse strand, counting down.
TAATAATAATAGAAAATTTCAATTAATCTCTTTATAGTTTTAATATAAAAATAAAAAAAACAATGGCTTGTATAAAATTGTTATTAGTATAACGAAGTCTTAAAATTAACAATTAATTTCTATCGAAAGTATAAAAAAAAACATTATTTTTTGAGTTTCCACAAAGGAAAATTACTTTAGTATTTTTTTTTTTTGACTGCTTTGGTCGTTTATTTCCCTTTATTTTGAAGGAAGCAGTTGTCACGTTCACACGTGCGTGATATATTAATCGTCCACGCTTTTTACGTTATAAGTAAAGTGGGTGAAGGAACGGTGGACCGTGCATTGGTGGGGTGTGGTCCCGCAGTTGTCCGTCATGTGACGGGCGTTGGGACCCATGATCGTGGGGGCCACGGCGTCCTCGATGGAACCGTTTAGTGGGGCTCGGATCGTTAGAGATGAAAGGGGAAAGGTTAGTGGGTCCACGCGAGGTAGGGCATTTAGACGACACGCGTCCTCTCCATTGCTGGAAGTCGAACTAGTGGGGACCAGGACTCCCTAAGTTTCACACGTAGTGGTGTGACGTGTGTTCTTGTTGTTGCTTACAAGTTAGATTATGAGTTTTTTTTTTTTTTTTTCCCGAGAATAGGGGTTCGGGACAATTTCTTTCTGCTTTTTTTAACACAACTCTTCTTGGCCTATTGGTTGAGAGCTTAGGCTTCCAACTAAGAGGTCCAGGGTTCGAGTCTTTGTGTATGCGTTGTGTGTGTGAGTTTGCTTTAAATGATCTAAATGTTCAAAAAAAAAAAAAAATTTAATATAAAAACTTTTAATTTAAAAAAATTGATACTAAAAATTTACTTTAAAAAAGAAGAATAAATATCTCAAATAAAATCTAATATTAATATATATGATTTTTTAGATAAAAATTAGATTATCATTCATCAAGCCTAAAGCTGGATAACTGTGAGATAATGTTTGGAAAAATGAATTTAATCAAATAATTGTATACAAAATAAGATTATTTTTAGTGGATTTATTTATATATTATTCAGATTTCTTCATTCATATATTCACATTTAAATTTTAATATTACCCGTCACTTTGGATAGTTCATTTTAGCCCTAAAGGTTCCTCCTAAAATCCTGAGTAACAATGAACTGAGAAAATCACATTGCAGGCACCAATGATGCTGGTAGGGAGAAGGAATTGATAGGGGATGGCAAGATTTGGCGCATGAGCTTACTCATAAAATGTGGCACGGCGATATTCAACGAATGTGTTATTTGTGTTAATTTAGGTGTTAATTAGATGATGTGGATGGTGGGGTTTTGCGTGAAATATGTACTTTTTTTCATAAATGAAAACAAATTTTAATTAAGTGTTAGAAAAAAAATTCTCAAAAAAAAATTTTTTTGATTTACAATTTAAGAATCAAGCCAATTAAATGAGTCAAGTTCTAGATTTTCATACGAGCTCGAATTTGGTATTTTCTAAACGAGTTTAGCTCGAGACCACTAATCGAGCTCGAGTTTGAGCTAATTAATGATGCCGAGAAGGATCTTCAAGTGGCCTGGAGAAAGAATTGCAAGAAATGAAATATGAAAATACCGAACAGATGTGCTCCAGGTTTCGTAATATTGATAAAATGAGGAAAAACTGCTTACATTCTCCAGTAACAAACTATATGTACTAACATAATTTCCACTAAGTTTTACTATTATAATTGAAATTGCAGAAATAAAGAAACGAGCATAACAGCTAAGCTAAAATAGTATTGGAGGTAGTTGAGAGCGTATCTGGTCGTTGGGCATAGTTTCTTGCCTTGCAGGTATATTATATTGCATCAATTAAGGGTTAAACAAGTCAGACTTGATAAGGCAGATACTCTACTCATTTACACCCTTAGTTGTGGGTCGCATCTATGTAAATCCTCTTATTTTTATTATGTGTGTTATTCATTTTATGTATTATATATTATTTCTCAATATATTTAAATTATTAGATTATATGATTAAATTATTTGATAATATTATTAAATTATTAAATAGTACAATTCAATTAGTAGATATAAAAAAAAAGAATCTAATTATAAAAATATTATGTTATCTAATAATTTAGTTATATTATTTAATAATTCAGATGTATTGAAAAATAATATAATAAGTATAAAATTAAAAATTTATCTGATAAAACTTCCATCATCCAAACATAAAATCATCAAATTTGGATATTTATAGTTTATCATTAAAAGGATATGTTTATTTAAAATCTTTCTATTTATGTGTTGTTGATCGGCAGAAATTCTGTCAAACTGTGATTGTGCTCTCAAATGTTCCTAATATTTGTGTTCAGAATTCCATATACAAAAGCTATGCCACTATGAGTTGATCCTATGTTATTCAACCAATGAAAGAAAGTATTATAGTCATGATATATCATTAAAAAAATTATCTTGATCGGGCACGAATCTCGAAGAAAAATTAAGTTGAAACTTCAAAAATTAAACGTAGACCATTCAAACTTATAGTCGCACTGCACGCCTCAAAAAGACAAACCCAACGACCAAATTTGACTCAACCCGAGCCCAAATGGGTCCAATTCTCGAAGCATATTTGAAAGGTTCAAACCATAATTTGGATGACCAAACGGCTTCTAAACATAACATGCTTATAGTCAAATCAAGCGGCTCGACAAGACAAATCTAACGAGCCCAAGATCATCAAATTATGATATCATTAGGACATTCAAATGCTCAATAAATGATCCATGATCAAGGGATTCAACAACGGTCGTCCATTTAATTTAAACTACTCCCAATTTATCATTAATCTTCTTCCTATTTACTAGTCATGCCACTCACATAAACTATAAATAGGCCACACATATTGTAATATCTCGTTTCCTTACTGTTCCTCTCTGATTTGGATTTTCCTCCCAGAATCGGCCAGGACGAAGTTTGGATCGTTCAGGCCGATCAGTGCATTGAAAACAGCTGATTTCTGGAGCAAATTCTGGACAGAATCGTCCAGGACGATATTGAGATCGTCCAGGACGATCTGCACTGTTCCTAAAAATCGTCCTGATCATCGCCCTGGAGTATCGGCCAGGACGACCAGAATTGGTCTGATCGTCCAGGCCGATCGAGACGATCGGCCAGGCCGATCCATGTATGATATAAGGAAATGAGCTCGTTTTGAGGAGAGAGAAAATCAAAAATAAAAATCAGATATTTTGTAGAGAGAGAAAGAGAAAGGAAAGAGAAGAGGAAACTGGTTTTCGGAGACCGCGGAGCGCTTTTCGTCCGACGCTGCTGTTGGGGAAAGTGAAGATCTCGTGGTAAGGACTCCGAACCCTGTTTCTGTTTTCAGAGATTTTGTGTTTTGACCGAGATATGATTTGTCTTGTGTTTTCGTAGTCGACTTTTCGACCTGATTTTGATTTGACAAGACTTTCACCGCACAACTTTTAGTATGTCATAGATATGATTATTGTACACGATTTGACTGTATTCTACGAAGATTTTACCGGTCGGAATTGATTCTACGTGATTTTAATCGATTATAATCGAATAGAAAATAATCGGGACCTGATTTGATTTGGATTTTATAGATCGATAGTCTTGTATTGATGTTATTGATATTCCTTTGTAATTTGGATAGATTTGGAAACTGTGTCTTTTTGCAGGATTTTTGTGTAAATTTGACCGACTACCGTTATGCTGCCCGATTTTCGTACGATTCTTGAATTGTATGAAATTGATAGATTGATTAGATATGGATATGACTATTGATATGATTGCTTTAATTTATACTATTGAATTGCTTATTGATTGAATTGACTATTGATACTGATCGCAAGTGGAACCTGGTTGAACATTGGTGGAGATTGATATTGATACCTGTACAGGATGGTGGGCCGACGGGCTTTCCTTTAAACATTGATTATTGATTATTGAAGGGAGATATAAGGAGTTTATTGATATGCCGACGGGCGAAAAGAGTGACGACTCTTATTGATTGAACCAATGTATTATCTACAACAGCAATATGGATTCTACAACAGCAACATAGCCAGTAGATTGTACTTGTTCAGTATATAGTATTGAATTGCATGTTTACTGTATTGTTTTATAGATTCATTGATTTATAGATTCCTGCTTTAACGACTTTGATTGGATTTACTAGATCGTACGATTTCATTGATTTCACTGATTGATTTCCGTGCATCGACATTGAGCATTGATATAGAAATGGATGAATATAGATACTGCATTGATAGCATGGACATCGACTACTGCTTATAGATTCATCGTATTGCTGCCTATAGACTTATAGATTCACTATCGCTACTGTTCTTCACTGTATTGACTGTTTTATAGATTCATTGCTTCGTATCGCCTTTCTCGATTGATTTCAATTGAATAGATTGTTTTGATTTGATAGCATCGATTTGATTGACGACGTTGATTGATTTAGTTGATTTATCGAATTGCCTGCTGCTGCATTGATTGGTTTTATTGACTATTGATTTCCGCTGCATTGACTCATTGACCATTGACTGATTTGGATTGAATAGATTGACATGCATATTGATTACATTGCCGTGCTTTGATTTCAGTTATAGGTATTAGGTGACCTGCTGGGCTTTGTAAAGCTCATTATATGTGGTTGATATTTTCAGGTCAGGGCTCGGGAGCAGGAGATAGGCATTGATCCAGATCTGCAGGTTTTTAGTTCTTTTGATAGATAGATGATTCTTTTGTACTCAGGACAGGATAGCTTTTCTACTTGTATTGATAGTGTAGTTCCTGAGTATTGTACATGATGTTTTGAGTTATGAATCGACTGTTATATTGATGTTTTAAATCTTATAGATGTTTGATAGATTGCTTACTGATGGATTTATAGATAACTCTGGTAAATTGTTGTGGAATTGATTGACATTCTTTCCAAGTTAGATCTTGGGGCGTGACAAGTTGGTATCAGAGCAATGTTATTGGAAGAATGAATTGTTACCAGAGTTGTAGGTTTGGATTGAGAGATTGGGTAGATTGGGTAGCTTTAAGAGCTTCATTGGCATACATCATTGCATATGTGTATCATTTGTTCTGAATTGTGCAGGTGAAAAGATATGGATCCTCCGGCAGAATCCAGTGTACCGAATGAGCAACACAGCGCATCTCCAGTACCGTCAGAGAGTATGATGCAGTTAGCTACTGCGATTGCACATGTTATGGGGGATGCCCAGAGCAAGATGAGTGGGAGCAAAGAGGAAGAAGTTGACAGACATTTGCAGATGTTCCACAAGCTGAAGCCTCCGTTGTTCAAAGGGGCTGTAGGACCACAGGCTGCTGAGGATTGGATAATGAGGATAGAGAAGATTTTTGATAGTATGCAGTGTCCGGGGAACAGGAAAGTACCTTTGGCAGTATTCATGTTGGAGAGCGAGGCAGAGAGATGGTGGATTGGACAGCAGAGAGAGAAATTCCAGGGGAAGACCAATGCTGAGATCACCTGGGATGAGTTCACTACAGTATTCAGGATGTGGTTTGTACCACCGTCAGCTCAGCGACAGATGCAGGAAGCTTTTATGAGATTAGAGCAAGGCCGCAAGTCAGTGATGCAGTACGAGTCCGAGTTTACTGCACTTGCGAGGTACGCTGCTCACTTGATTCCTACCTCTGAAGACAAATGTTATAGATTTCTGCACGGATTGAATAGAGAGCTGAGGCAACCACTTGTACCTTTCCGGATCCATGAGTTTTCTGAGCTAGTGGAGCGGGCCCGATTGATAGAGATTGATTTGGCGATACCAGTATCGAGGTACGAGGATACCAGGAGGAGGAGAGATGACGTACGACGAGATGATTCCAGAGATAGAGAGAAGAGAAGCAGGTATGAGGGTTCGAAGGGATCAGTATCGGGATCTGCGTCACGATCTGCATCGATAGTATCGTCTGGTGGTTCTGGCACGTGCAGTCATTGTGGTAGACGACATGCAGGTCAGTGCTACCTATTGACGGGACAGTGTTTTCACTGTGGACAGCAAGGACACAGAGCAGCAGATTGTCCTCAGAAAGGACTGGGTGGAAGGACTGATACGGGTACAGGACAGCAGAGGACTGTTGCCTCGAGGGCCTACAGTGAGAGATCAGCAAACAGGATTGATGATAGGACTGTCAGAGACCAGAGGGAGACAGTTGCGCCACGACCTCCAGTGGTGCCACGCATCTACAGTCTACAGAGTTTACAGCATCAGGATCAGCAACGACCAGAAGATTCTACTGGTAAGATTGATTTGACTAACCGATTGATATTGACATATGAACATCGCATATTGACATTTGATTGATTGCATTGTGTGTTCTGTATGGATTTCGACGAGTTTTGTTTTGGATTTGGATTTTGATCGATTTGTTTTGCATCGTTGTTTCTGCTTCGCACCTGTAGGGAAATGTCGGGACGACATTTTTCTAAGGTGGGGAGATTGTAATATCTCGTTTCCTTACTGTTCCTCTCTGATTTGGATTTTCCTCCCAGAATCGGCCAGGACAAAGTTTGGATCGTTCAGGCCGATCAGTGCATTGAAAACAGCTAATTTCTGGAGCAAATTCTGGACAGAATCGTCCAGGACGATATTGAGATCGTCCAGGACGATCTGCACTGTTCCTAAAAATCGTCCTGATCATCGCCCTGGAGTATCGGCCAGGACGACCAGAATTGGTCTGATCGTCCAGGCCGATCGAGACGATCGGCCAGGCCGATCCATGTATGATATAAGGAAATGAGCTCGTTTTGAGGAGAGAGAAAATCAAAAATAAAAATCAGATATTTTGTAGAGAGAGAAAGAGAAAGGAAAGAGAAGAGGAAACTGGTTTTCGGAGACCGCGGAGCGCTTTTCGTCCGACGCTGCTGTTGGGGAAAGTGAAGATCTCGTGGTAAGGACTCCGAACCCTGTTTCTGTTTTCAGAGATTTTGTGTTTTGACCGAGATATGATTTGTCTTGTGTTTTCGTAGTCGACTTTTCGACCTGATTTTGATTTGACAAGACTTTCACCGCACAACTTTTAGTATGTCATAGATATGATTATTGTACACGATTTGACTGTATTCTACGAAGATTTTACCGGTCGGAATTGATTCTACGTGATTTTAATCGATTATAATCGAATAGAAAATAATCGGGACCTGATTTGATTTGGATTTTATAGATCGATAGTCTTGTATTGATGTTATTGATATTCCTTTGTAATTTGGATAGATTTGGAAACTGTGTCTTTTTGCAGGATTTTTGTGTAAATTTGACCGACTACCGTTATGCTGCCCGATTTTCGTACGATTCTTGAATTGTATGAAATTGATAGATTGATTAGATATGGATATGACTATTGATATGATTGCTTTAATTTATACTATTGAATTGCTTATTGATTGAATTGACTATTGATACTGATCGCAAGTGGAACCTGGTTGAACATTGGTGGAGATTGATATTGATACCTGTACAGGATGGTGGGCCGACGGGCTTTCCTTTAAACATTGATTATTGATTATTGAAGGGAGATATAAGGAGTTTATTGATATGCCGACGGGCGAAAAGAGTGACGACTCTTATTGATTGAACCAATGTATTATCTACAACAGCAATATGGATTCTACAACAGCAACATAGCCAGTAGATTGTACTTGTTCAGTATATAGTATTGAATTGCATGTTTACTGTATTGTTTTATAGATTCATTGATTTATAGATTCCTGCTTTAACGACTTTGATTGGATTTACTAGATCGTACGATTTCATTGATTTCACTGATTGATTTCCGTGCATCGACATTGAGCATTGATATAGAAATGGATGAATATAGATACTGCATTGATAGCATGGACATCGACTACTGCTTATAGATTCATCGTATTGCTGCCTATAGACTTATAGATTCACTGTCGCTACTGTTCTTCACTGTATTGACTGTTTTATAGATTCATTGCTTCGTATCGCCTTTCTCGATTGATTTCAATTGAATAGATTGTTTTGATTTGATAGCATCGATTTGATTGACGACGTTGATTGATTTAGTTGATTTATCGAATTGCCTGCTGCTGCATTGATTGGTTTTATTGACTATTGATTTCCGCTGCATTGACTCATTGACCATTGACTGATTTGGATTGAATAGATTGACATGCATATTGATTACATTGCCGTGCTTTGATTTCAGTTATAGGTATTAGGTGACCTGCTGGGCTTTGTAAAGCTCATTATATGTGGTTGATATTTTCAGGTCAGGGCTCGGGAGCAGGAGATAGGCATTGATCCAGATCTGCAGGTTTTTAGTTCTTTTGATAGATAGATGATTCTTTTGTACTCAGGACAGGATAGCTTTTCTACTTGTATTGATAGTGTAGTTCCTGAGTATTGTACATGATGTTTTGAGTTATGAATCGACTGTTATATTGATGTTTTAAATCTTATAGATGTTTGATAGATTGCTTACTGATGGATTTATAGATAACTCTGGTAAATTGTTGTGGAATTGATTGACATTCTTTCCAAGTTAGATCTTGGGGCGTGACACATATCTTATAGAGGGGGGCCCCGAAACAAGGAGGGAATGAAGGGAGGAGAGAAAGAGAAATAAGAGATTTCTTTTGCCACCAAGCTCCTCCTTGATCACCTCTCGGCCACCGCCCATCACCGAATTTTTGTCGGACTTCTACCCTACGTCGGACTTTCGCCCGTCGCCGTACTTTTCGTCAGATTTTTTACCCGACGCCGAACTTTCACCCTTCATCAGATTTCTGTCAATCGTACGTCGGACTTCTATACGACGCCAAACTTTCTCCTGGCGCCGGATTTCTGTTCATCGCCAGACTTTTTCCCGATGTCGAATTTCCGCCTGTCTCCAAAAATTTGTTAGTCGACAGACTTTCATCAGACTTCTATCCAAAGAAAGGGCTTTGTTTGTAATCAACTGCATATAATAGTTGATTCATTCAAAGTGGGGTAGGCCTGTGGTTTTCCTCATTTTCAGAGTTCTTCACACTTAAAAATTTTGGTGTCTCTTATGAATATTATATCATCTCTCTCTTATCTTATTGCATGCCAGATTCTTGTACAAACCTAAGACCTTAAAATTTATATTTATTTATCGTCGTGAATATTTCAGGACACAACAAGTTGAATGTTTTCTATATAACCTAAAAATTAGAAGTCCTTAGTTCAAATTATATTATAAATTTGGCTCCACGTCTATTTTTTGAAAATATTTAAAGACCTAAAACTGCACTAAATCAGTTCCCCAAGCTCAAAATATGTTAATATATTCATGTTTCCTCAACAATTGACATTCTATTAATATATATATATATATATATATATATATATATATATATATATATATATATATATATATATATATATATATATATATATAGTTTTGAAAATGGAGAATGGTTATCATTTTGTATTTCTTTTCCTGTTAGTCCCCCAAGCTCTTGTTTTTCCTATATAAATTTTAATTATATCAGTTCTTATTAATAGAGACATACTTGTTGCTCTTTCACTTAGGATTAACTTGCCAACCCCTCTTTTCCCATGTCTAAGCACCAAAAACACTTGTTTCGGGCTAGAATATACGTGGCGATAGAATTAGAAAATTTCCGTTTCAGTGTTGTACGGATATTTAGCACACAAACAATAAAGAAATAGAAACGCCAGGATTTTTATGTGGAAAACCCTGAAAAGGGAAAAAACCATGGGGCCACGCCCAGTTGAAAAAGTTTCACTAGTATTTTGTTTGAGTTACAAGAAACTGACTCGTCCACAAAAGTTAGGACGATCAGATTACAATGAATTTCTTATGAATTCAAATTCAATTACAATGTTGAGCGGAGTTCCGATTTCACTTGAAGATCGAGTTGAAATCTGGCCTCCTTCGGAGGTTGGCAGAATTCAGGTGCCATTCGGAAGTTGGACAAAATTTTGACTTCGGGCAGAACTTTGGCGGCACTTAGGAAGAGTTCCGGCATCACCCGGGCGTATGGCAGAATTCTGACGTTACTCAGGCGATGGGAAGTACTCCGACGGTGATCGAGGAGGAGCTAGCTATTCTCTTCTCTTCTTCTTCTTTTCTTCCTGCTTGGTCCCCCTCTCATGAGAAATGAGGGGTCTATTTATAGATTTTTTTTAGTGGCATGGCTTGTAAATAAGTGTGAGATCAGGGGCAAATAGGGAGTGGTTAAATAGACGGCTGATATTGAATCCCTTGATCATGAACAGTTCGTCAGACATTTGAAAGACTTGGTGATGTCAGAATTCGGTAATCTTGGACTCGTTGGATTTGTCTCGTCGAGCCGTTTGATTCAACTATAAGCTAGTTAAATTCGGAGACCGTTTGGTAACTCAAATTGTGACACGAACTTTCCAATAACACTTTGGGTGCTTTATTTGGACTCATTTGGGCTCGGATTGAGTTGAATTTGGTGTCGTTATATTTGTATTTCCGAGACACTCAGTTTGACTCTAAGCTCGCTAAAATCAAAGTTCAGATGCTCCCGAATTTAATTTTTGAAGTTTCGGCTTGATTTTGCCTTGAGATTCATGCTCGATCAAGATAATTTTTTGAGAATATATCAACACTGTAATTGTACTAAAAATTATATGAAGATTTATTTCCTATCTTTGTAATGGATGTAGGTCATCAGATTGAATCACTATAAAATATGGGTACTCTCTTTATATTGTTGACTTTATATTTTACATTTTCTTTCATTAACTAGATATATATTTATTTAATTATCTCCTTTTATTATTATTACATGCACCACATTTAATGTGTTGACTAAATAAATGATGGAACATTTCTCTATATGTATCTTGTTAAATTGAGAAATAAATCTATTTTATGAGAATATATATATATATATATATATATATATATATATATATATATATATATATATATATATATATATATATATATATATATATATATATATATATATATATAGAGAGAGAGAGAGAGAGAGAGAGAGAGAGAGAGAGAGAGAGAGAGAGAGAGAGAGAGAGATAGAGAGAGAGAGAGAGAGAGAGAGAGAGAGAGAGAGGGGATGCCAAACAATACCTCTTTTAAGATAAGACATGACTTTGTCATCTCAATTAATTCATAATTCTCCACTATAGTTTTCATAACTTAAATATGTCAAAAATATTTTTGTAATTGAGTGAACTAGTCATCTCTTTAAGTTTCGCATCATTCTCTTAATACCTTTAATAACAAAGCCTTCAACTTTTACATGAATTTTCATATTAGCATGACCTATATATTATGCACATGAACATTTTAGATTTTAAATCTATAACCTTTCCTCTCATTTACATCAAATTTTCTATCGTTTCTAAACCTATTATCCATAACATTTTATTAATTACTTCTATATATGATATACTTTTTTTCTATGTTTAGAAGCTCAAAGTTTTCTCCATGGAGAGGTGCCTTTAGCTCCTTAAAATCATAATATTTGATATTTTTCCCTTCTAATTTAATACCTTCACCATTATTAAAGACACAATCAAAAGGATTGATAATTATATTACGTAGATTCCTCTAATTCGTTCACTAGATAAAAGTAATTAAGCAAGTGATTACTAAGAGGTATATCACCTTAACTTAGGCAATTGGTGGGCTAGACATTCACTCATTATTAACCTTACATCTTAATTAAGACCGGCTTTATAAGGTTATGAAGATGGGAGAAAGGCTTTTGATTTTTTTGTTATTCATTAATTATGAGCGTCTATGAGTTCCTACATATTATCCAACCATTCATATTTAAAAGTCAATAAAAAAATCAATCCTCCTCTTGAGGACAAAGTAAATATTTTTTAAATTGGGCAATTGTTTCTTTCTTTTTAAGACCTATTTACTGCTTTTAGGTGGATGATAAGAAAATTTTTCAGCACTTGATAATTTTATATTTAATAGTTGATCAGATTGTTAGATATTCTCAATTATTCTATTCCTTTGAACCGCTTCATATATATTGTGTTATCTAGGAACATTATATTAATAGGCATTTTGAATAGCAGCATTATATTCCAAATAAATTGTATGGGGATAAAAAAAAGTTTTTTAAATCCATTATTTGATTAGTCCTTTTAAGCTACTAAATTTGAAAAAATAATGAAAATAATATTAAAAAATTATGAAGGTATATATATAATATAAATATTATTCTAAAAAAATAAAAACATGTTGGTTGCAATGGTAAATTTCATGTTTTTAATTCATAAAACAAAACTAATGTATGAGGTCATCATTTCCCACAATAAAAAATAAAAAAGCACCTAAAATGCGTAAAGTTAAATAAAAGTAATTAAAAATTCAAAGCAATCCACTCACTAAACCTTCAACGTCACCACAATTGGACTCCTCACCACGCGTTTCGCTGACACCCATCTCAAACTTCCCTGAGCCCATCTCCGCAATTCCGTTGCACCATCAATTCTCTTGAAAGTCACAGAAAAGCTTTTCTCTTCCTCCACCTCTCTGAACTTCAACTTCTGCGGCTTCACCTTCACCTTGACACCTTTTGGACTCTCAACTTCCACCTTATATCTCGACCCAGCCTCACCTACATTCGTCACCTTCCTATTCACCGTCATCTTCGTACCATTCATCGCCACCAAAATGGAAGGATAGTTCAGCTCGGCCTCCGCTATTTGCCCCACTCGAGCGCAGCTCACTTCCCGTCCTGCAATTATTGTTGCATCGTCGTCCGAATATCCCACGCCGCAGATATATCGAATGTAATCATCGCCGGAGATGTTGTAGACCAGCCCCGGGTCGGTTGCTTTCTGCGGGTTGACATGCCCAGCACCCAACGCGAAGTAGTCCGCAGGCTTCAGCTTCTCGTCCATGATTGGCTTGCCCCTATCGTCCACCATGTCAGCTGTCGTCATTATGGAGGATTTGATCGCTGCGGGAGACCAGTTTGGGTGAGCTTTTTTTAATAAAGCCACCACTCCTGAGATATGCGGCGTCGCCATAGACGTCCCTGAGATGATGTTGAATTCAGCCGCTCGCCGGCTCTCGCCGTTGTGGTTACTATCTTTGCTAATAGGCCTGGGCCAAGCGGCTAGCACGTTGACGCCGGGGGCTATGATATCCGGCTTAAGAATCCCGGCGCTTGACAAGCTGGGACCTCTTGATGAGAAATAAGCCACCATTGGCGCCGAAGGAGATGAATTATTACTTATCACTGTTCCGCAGAACTCTATGGAGGCGGTCGGATTGATAGCCGAGCCGGCGTATGCGGAGATTTTAGCTCCGTCTTCGAAGGTGACTGAAGAAGAAGGCATTGATTGGAGATCAAGCACGATCGTTGCGCCCACGATTTTATTGTTCTTGAGTATGACCGCCACTCCCCCTGCAGCCTTAATCGCGGGGATATTGGTGACTGATTCACAGAGAACTATCTTCCCTTTCAGGCTTGCGTCGGGGTGTTTATCGCATGAATTGGGCGCAATAAGCGGAAATTGTTGCCGAGATGAGAATTTTCTTGGCTGAAACAGAGCTTCCCCCACAAACACTTCCCCGTTCCCGAGACGCACAACGGCCTTGAGAATCCGGTTCAACGTTGAAGCTCCGACGGTGATAAGCCACGGCGCTTCGTTGGAGAGAGATCCCGAATACGGCCCATCGTTACCTGCGGCGCAGACAACCGTAATCCCTTTCTGAAAAGCGCGGAAACCCGCAATGGCGATAGGGTCAGTAGCGAAAGAAGCTGAGCCGCCTCCCAGGGAAAGGGAAGCCACGTCAATGCCATCTTGTATCGCAAAATCGAACCCCGCGGTTATATCAGCTCCGCTACAACCTTCTAGATCGCAGACTTTGTAAATTGCAACGTGCGAGCGCGGAGCGATGCCGGAAGCCGTGCCGTTGGCTTGACCAACCACATTAGCGTTGCCTACGAAGTTGCCGCCGGCAGTGCTTGCGGTGTGAGAGCCGTGGCCGTGTAAGTCAGAGGCATTCTTGCCGACGAAGCTGCGCGCGCCGATGAGTTTATTGTTGCACGGTGCGGAGGGTGGAAGCTGGCATGGTGATTTCCAGTGGGGAGGAGCTGAGGGAATCCCGACGTCGGAGAAAGAAGGGTGGTTGGAAGCGATTCCGGTGTCGAGCATTCCGATGATGATGCCTTCGCCTTGGTTGGAGTGGTGCCAAAGACCGCTGTTTGAGCGGAGCCCGAGGAAGGTGGGGGTGTGGGTGGTCGTCAGTTTGTAGGTTGGAGTTGGATAGGCGCGGAGGAAGCCGGGTTTGGATGATATGGAAATGGCTTCCTCTGCGGTGAGCCGGGCGGCGAAGCCGGTTATGGCTTCGCGGTAAGAGTAGAGCAAGCGGGAAGAGGAGGAAATGGTGGGACTTGCGGGGAGGAAGGAAAGGTGGTATCTTTGGAGGCTGGTGTTGTCGGATTTGAGAAGGTTGTTCGGGGGGCGTACATGGACGATGTAGTTTTGGAGGGAGGATGATGAGTGATCAGAGATGGCAAGGAAGGGGAAGGAAAGCAGGAGGAGAAGGGTGGCGGAGGCCATGAGTAGATTGGACAATTTAATTGTCGGTTTGCTGTCGGGTAGGAAGGTGAATGACAGGTGTTTAGTATTTATAATGTTGTGGTTCGAAATGGGAGAATGTTTTTGGAAGGAGGAAAACTGAAGAGACATAAAATTACATAAAGGAGGGGGGGGGTGGAAACTTCTGATTCTACAGATAATTAATGAATTCGCATTAGCAGACGTATAGTTTTTGTCCACGTTCAATGGAAAAACTGGATTGAAATTCTGGCTTGTTCATGCACGGAAATATTGGATTTAATGTTTTTTTATTTAATATTAAGTAAAAGTATATTCATATTCTTCTTCCTTTATAGACGACAGACAATAATTTTTTAATTCGTTCGCAATAATTATTCAGCGGTTACAAAATAAAATATTTTTTGATGCATGCAACGTAATAAATTCTATCCAGGAAAGCGCAGAGAAGTAGGCGCATACTCACTAATAAATTCATAAAAGTTTTTAAGAACTAATCATTGGCTGAAAAAGATTCATCGTCTTGCTCATATTGAGACTTTCAGTTTCTGACGTTGCACCTAGCAACAAGTACCTTGTGATGAAAGGAATTCTACTTAATTGTATTCTTTAACATTTTATGAGAAATATTATCGATGAGATTTCTATCAATATTTGACGTCGGAGTTGAGCCGCTTAATCATGTTAATTTTAGGATTGTTAAATTTCATTTAGTTCTTAGTATAGCTATATATATAGATATAATGTTCCTTATGGTGGCATGTAATCTTTTATGTTGATTCCTTTGTCTATAAATATATAGCCAATTCTTGTATGGGCATATTATATTAACAGATAAATCTCAAATTATTAAGTAACTAAAGTCTGTGGTAATATTGTAATTAATCTCTCTCTGTACTTCACCTGTAAAGTCTATTTATAGACTGTCCTGTTACCGTGTATAGATACAAATGCATATACTTTCTTTACTTCATTTCCCATAGCTGTTCAGCCTTTACTTTTGTCTGAAAGTTTATTTTCAAGAAATCGATTGGTTTCTACATGGTATCAGAGCAGGCGTTCAAGAACGGCATAAATGGCGACTGTACCCTCCTCTCAAACGGAGGAACAAGCTCAATCCGCTCCGCAAGATTCTCTGGTTCTTTCATCTACCCTCAAGTTTGTGGTTTCTAACCTAAAATCTATTGTGCAAATCCAGCTCTCAGCCGAAAATTATACTGTTTGGCGATCTCAAATCGTCAAAGTTTTTCGTGCTAACGGTTTTGAATATTTTCTTGATTCGAAAAATCCTAAACCATTGCGTTTTCTTTCTCAATCTGATGGATCTTTATCCTCTTCATCCAATCCTCTGTTTCCTCAATGGTTACTGTCCGACCAAAACCTCTCCGCTGCAATCTGCTCTACTATTTCCGCTCCCATCTTGCCGTATATCATTCATTTGGATTCCACGGCATCTATCTGGGATACTCTTGAAACTAGATTCCAATCCACAAATCGTTCTAAAGTAATTCAACTGAAAAATGAATTACACAATATTTCTCTCAAGAATGCTTCCATGACCCAATATCTTGCTGATATCAATTCATTAGTTGACAATATTGCGGCTGCGGGAGCTACTGTGGATACTGAAGACATAATCTTATACATTCTTAATGGATTACCTTCTTCGTATCAGTCGTTTAAAACGGCTATACGCACTATGCAAACGCCTCTCAGCCTTGACAACTTATATGCTCTTCTTCTTAGTGAAGAAATTCATGTTGCTTCTGAGGTGTCTCGCCAGCAACCTCCAACTGATCCAAGCACGGCTCTGTACTCCTCTGTACGTGGTCGTGGCCGTCGACTTCGCGGCAAAGGTGCAAATCAACACAATAGTTCACGTAATTCAAATCCAAACGCCTCTATGACTTGCCAAATATGTTTAAAGAAGGGTCACAGTGCATTTTCCTGCTGGCATAGACTCAATCAGAATTACAAGCCTTCGTCGGTTACAAATAGCAACACAGCTCTTGTTGCCGAAAATTCAAGAAACACGACATAATGGTTTCTTGATTCAGGGGCTTCATCACATCTCACAAATGCACTTGAAAACCTCTCTGTTTCCGCTCCGTATCGCGGTTCGGACACTGTCACCATTGGTGATGGAAGCTCTGTAGGTATCGATCATTCCGGTACAGGTTTGCTATCTATACCACACCGAAAGCTTTTACTAACCCAGTTATTTCATACTCCAAAGCTTCAATATAACTTACTTTCGATTTCTCAACTTACTAAGGACAACAATATTTCTATTGTGTTCGATCCTAATGGTTTTTATTTGAAGGATTTGAAGACTCAAGAAGTTCTTCTTCAAGGGCCTTGCTGTAATGGCTTATATCAAATTCAGACTACAAAGCCATCACCTACTCATCTTGCTTGTTCCACTGCCCGGACTTCTATGATTCCCTGGCACAACCGCTTTGGGCATCCGAATAATAACACTTTACAGTTTCTTGCCTCTACTAATCCGCAATTACACATAGAATTTCATAATTCCTGTATGCAATGCAACGTTTCCAAAGCTCATAAAATGTCTTTTGATAGTTCGGTTAACCGTAAGAAATTTGCTTTAGAACTTTTACATTCGGATATTTGGGGACCTGCACCGTCTGTATCTGTACAAGGTTTTCAGTATTATGCTATCTTTGTTGATGATTGCACTAGATTTACGTGGTTATTTCCGTTAAAACGCAAATCTGATATTGCTCAAGTTTTCTTTACATTCAAACAGTACATTGAGAAATATTTGTCTAGACCTATAAAATGTATTCGTACTGATGGCGGAGGTGAATATCTCAGTCATACGTTTACTGAATTTTTAAAAACTAACGGTATAATGCATCAAATATCGTGCCCCTATACTCCGGAACAAAACGGAGTTGCGGAAAGGAAGCATCGTCACATAATTGAAACCACACGATCTCTTCTTCATACCGCACATACCTTATATCTATTGGCCTGATGCTGTTCTCACGGCAGTTTACCTTATAAATCGTTTGCCTTCTCGCAACACCAAGAACTTGTCTCCGTTTGAATTATTGCTTAATACGAAACCGAATTATACTCATCTTCGTACATTTGGGTGTGCTTGCTACCCACTGTTACCTTCGCATACGCGTCATAAGCTGCAACCCAAATCCAAACAATGTGTGTTTATTGGTTATTCTGATATGCATAAGGGATATAAATGTTTAGATGTTTCCAACAACAAAATTTTTGTCTCACGGCATTTAACTTTTGATGAGCAAATATTTCCTTTCTCTGTACAGCAGGATAACAAGGTTAATAAACACATAGATCCTTTGGCTCCTCCATTTATGCTGATTCCTGAATCCGTTTCACGATCTCAGCAACAGACATCTCAATCTTACCTGGATAAGGATTTGCAACCAGCTATACAAACCATTCAACGTGAATCTGTTCTGGTTCCTAGAGAAAACTGTATTTCTGCAGAGTTGTCGCCTCAACCGTGCTTGTCAGTTGATCCCATTTCTCATCACATGATAACTAGGCGTCAGACGGGATCGCTGAAGCCTGTTAATCGTTTAAACTTGATTCATCAACTTGAACCAGTCAAAAATCATTTTACCCCCACTGCTTATACTGATGCTATCAAATATCCTGAATGGCGCAAGGCCATGGCTGATGAAATTCTTGCTTTACATCAACAGGGTACTTGGAGTTTAGTTCCACAGCCAAATTCACAAGTATTGGGCTGCAAGTGGACATACCGCCTTAAATTACATAGTGATGGCTCTATTGCCAAATATAAAGCGCGCTTGGTAGCGCTCGGAAATAATCAAGAATTTGGTTTAAATTACACAGAGACATTTAGTCCTGTAGCTAAATTACCAACAATACGTATTTTACTCACAATTGCTTTCTCACGTGATTGGTAGGTCCATCAACTTGATGTTGCAAACGCTTTTCTTCATGGTACCCTTTCGGAGACAGTTTTCATGCATCAACCAAAAGGGTTTGAAGATCCTAATCATCCAACATACGTATGCCGATTGCACAAAGCCTTGTATGGCCTTAAACAAGCCCCAAGGCAGTGGTACAATACGTTCACAGAGTTTCTCCTCTCCCTCGGGTTTACCAACAGTGCATCCGATCCTTCACTCTTTTTGTTCAATAAAAACAATATTCAGCTTTTCTTATTAATTTATGTAGATGATATTTTGTTTACCGGTAATAATGTTTCTTATATTAACCAAATTCTTGATCAGCTAAGTAATAGGTTTGCTATGAAGAATCTTGGCCATGTACACAATTTTCTGGGTATCAAAATTGATCGAAAGACGGATAGCTTGTTTTTTTCCCAAGCCCAATATGCTGCGACGTTGCTGGATACAGCACAATTGACCAGATGCAATCCCATACATAATCCGACCTGTTCAAAAGCTCCTGCAGATCCACCGCAGGAAACCATTCTCTCGAATCCCATCATGTATCGCCGGCTTGTTGGTTCTTTGCAATACCTTACTCTTACGCGCCCAGATATAGCCTACAGTGTTAATTTACTATCTCAACATATGCATAACCCGTCTCTACATGACGCTTTTCTCCTCAAACGCCTTTTGCGTTATATCAAAGGTACTTTACATTTTGGTTTACCAATCTCCAAATCTAATTTTACTCTTACTTCCTTTTCAGATGCAGATTGGGCCGGTGATCCTGAATCGAGAAAGTCTACATCAGGTTTTTGTTCGTTCCTTGGAGACACACTAGTTTCATGGACTGTCAAAAAGCAACAAACTGTAGCTCGATCTTCTACCGAGTTCGAGTATCGTGCTTTAGCAGCCCTCACAGCAGACGTTATTTGGATTCGGAAACTGCTCACCGAACTTGGCGTTCCTCAATCTCAACCAACGAACATCTACTGTGACAACATGTCGGCTATTGCCTTAGCAAATAATCCAGTCTTCCATGCTCGTACGAAGCACATCGAGATCGATCAAAGATTCATACGAGATCACATTCAGAACAAAAACATATGTATATCTCCTATTAGTACTACTGATCAGATCGCTGATATCTTTACAAAATCTTTACCAACTCTGAGATTTAAAACTCTACGACTCAAACTAACGGTTATCGAAAACCCGTCAGTTTGTGGGGGGCTATTAACAGATAAATCTCAAATTATTAAGTAACTAAAGTCTGTGGTAATATTGTAATTAATCTCTCTCTGTACTTCACCTGTAAAGTCTATTTATAGACTGTCCTGTTACCGTGTATAGATACAAATGCATATACTTTCTTTACTTCATTTCCCATAGCTGTTCAGCCTTTACTTTTGTCTGAAAGTTTATTTTCAAGAAACCGATTGGTTTCTACATATTAGAGATGAATAATATTTGAGTTCTTTTACCCTGTTGTCTTGGGTTGTTGTATCTTGAAGGATTTCATGTGGTGATCCCCACCCAAGAAGTTCTTGGGTTATGCGTGGGTTGCCAGTTCATGCACCTCGTGTGTTGTATTCGTCCCCCCCCCCCCCCCCCCCCCCCCCCCCCACTCCCAAAATCAATATTGCTATAACTTTTCTTTAGTTTAAAACGAGTTATTTTGTTAAGGAATGTACGTCATGTTTTTAATTTAATCCTTTATCTGATTGGAGAAAATTATGTTAGTTTAAAAGTACCACATATTGGCCATTCCTCAATCAGAAGCTTAATTTGTTTGTCTACTAATACAACTAGCACAAATTTGATATAATGCACACTTGTTAAAATTTGTATTAACATTAAAGGTTAAGCGGTCTTGAAGTGGCTCCTGTAATTTATTGAATTAAATATTGAAAAGAGTTATATGTGTTGCTAATGATTGATAATGCCTCCTGGTTCATGAGGGGAAGATGGTATCCATTATTATACATAATATTGAGAATGTCGACTCTAAGCAATTATATGAACCATACATCAGGAGAAAGATTGAAGAGAGAAAGGAGTGTGAGAGTGGAAGAGGGAATTGATCTTTTATAAACAAAAGTTTAGTTTATATAATCAATTTTATAAAAGATCCATCACACATGTATTATCCTAAATGTTAAGTTTCGACTTCATGGAGATGGTCACTCATGCGATGAAGCTTTAAAAAATATTGGCATGACTCATATCATGACTATTGAGGTACGTAGGTGTCCTAAAAAAGGTTATCACATATGGCTCATTCCAATAGATTGAGATATTAATGTTTAGGTGGCAATGTGACATCAAATTATGTCTTGTCAACTTACCCCAAAATATAATAATTAGCAAGAGGTAATTGATCTTTTTCATAATAACATTATAGAGCTAGTAGAACGGATGTAGTGCTACTAATTAAAGATGAAATTGCATCCAAAATAACAATATAGAGCTTGTTGGAACATGCCAAGAGTAACAATCCTATGAATAATGCAACATGCAAAACACATATACTATGTATGTTGAATGCAACTTATGCAATAGTACGTAAAATTATCACATAATATCATAATATTACCAATTAGAATATATCACTTCTCAATAAGCAAAGTCAGAAGCTTTCAATATAGTGAATATAATATAGCATCCATCTATTTGATTAGTAAAGAGTCCAGGCTATTGAGTTTCTCTCCCATAAAGAAACACAAATACTTTGATCCTGAAAAATTAATAGTACCATAAAGGTTGACAAATATATCAATTTTGAGTAAAAGTTTGCTAAAAAAAATAGTTGATGAGGGTACAAAAAAAATATAACAAAGGGCAAAGAATATATAAGAGAAACTTTCAACAATCTTAGAAATTGAATAAAGATGACAGGAATTATTGATGCAAGAAAAGGTGTGGCCTAATAGGAGTCAGGAAAGAGATAGTAAATTTTATAGGGACATTAATGAGAAATAAAAGATGTGATGCATAACTAATTATTTAGGTAATAGTGGTAGCATTAGCATATATGGGTAATGTTCGGTCTTAATTGTGAATGTTAATGCATGATGCATGCTTGGATAAAGTTGCATGCATAAGGGGAAGACTCTGGTTGTGTATATGTAGAGTTGGAATTCGAAGCAAATGGGAAGGACTCGAGCATATACGAAGGCTTGAGGTGAAGGATTAAGAGAGTGGGGATGATTACAATGAATGGGGAAGGGAGCAATGAAACAATTAATATTAGATTTTTTTGTGCTATTATATCATATTAGAGGATAAAACTACTTCTTATACATGGCCAGCAAGGCTAGCGTTAGAAATTCAAAAAATAAAATAAAATAAAATAAAATATAAATATAATAGCTGTCCATACTTTTAATATTATTATTGTCATTCTCAAAAAAGTAGTTTGTCCATATTTACAAGTCATTTTTGACAGTGTCAAAACAATAATGATGAAAATTAACTTTGTAGTTTGATAAGTTCAACAAAAAAATTAAAAATTAAATGTATAAAAATGATCATCCTTCATATAAGATTTTATTTGGTACAACTTTTTTATTATTTTTAAAAATAGTTTTATAGTACAAAAATTTTTAATTCAAAAAAATTTTGTACAAATTTTTTTTTTAGAAAGCAGCAAAAAATTATCTCAAATGAATTATAAGCGTTGATGATGGATTCTGAAAAAGCTAAGTTTAGATCAATATATAAGATTCATGTGGTGTTGAGTCAAGAAATCAGAACTAGTTTAAATAATCGTTATCAGATCCGACTCAAATCTACCCAAAAGTAATCACTTAATTATTTGATTTTTTAATGAAAATAAATCACATGTAAATCTAATTTACTTTTTCTTTCTA
This sequence comes from Dendrobium huoshanense, assembly GCA_016618105.1. Taxonomy (NCBI): domain Eukaryota; kingdom Viridiplantae; phylum Streptophyta; class Magnoliopsida; order Asparagales; family Orchidaceae; genus Dendrobium; species Dendrobium huoshanense. The sequence continues at coordinate 21,136,808 of CM028356.1, read as the reverse complement.
AATTTTGTTGCGGATCTGTTTTCATGGATTATGATTTTGATGATAGCAAACACTCTTATTGCAAACACTCTTATTTCTCTACGACTGCCTTATCTATTAACATTTCAGGTCCACACAATCAGACTGCAATTTGGAACCAGCTCAAGATTGGGTAGACTATGCTGAGTTAGTTTGTATATTTTTTCCTTTCTTGAGTCTATTGTATTTGGTGTGGCTCCTGATGCTTTGTAACTTGGAAGATTTTCTGACTGTTCCCTAGAGTTTTCTATTTTTGGTAACATCATCCGGGACGATATTTATATCGGCGTGGACGATCAGTTCAAAATAGAAACCCTAATTAGGGCATCATCTTCATTAAGGCAGCCATCATTAAGTGGATCGGTCTGGACGATACTTGTATCGGCTAGGACGATAAGCTCAATTAAGAAATGAATCAGCCGCCATAATCAGTTTAGGTATTCTTTATTTTAGGAAATTGGCCAGGACGATATACACATCGTCTAGGACAATTTAACTCAATTATGCCTAAATTAATATGATATCTTTGGAAAGCATTAAAGGTTGATTGATACGATGAAATCGGCAGGACCGATCACAGGATCGACCGGGACGATCGCAGGATCGGCCGGGATGATGTCCTGGACGATTGACATCAGCCAACATCTGTTCTTGGCGATGATCAGGACGATTGTAGTCAGTTTGAAACTAATCGGTCAGGACGATATTGCATCAGCCTGGACGATGTAACCAATTTTTTTCTGATCGTCCCAATTTATCCCGGACTGATTGAGCTTAATTTGAACTGATCGGCCAGAACGATAGTAATATCGTCTTGGACGATAAAGTCGGCAACTTGCATTAATGAGCTTGTTTGGCGATCTTCTATTTAAGATATGACATGACACTTTTTGTAAGTGTCCTTGGCAACCATTGTAGCTTCGTTCTTGTGGGGGAAACTTAAAGAGAGAGCTTGAAAGGGAGTGAGGAAAGGGTGGAGTTTGAGAGGGAGAAGATCATGTGAAGGGAGACTCAAGGGAGTGTGGAGGGGGTTCTACACGGTTGCTCCGGCAAGCTCGCACCTGAATATCGTCGGATTCAAGGCTTGTCTTGAGGGAAGTTCACTAAAGAAAAAGATCTCCTTGGTGTCAAAGAACCCGGCGACTCCGCCGCATCGATGAAGGTGGAAGTGATTTCGTAAGGGGTTCTTCGCCTAGCTGTGGGGGCTAAAGGAGAGACACTTAGTTTAGTGCAATACTTGGAGGGTGCCTCCGAGGAATGGACGTAGGTCAAGGTTTGACTGAACAACTATAAATCTGGTGTGCTTTTTCCTTATTACTTTCACATTTAATTTCTGCACTTCGATTTCGTTGTGGTGAATCTTGATCTTGGTTTTAAGATTGTGTTTGTTTTAAATACCAATTTACCTCTCTCTCTTAATTAGCCTTGGGCTAGTTCATAAGGGGCCTAACATCCCTAATGAACTTTGAAATTTTTTCGTATAAATTGAATATATATATCTGATCAAATTTATCCTTGTTGCGTCCTGCAGTATTCGCGGCGGTAGAGAAATATAGTTTAATGTCTTAGCATTGTACGAAGATCCAGCACACAATTAGATAAGTGAGAGGGTGTAGCATTCATAAGAGATACCAGAGTTTTTTAACGTGAAAAACCCCTGAAAGGGGGAAAAACCATGGGGTCTGGCCCAATTTGAATGAATCCACTAGTATTTGTAGTCGATTACAAAGGAGGCCCTTCCTTGGGAGAAGGCCTTGGATTGATGTAGCAAATGTACATCATATAGATTGCATTAAATGGTAGGAGTTACATATACATTTTCGTTTGGTCGGAAGGATTGTAGTCGGCAGGAGACCATAGTCAGAAAGATCGTTGTCTGTTGATGGAGGTCGGAAGGATCATAGTAGGCGACAGAGGTCAGAAGGATCGTAGTCGGCAGGAGACCGGGGTCAGAAAGACCGTTGTCTGTTAATGGAGGTCGGAATGACCATAGTAGGCGACAGAGGTCGGGAAGACCGTAGTCGGCAGAAGACTGGGGTCTGAAAGACCGTTGTATGTTGATGGAAGTCGAAAGGATCATAGTAGGCGACATAGGTTAGAAGGACCGTAGTCGGCAGGAGATCGGGGTCAGAAAGACCGTTGTCTGTTGATGGAGGTCGGAAGGTCCATAGTAGGCGACATAGGTCAGAAGGACCGTAGTCGGCAGGAGACCAGGGTCAGAAAGACCGTTGTCTGTTGATGCAGGTCGGAAGGACCATAGTAGGCGACGGAGGTCGGGAAGACCGTAGTCGGCAGGAGACCGGGGTCTGAATGTCGGGCCTTAAGCAGGACGTCGGGTCTTCAGCAGGACGTAGGGACTGAATGTCAGGCTTTAAGCAGGACGTCGGGTCTTCAGCTGGATGTCGGGTCTGAATGTCGGGCCTTAAGCAGGATGTCGGGTCTTCAGTAGGACGTAGGGACTGAACATCAGACCTTAAGCAGGACGTCGGGTCTTCAGCAGAACGTCGGGCCTGAACGTCGGGCTTGAACATTGGGCCTAAATGTCCGGCCTTAAGATGGTGGTGCGGCAAAACTGCGGCGGTGTTCCGGCGAGGCTCCGGCGAGGCTCCGACGGTGGTCCGGTGAGGCTCCTGCGGTGGTCGAGGAGGAGCTTCTTCCTCCTCTTCCTTCTCTTCTCCTCTTCTCCTCTTCTCTTCTTGCTTGGACCCTTTCTTGTAAAGAATGAGGACTCTATTTATAGATTTTCTGGAGTGGCATGGCCCGTAAATAGGTGTGAGATCAAGGGCGAATAGGGAGTGGTTTGAATGGACGACCGATAGTGAACCCTTAGATCGTGCACCGTTTGTTGGACATTTGGCGGTCTTAATGATGTCCGAATTCAGCGATCTTGGACTCGTTGGATTCGTTTTGTCGAGCCGTTCGATTCGAGTATAAGCTCGTCAAAATTGGAGACCGTTTGGTAACTCAAATTTCTGTTTGAACCTTCCGACAACACTTTGAGCCCTTGATTTGGACTCATTTGGGCTCGGATTGGGTTGAACTTGATGCCGTCGGGTTCGTATTTCCGAGACGCTCAGTTTGACTATAAGCTCGCTGAAATCGGAGTTCGGATGCTCCCGAAATTAAATTTTGAAGTTTCCAACTAACGTTTTGCCTCAAGATTCGTGTTCGATCAAGATAATTTTTGCATGAAGTATCAATCCTGATCCATCACAATTTACTATTTTTCATGCAAATTAGATTGAGATCGAGTTTATAATATTTATTTTGGGTACCTTTAGGAGGGACCCATTAATCCGAATTAATGGACTCACTAATCCTACTTATCTTACATTTTGCTAGCTCAGAATGATTCACAGCTATGAAAAAATAATAATAGCAATGATCACACTTCAAATCAGAAAGCAACATAGGGCAAGAATTTGTCCAATTACCTAGCTCACATACTTATATATTCGTACTTTTTTTAGGACTGCCGAACCAACTAAAATAAGCACACATGCATATCATATATATAAGCTTCAATTCTGGACACCGGACGATCCGGAGACCAATTAGAATGCGCAACGTCATCCAGTACAGAGCAATAACGAGTACCAATACCGAGCAGAAAAATGATGTTGCGCGTTTTGATTGGTCTCCGGACCCAATCCAATGTCCTCATAGAATAATTTTTCTCAATTTTGAGAGATCCAACCCTCTTGATTGATAGTCAAAACTTATAACAAACTAATTAACAAATCAGGATAAGAGTTTTTTTTTTTTTTTTTTTTTTTTCTTTCTTTCATTCTTATTTGCAGCAATCACTAAATAAGCAGCTAAGACAAGAAAGGCAGCAGTGGAATACATAGCGTTTAGGGAAAGTTATAAGTATGGGACCATTAATTAGCCAATTGTCGGTTCCTTGCAAACTTTTGCATGATGAAAATGAGTTGGCGGATCAAGCCACAGCCATGCACGATTGCAGCAAAAATCAGTGGTTATGATTCCATCCACGCAGCTCACGTAAATAACCGTTACATCACTTCTTTCCGACTCGATTAAAGCTTTTGCAGCTTCCGCTTCTACTCCGAGCAACTCTGGCCAGCTTTGTTTTAACCCTGTCGTTGAAGTACAGGCCATCATAATTTCTTAGCACAAAAGGTTTACTTAATCAATTTCATCTGCTTAGGCTACATCTTAAAACAACTTTTTAGTATAAAAAATTTGCTTTAAGAAACATTAAGTAAGCCGTCCCAAACAAAGCCTTAATATGTGTAAATAACAGTAAGCTCACTTTCAAAATCTACGATACTTTAAGAAAAAAATTAAATGAATATTTTTCCCTTTATCAATTGGAATGATTTTTTTTTGAAGCGATTTGAGCAAATTAAGATAAATTCATACACATATCATATACATAAAATTTGAATCTAATATAACTTGGTTGGTAGTCAAAGTCTCAACCAATAGATCAACATGATCTTGAAATGATTCTGAGGGATGCAGCCCATTTTGATCTATTGGTTGAAATTTTTAGTTATCAACTAAAATATATTGGGGTCAAATTTTACATATGTGATGCATGTGTGAATTTGTCTTATTTAATCTAAATATCTCAAAAAAATTTCATTAGCATGCACCGTGTGCTTATAATTCAATTAATGGAATATGTATTATATTATATAATAAATTATATTAGATTGAATTGGAATAAACTTCAAATTTTGGGTTTTTGAATATTTTTTAAGTGAAACAAGAAAATAAAATAAAATAATATTGGAACTTGGAAGTAACCTGATGGGCATGATGTTTGGCAACTAAAGCCAACAGCTGCACTCCCAGAAATAGAGACAATAAGAAGGAGAAATAAAACAGAGCGAAGAAGGCAGGGATTGTTGCTCGAGTCCCTCATCTTCTTATCTTTTGCACACAATGAGAATCATAGAAGCTTAGGAGATATTTATAGCTCAGATATTTGTAAAATATTGAGTTAAATTAAACTCATATTTCTTTTTATTTTATTTGAATTATTCTAATATGTATGCCTTGCCACTAATTAATGCAAAGGAAATTTATTTAATATATACTTAATGAAGCAGTCTTAGCAGAAGAAAGTCAAGCCGGCCGAGCACTCACAAATGGCTTCTGCACAACGGCGGACTCAGCAAGTTCTTATAGGGGGCCCAAATAATTTTTACAGTTGCAGCTACGTGCTCGAAGATCACGAAGAGATTCTTAACGCTGTGGAAAATGGCATAGGTGGAGGGTTTCAGTGTATAGATTTAGGCGTATAGTGTGAAGAGGTTGATAGTGAGAATAGATGCGAGCTTGATGAGGTGGAGAGCAGATGACTTGCACCAATCAATAGTTTGATATATGGCTTAATTCTGATTTAGTAAATTATATTTTAGTAAAATTAGTAAGTTATAATTTTTAATTATTTAATAAATTAGTAAAATCATTAATAACCATTTAACTTATAATTTTAAATACTTAAAATTAGTCAAATTAAAAATAATAAACTAAAAATTTAAATTACTCAAATTAAAAATTAAATGACTAATTTACCTTTTATTTTAGTCGAAGTTGACTGAATAAAATTAATATAAGAAAGATATAGTTGATATTTTTCTAAATCTCCTTTAGCTTGCCAAGTCGAATATTAAGTAAATAAAAATTATAGCTTATTAATTTTAATAAAATATCATTTACTAAATCAGAATTTAGCCATATATCAAACTATTGATTGATGCAAAAATCATAATTATTTATAAATTAAAATATATTAATTTTTATAAATTACAAAACTATAATCCACCATTAAAAAATTTAGAAATAAATTTTTATTTAACCCAAATCCCTGATCAAGTCGTTGGATCGTAAACGACTTGCTGCGGCCAGCTGTTATCTCCTCCCTTTTTAAATTTATTTATTTTTAATTCATTTTTACGAAAAATTGGTGCCATTTGGCATATAAGAAAGATTTTAGCTAATTTTTTAAATTAAAAAACAGGTTTTAAAAATAATAAGAAAGTTATCTCAAATAAAACTTAAATGTCATCACAGAAATATAATAAAATTATTTATTTATTTATTTTTATGATAAGATGATATTAATCATTTAACTTTTTGGGTAATTAATATATTTTTATTTAAAATAAAAAATATTTATGATAATTTTGACAATATTACAATAAATATGCAAACAAAATAATATTATGATCATTTTTTAAGATATATTTTAATGTTTTGTATCATTATAGAAAGTTTTATGTATATATGGTTCCGTTATTACGTCCTCCGACCGGATGCAGAGGAACATTCGGTCGTAGGCAAAATACCGCCTATACCGAGGTGTACCGAGTTTTTTGGAAAAACTCGGTACACCTCGGTATAGGCGGAATTTTACCTACAACCGGATGTTTCTCTGCATCCGGTCAACCGAACCAAATAAAAGTTCCTTCATTTGGGAGAGCTTTCTTATTGCTCTTAAAATTAACTTTTTAGTAAAAAAAAATTTAGTTCAAAAACTCTTGTACTAAAAATTGCTTTACAAAATAGTAATAAAGTTGTCCCCAAAGAAGCTTATATTTCAAGCTTTTGACACTTTTTTTTCTGAAAAATATTTGTTTGGGATTAGTTAATTTTTAAACCTAACTTATTTTATTTTTAATTTTATGGTTTAGCATAAAATAAAATAATATTTAATTTTTATGCGTATTTCTTTTTTTAAGTAAAAATAATCTGATCTAACCGTGGTTATCAGTCCATATTAATTAAGGACTTCAGACCCATAATCTTAAGGAAATAACCTTATTTAATTAGTGGGCAATGAATCCTTTCACATTATCCTTAGTCCTTAACTAAGAAACTAAATATTCAACAACAATGATGCTTCTACCCAAAGGCTTAAACAACTCTAGTCAAGCTCAAGCCATTTCTAACTGATCTCCCGTTTCCTTGGCCGACCGACTTCCCCGCCCAAGCTAGACATCCCTCCTATTCGGCCCGTCCAAAGAAGCCGTAGTAAAAGCACAGTTATTGTTCACTACTGCGCTTTTATTGTTCACAATCACAAAACTAAATGGCTTTCTTTGTCTGGACTCCACACGTAATAATCTCTCATGTTTGAAAGAGCTTCCTAGTCTCTTCGTTATTTTATTTTATTTTTTTGGGACATTTTCATACATGCATCACTTGCACAAACTTTGAACATGGGCCCTCTTGCTTGCTTTGTTTTAAAGATAACAACCACAATTTCTTTTAACTATAACTTTTTAAATATTTCCTCAATACTTTCATAAAAAATATATAGCAGAAAGTTACTTTTTACAAATAAAACAATTTCACAAATAACTTTATAAAATATTGCAAACCTTCCCAACAGACCCTAAATTACTTGATATTAATCACATTCAACTTGACAATTAGGAAAATACTGGCAAGAAAATTTGAAAATTTTTATAAAGAAAAAAAAAATAGAGCAAACAAATTTTTTTTTTTTTGTGAACTTCGTAAAATTCCTATCTTAACTGAGAAACAAACCTGTTGATTTGGCATAATATATTGTGAAACGAATGCAATCAACACCTGCATATACAATCAGGAGATAGTGCACAGCAGCAATTCATCTTTGTATTTCTCAAACCACATTAATTTCATTGAATTAAACATTTAAATTGTACAAACTACTTAATTAGTTCATTATAGGGAAAAGAAAAATCAAACAAAGCCATCTTATGCATTTCCTTACGAGAGAAGATCATCTCTTTTAGCCATTTCATATAATGCAACAGCTGATAGAGCTTTTGCATCCGCTGTGATACGCCAAAGCTTATCATAGGGAACGACATGTACCTTAATCAGTTCACCGTGGTCACGCAGGCCCATTTCTTTCCCCTGCAATGCTTTAATGATTTCCTTCTTCACATTTCCTTTGTAAAGAAAAAGACTAAGCTCCTCATCACAACCACCCTATAAGGAAACAAGCTAGATAAATGGATTTTTCCTATGTAGAACAAGAAGATTAATGACGGCATAAACTCAAGAAACATAATAATATTCTTTATTCTTGGATTACTTATTTAGGTTTTCTCAGCTTGTAATGACATCAATGTTGCAAAAGACCTTCAAAAGACTTCCAATTGTGCCATTGTGCAATTGAAGGGGAATGAGGGTTCTAGATTAGAGTGAAAGGAGTGGGCTAATAGCCAACTTGATTGTGAAATATTGTACAGTATGATATTTAAACAAGATAAATGCTAATTTATTTTGTAATTTGCATTTTTTTTTCACAAGCCCCCTAATCCATTTTCTAAAACTCTGAACTTCCGTTTGTTTGGGCGGTTCAAAGATCTCATTATCCTTCTAGAAAAAAAGTGGGGGGAAAGCTCTCAGAAACTTTATAAAGCACAAACGACAAAGATTCACCACGTAGCTTGAAGTTTGTGGGACCTGCTGTCCTCTTTGTTTCTTCTCTCCTCCATCAAATTAGCTTTTGGGATGTTAGGGAGATTCTTTGGTACTAAAAGAATTTTTGAGCGGTAAATAGATAAATGTACTCATTAAGTAGTTGCCACAATGAAAAAGCTCATCATGAGTCATGCTTCATAAGAATTCCCATATTGTTCTCATTTGGCTCCTCAATAGTCTCAAACATTCTTTTGCATCCACATTCATGTATCATAAGGTTGTCAAGGTTATATAGAATTTTTTCCAATTCCACTTTTAAAAAAGTAATATCTTTAGAGTCTGCACTTCTTACTCTGACATATTTTGTCTACAATAGAAGGATATCGTCTATTCATTAACCACAATAATATTTTGCAAGATAAGTGGAATGCTTCATTATAGACCTTTTAACGTTGATCCTAAGGTTTGCAAGCAACAAATTACAAAGTTCTGATTGATAAATATCTCTTCGAGCTTCATCTATCATTTCATCTTATACAGTCTCCACTGATGGCCAATTCCACAACTTAATCATGCAATTACTCTTTTGAAGGTTCTTCCATCACCGAGCTATTGATTTCTTCTCATTTATCTTCTGATCAGGCCAACCTCACTACCAAGCATTGTGGGGGCCATAATGGTTATGATCATAGAGGATGTAATGATATTGGTTCAAGTCATGAGGTGAAGTTCTATCCTCTATGTTCTCATTATGGACGCACCAATCATCCTTTAGAATGATGTTGTATAAATTTTGTCTATCCTTTCATCACCCCGTATGCCTCAGGAATCTCTATTCCTTTAGTGATCCTTCCACCAATAGTGCTCCCTTGGGTTCTATCATGATTTCTCAAGATGAAGATGATCGCTTGATCAAATGATGCTCAATCCTCAAAATCTACTTTTCTTTATAATTTTCTCTTCAAGATGTGTTGCAACCGTCTTTTCACATATACCCTAGATTTTAGATTCAAGTCTCTTCCATACAATAAGTGACTGCAAACTTTTCTGCTCTCTCCACATGATCTCCCTCCTGTGATGGTGGTTGTAAGTTCTTCCAACCCCCATCTCTTGGAAAGACCACGTGAATCCTTTGCGAACTCTTTATCTTTGATGTTTTGTCCCACAATTTTTTGTAAATTTACTATTTATTCATAATATTATGAAATCACATAAACATTTTCTAATATTCTATCCCTCTCACTGTATCTTCTAGGATCTTAGCTAGAAGAAGAGTATTAGTGGAGATGTTAAAATTGGTGGGATCTACTACCAAAAAATTAAAATTTCTTCCACTTTTTCTTCCATTATTTCATTTCATTTCATTGGGTAATGTTGATTGGGTCATCCTCCTCTTAGCATACTTTGGAACTTTGTTTTTAGTTCACCACAAGTACTAAAATTTGATTACGATGCATAAAAGCTAGTAAACACCATAATGTGCCCTTCCCCTCGTCAATCACTTGTCCTTGCTTTCATCCTTTTGAGTTAATTCACTCAGACATCTAGAGGCTTTTAACTCAAACCTTACTCACCGAGCCTTCTACTATTTTGTTATCTTCATTGATGATTTTTTATAGGTCACATGAGTTTATTTAAATGCTTCTCTAAGATTCTTCATGTATTTCAAATCTTTTATTGAGAAAAAAAGTTTAAATTTCTAATTTTATCATAACATTACAACTAAATATATTTTTTAGAATTCTTGCAATCTCAAGTTTGCAGCTTTTGTTCTATCGATGGAATTATTCGTCAGATTTCCTATCCTCCTATAGCTCAACAGAATGACTTGCTGAATTTGAAAGACTGACATTTTTTTGATGTTGCCCAGATGTTAATGTTTCACATAAATATTTCACATCACTTTTAGAAGGATTATCGTAAGCGCCTGCTATCTCATCAAGCAAAGTCATTCTCCATTGTTAAACCACTTATCTCCATTCTTACCCTGCAAGCCTCTTTTCCCTTTACTCCATAGGACTTTGGTTATATCTTCTTTGTTCATGCATTTCACTCACCAAACAAACTCTCTACCCATTCTATTTGATGCATCTTTCTTAGGTACTCTTGAACTAAAAAATGTAATTAGTTCTTTAATGAATCTTATTTTCCCCTATTCCACTTTTGATCCCTCACCAACTATTTTCCTTCCAATAAAAGCTCCTCTTTGTACCTCTACTCCTTTGCATATATGTTCCTCTCATCCTTGATCTCAACCTATAAGAATAGCTCCCACCATATTGTCAGATTCAAATAAGCGTCTATAATGTCCACCATTCGAACATCCAGATGATTATGTTAATGTGCATTTAATTTTGCTCTATTTGGTAATTATGAGTTTAGAATACCCAATGAACCCTTAAGCCAGAGAGTGCGTTGGGAATAAGAAAAAGGTAAGTCATCAGTTTGTGCAGGGAGCATTGCGATGCCAAGATTGGTAGCGTCGTGGTATCTTGTTCTTTATTTAAGAGCCAAATTAAAGCGGGTGTTGTGGAGCTAGGACTCACCGCCAAGATGTCGAGCTCTCTGTTTGATTTATTCTGAGAGCACATGGAATATTCATTGAGTGCAGCGGTGCCGGGAAGGCTAGCACCACGGCGCCAGAACAAGTTAATGGTTTTAAAATATTTAAAATATCTTAATTCATTTGTATAGATCCCTCACCCAACCACTTTGCCGAAGAAGAAAGGAAGAGAAGGAGGGAAAGGGGCAGAAGAAGAGAGGATTTGCAGCCAAAACTCGAGATTCGTTCGTTAGGCCTTTTTAAGATATGGTAGAGCACGAGGTTGACTTCTGAACTCATATATCTAATTTCAATTCCGAATAGTGGTGGACAAAATGTATTTTTCTCAAATTTTAAGAAGTTTTCACTATGAAACTTTTAATATGTTGTTATTCGCTTTACTTTGAATGTTTTGACTATAACAAATCAAATTTTCACTAGTTGATTTTTCCTACACAAATTTATGAGTATATGGTTTAATATAAGCTTTTCTAGCAATTGCAGTAGATATAATTTATTAGTATATGGTTTAATATAAGCTTTTCTAGCAATTGCAGCAGATATATGAAAGTCTTCAAATGTTTATATGAATCTCTCTGAAGTTGGAAGTTGAATAGGAAAAATTCAGTGGATATAATATTATACATGCAATGTGACTTTTACTAGCAATTTATGCATTATCAGAGTACTACATCGAATTTACAATTTAGTTGTTGCATTTGCATTTGCACTATTAATAATATAACATTGAAGATGTTTTGATATGTAAAAAATTGAACTATCTAATATGTTACAAGGGTCCTATATATTATGCTTTGGCCACATATGCCTTGCGTAGACGTGGGAGAGATTTTGGGCCTATTTGCTGAAAGTAGGTGCAGGAGGTTATGCAACATTGCTCTGTTTGATTCTAGCCCTACTTTCTATAAGAGGGTATGAGAGGTTAAAGGGAGCATAAGTGAAACTAGAATTATAAATAGGCATTGAGACATGTGCACTATAATCATTGCATTATATATGTACCTATAAGAATCTGTTGGTTCGGTTGAATAGAACAAACTCTAGGAACAAGAACGGCCACAATAATTTGCATACCCTAATCCTCCTAATCTTCTCCTATTTAAAACATAAACCCAAGCCCCCCCCCTCCTAATTACTCCTGGTGGGCCCCACCCCTAGCATTGGCAGCAAAATCAAGAGGGCAGACTAGCATTGGTCCGCCTCTTGTAGATTTGAACCGTCACCTTGCCAAGGGTTGGTTGGATTGGTCCAATAGGGACCGGTCTAAGAATTCTAATAATGGAAATAGAATATTGTAAAGATATCATCATAGGATGTTATCTTGATTATTTATTTCATTATTATATTCTCCTCTATGCCTATTCATAGGCTCACTTATAAGCCAATTAGAGACTAATTTTGTTTTTCCTCTCAATATTTCTCAACACATGATAATTGCTTTAGGTGACTAGGTCTATAGAGAAACCTACGTAATGCAGGCCAGGTTTGTTATTTTAGAAGATAATAAGTTGTAAAATGTAAGATAACAGATAATGGCTCTACTAACAACGACGATTCAAGAATTACCGGGGATGGGAAAACTTTGCAACTGGTTGTGGGGTCAAGAAATGCTGTCAGGTTCATCATATCCTGCACATTCAGTTTTATACCTGTCTCCTCTTCAACCTGCATAATCTCATCAGCGGCATTAGCATACCTGAAAAGCTTCTACCAGAGCAATAGAAACCACTCTCGCGTAGTAGAGTAAAAAAGAATGAAAGGAGGAAAAAGTATAAGGATAGTTAAATAAGAAATGCGCCATAAATAACATTAAGAATTGATCCTAATGAAAGAAGAAAAATGGATATAAGCATAGCAAAATTGCACAGCTGGGGCAAAGGATTAAGAATAGAGCACGTAACCTCACGAACTGCAGTGCCAACAACATCACCTCCTTCATCATCAACCATTCCAGCTGGTAACTCCAAAATTAACTTTCCAACAGGAACCCTAACCTTATATGCATATTTTTAAAACAAAAGTCTTAGTAAGCTCTAATGTGTTACATGGTCAATGAATATGACATAAAAGTTCACTGCAGTATAGTGATATAAACATCAAATAAAGGAAGAACGAAAGAAGAATTACAATATGGCTACCAAAATCAACATTTGTGGAGATAAGCTCCTTCAAGCGAGGTAAGAGACTAGTCAATTATAACATTTCAGGTTATTCAACTACATAAATTACATTTCACAGAAGTTCCCCACTTGGTACCTGTTCTGTAAGTACAACGAAAGTATCCTCTTCAGATTCGAGAAGAATCAGCACAGCAACAGATGGCCCTCTCGCAAACACAATTCCTGGTACCTAAACGATAGAAAAATAATCCTAATATACAATTGAAGTGTTACTTGCATGGAGAATGAAACAAAAGAAACAATTCATAATCAAGTTATATAACAGAAAGGTGCAATGTCAGATAAAATAAGTCAGGCCAGGTGCAGGTAAAATGGAGGATATATGAGCCTAACAGACTTTATAGCTTTGGTGCTACTAAGTACTAACCCTGCTTAACATGCATAACAATTCATGGTTTGTTTGACTGTATTAGCGGTAACCACTTAAAAACTGCTTATAGTGAAAGCTAGTCTGGGTAATTGATCCGAAGATTAGATCAGAGAATATCAAATCTAGGAAACATTTAAGACCAAAAAGTAGACCGCTCAAACCTGAAACAAGTACTTTATTGAACTTCTTTTTAAAAATCTCAAAATAGTCCATAAATAATTCATGTGGCCAATTTAATCTTAGAGAGTATTTCGTTGCTTCAATTTAATTTGTTGATTATATGAAATTGATCCAAAATGATCCCTAATGTCATAATTGTGATATAAAATTGATCCTAATTTAATACTTAGACAATATAAAATTGATCCCAAGTTAATCCCAATGGGAATATTTTAGATCAATTTTGTATAGTTGATAGACTAAATTGGAGCAATGTAAAACTCAAAAACTAAATTGACAATTTTGAAGTTCTCCCTTTTTTAAGGAAAATTTGACTGTTACTGCAAAAGGTCAATTTCATTACTTATTTATTGGAAAAAAATGGCTGGTTTAAACCTTTGCCAAATAAATTGCGGCCTCCCAAATCATAGGTGAACCAGAATCAATTTTGCACAATCAAGATGGAAGAAATGCTAGAAAACAAAAGAAATATAAGTCATATGAACTAGTATTAATTCAGCATTTAAATACATAAGAGCAACCAGCATTGAAGAAGGCCGACAATTGTGGGCTCCGAAAATTCCAATTTTAGGATGTGTGTTCCCGGCCTCTCCACATCATCAGTCTATTTTTCTTTTAAGTGTTTGTGAGACGATGACGGCAGAGAGTTTTAACGAGATTAGGTTCCGAGGAAATTTTCAGAAGGCATATTGGGTTTTAGATAAGACACTACCCAGAGATTTCGCCCTCATTTTGTGAGAACTTTCAGATCTGAGTTCTGGTTTCCTATAGGCGCAAGCCCCTATAGTTAATTACCCCTCCCAATAATAGGAGAGAACTTTCGATTAAGACTAGTCATAAAAGAGGATATCACATAGGTTATGAACCTATCGTATAATAGCAATAATTTTAGGGTTTAAATCTTGGATTTGAATTTTGAAGTTTAGATTTTAGAATTTATCACCATAAACTTAAAACTGGTGGTGGGGGGAATGAAGACGAGCCCGATCAAGATCCCATGGTTCCGTCGTCCCGGGCTGTCATGATCCCTGGTCTACTTAGTCAGAGGAGGTAGTCGACCCAACCTGACAGAAGGCATCTTGTCGGCAGCCATGGGTTGCTTCGTCCAAGAATACCTTGTAGACCTGGGTTGATGTTTGTCTAAGGGGATATATCTGAATCCACCTTAGCTAACAGGAGCTTTATGCCTATCGAATATACCCTATGATCCATCGCTCAAGGGTTTGACGCCTTTAGGGAACATACGGGCTTTGGCCGTGATCGTAATATAATGGTGCCATTTTGCGGCAAAACCACCCAATCAGAAGGCACGTGCCACGTCCCTGTTGGCAAGAGACTATTTGAGGATGAACCTTAGTGATACACCCGACGCAACATTCACTCTTTGTGAGCTGAGGTTAATTTCAAATTTATCACCCCCAACAAACGGTTGTGGGAGATGGACGATTTTTTTTATTTTAGTTTTGGGTTTTTAGGTGATATATTTCATTTCAGAGATTTAGACTTTTATTAGATTTGAGATTTGACATTTGAGATTTGAAATTTGACCCCTCCGGTTGAGATTTTCGATCAACACGGCCATCATCGGGGTGATTTTAAAATCATTTGTATTTTCGTAGGATTTTAGGAGATATTTTGCAATTCAAGTCGTGTCGACTCCAGTCCTCTCAAGGAGGAGGATGAAACTTGAATATTTAGCCCGCGCAGCATTCTTAAATCGTTGGATTTGAGATTTATATGCGACGATCGGAGCACATGCGGGGAGGTAGCATTTGACCCTGCGCAGCATTCTCGACTATTTGTATTTGTAACTTTAATAGGTTTGTCGGAGCACATGCAGGGATATATTTAGTTCAAGAGATCATATTTAATAAATAAGGAGGATTTTAAAATATTTAAACATGATCCATTATGCGAGAGCAATTTTATTTAGAAAATGCCCGAAATTTCATAGAAAGGCCTACGAATGCCTTCTGTCCGCTCGCACACATGTTGCGGATCCGGTGGCGTGGCGCTGCACTTCAGGTTTTCTATATTTGTTTGTTGGCAACAATTTTTGTGGGGTTCATGAGTATTTGATTTTATTGCACATCATCTTCCTGGCTTATAATGAATTGGATCGACATATTTATTAGCTATGAAAATGTGATTGATTGTAGGGGTGTTATAACATCCACAACTTGTTGATCATCATCCGTTTGGTTATGTCACTATACATATAATGTATCTTTCATCATTGCTAGTAGGCACTTGCATCCATCATGATCTTCTATCTATTGCATATAGAAGATTTTTTATACTTGTGATATATTCCCTATATTCACTCGCACATACTACCATTGTATACATCAAGAGCATTCTATTATCTCATGTGGGTGAGCCGCCTGGATATATGCCTTTTATTGTTTGTTTGCAAGCGTTTGGCATTTATCACAACTTGTTGTCTTGAATGTGTATATAATGAATTGCACACAATATATCTCTCTTAAGATACTCATAGAAGCACTCAATTGTATGGATATTAGGAGTCCTAATACAATCAACAATGAATAGCCCTCTTAAACTTAACTTCTCCTTCAAAGTCATATCTCATTAATAATATCATTGCTTCGCAATTCTTCCCAAATTTATTTAAACATTCCCGTGGCTAGACATACTACCCCTTGCATACAATAATCCTTTAAATGTCTAAGGTCTATTGTAATAACTTTTTGGAGCATTTTGTGTCACATGCATGAGGCGTATTTAATCACATATCAAAAAGGGTAATTATTAACAATCACGATCCTCCAATTTTTATTCAAATTTTGATGTTATTGTTTTGATTGAATAATTTGAGTCATTTTGACTTATCATTCATCGCCTGCATGTCATTTGAAGATTTGTTCTCCATTTATCACATCAACTTTAAATAGAGTCAGATCTGAGTTCATTTTAAGTCTAATATTATTTGTTCAAATTTAATTTAAAATTGATTTTATGTTCGAATTTCGTTTAAATCAATTTCCAATTTTCAGTCCAAGTCCTTTGTTGTTCACTGAAAATTTCGGCAGCCTCCTGGCGTCGCCTCCCCACTGAGGGAGAAATCGGGACGGCATCTGCCAAAATTTCTTCCTACGCGGACCTAAGGTCAACGGCGTAGGGGCTTCGAATTTAAACCATCCCACCAGGATCTAAGATCGACTGCGTAGGGTCTTCGAATTTTGAAACCATCTGCCCGGATTAAAAATCAACGGCGCAGGTCTTCAATTTCAAATCATCCCGGTCGGACCTAAGGTACGATGGCCGGGGTCTTCGACACCTGTTGAAAATCCTTTATTTCTCTCCATTTTTGCTTTCTTCTCTTTTTTTTTTTAATTCATTTTATTATATATATATATATATATATATATATATATATATATATATATATATATATATATATATATATATATAATATAATTATATTATTATATTATTATATAATTATATATATATATATATATATCTAAGAGAGGGAGAGAAGGATCGGGTATAACCCGATCGGACTAGGGCTCAGGGCGGCGGGATCACGCACGGGGGGAATCGGCGCTGGAGTCGGCTAGGGCAGAGAGCTCGCGGGATCGGGGTCGGTACAAGAGGTCACTCGCAAATCCTTTCTCTTTCTTGTGATTTTTGTGCGTGAGTATGTCAGTGGGTGAAGCGTCGTGTCTGATCGTAGATAAGTGGGTGATTTTGGTCGGGAGTGATTTCGTCCGATGTGGAGCCAGTCGTGTGTGATAGTTACAGTCAACAACAATTTTTTCCCTTTGTATTTTGTTTCATTCACTTGTCATGTATTTCCAAGTTAGAGGCTTATGTAGGAGATTAAGAAAAAAACACACCATGCATGTAGAAATTCTTTTGATCATGAATGCAATTGAATTTGCCCTAAAATACAACAACATCAATCCTTTATCTCACTATGTGGGGTCGGCTACATGAATCATTTTTCTCTATTGCATCTTATTAATAGTCAAATTTTCATTTAAACATAATAAAAAAGGTCAATTCTAATATTTTCTAATCAAAATTTTTTAGGTCTACCTCTACCTTTCTCAACATAAGTCAAATTTAATATATCTACTCTTCTAACTAGGGGTCATCGGAAGGCCGCCGTTTTATGTAACCAAAACATCTAAGTCAAGCATCTCTAATCTTATATGTCACTGGAGCTACTCCAACCTTTTCACGTATATGCTTGTTTCGTATCCGGTCTCTAATGTAAAGCCACTCATCACTACAGGAAAACTGTCTATTACCGGCGGAATTTTCCGGCGGAGTTCCGGCAGAATTGTTTCCGGCGGTTTTTCCGGCGCATTTCCGACGGATAGAGGTCAAATTTTTTCGACTGATTTTTTTGATAGAATTTCCGACGGATTTTCCGGCGGATTTTTTCCGGCAGAGTTTCCGACGGAATTTCCGGCGAATTTAAAATTTTATGAAAATAAATAATTTGAAAAATTATTATAATCAATTTTAATATAATAAATAATTTACTAATAACTTCAATAATTTATTTTAAAGTGTTTTAAAATAATATAAAAAGTTACTAAATTAATAATTAATTTATTATAAAATTAATAACTTATTTTAATTATTTATTAATTTTAATAATTAATAATTATTTCTTAAATTAAATAATTTTAAATATTATTAACTTAAATTAATTAAATTAATAATAAATTGTTAAATTACATTAATAAGTCTTTGTTAAAATAAATTTATTTAATTAAAGAAATAATTATTACGTCTAATATAAGTTAAAAAAAATATATAAGAGTGCAGATTTAATAAATTAATTAAATTAAAGAAATTGATAGACGTGTAATATAAAGATTAAAAAAATCAAATAAATACAGGTTTAACTTGTTGGCGCGTTGGTTGGAGGGAGAAAGTCCGGTCGGCGTGGGTTCGATTCCAACTGAAGATGAGGGGCGCGTGGGAGCTTCGGCTTGCTGCAGCGCCGGGTCATCTTGCCCGCTGTCTTGGTCGCGTGGGGGTCTATTTGGGCTCGCCGGAGAAGCGCCGTTGGGGCCGTTCGCATGGGACGGGAGCTGGCGGTGCCTAGTGGGTGGCGTTCAATTTTCTTTTTTTTAGTTTTTTTTTTTTTTCCGGTGCAAAATAATTCGTCGGAAATTATACCGGCGAAAAATTCCGTCGGAACTCCGCCGGAAATATTTCCGGCGGCCTAATTTTCGCCGGTATGACTTTTTCGACGCGCGTGTAACCGGCGAACAAAAATCCGCCGGAACTCCGCCGGAAATATTAATTTCCGACGGATTTTGAGCGTTTACCGACGAATTATTTCCGCCGGTAACACGTGATTTTCCTGTAGTGCATCTACCTGAGCATCCTCATCACTGCAACGCTTGACTTAATATTATGTTTCCTTTCTAATGGCCAACATTATGCGCCATAAAGCATTGCAGGTATCACCACCATCTTATAGACTTTTCCCTCAAGTTTGAGGGGAACTTTCCTATAACAAAACATGTCCGATGCATCCCTCCACTTCAACCATCCAACTTGAATTCTATTAATAATATCACCATCTATTTCACCATCACTCTGAACAATAGACCCAAGATATCTAAAACATATACTTTTATTAATGACTTGATCGCCCAAAGTCACAATCCCCCATCTAGATCTATTACTACTAAAATTATACTCCATGTATTTAGTTTTAGATCAATTCAAACGAAAAACCTATAGACTCTAATGTTGACCTCCATAACGTGCAGCTTTAATTTCCCCTTAGGGCTCTTTTGGTAGTAAGAATAAGTGAGCAGAAAGCAATGAAGGAGAATTATTTTGGCATTTTGATTGATGAAAAAAATATGAAGTAACATATTTTCCAAGAAGTAGTATATGATCCTCAATCATCTGTTTTCAAGTTCATATGCTCCAAAATCACATTTTCTCAAGTCATTAAATATGATGCTTTCACCTACCTGTAAAATTAAAATACCACTCTCATATGGGCACATATATATGCTAATACAGATATTCAAATAAAATAATTTATTACATAATACAGCAATAAAGTTAAAACCATTACATAACACACTAATTATAGAATAGGATTAAAATGTACAATATATATTAAATACTTATTAGTTTCACTGTAAATAATGCATTAAAATGTATAATATATAATATATTACCTACTAATACATTTTTTATGCCGATAATAGCTATCATATATTAGAAATTATGGTTTGGTCACATTAAGCGGAGGTCTGGCCAGGTTAGTAAAATTGAGGTATTAGATTTGACTTATGTTAAGAAAGGTAGAGGTAGACTTAAAAAGACTTGGTTAGAAAATATTAGAAATTATCTTTCTTTTTTAGATTTAAATGAGATTTTGACTTTTAACAGGGCACAATGGCGAAAAAGGATTCATGTAGCCGACCCACGTAGTGGGACAAAAGCTTGATGTTGTTGTTGTTGTTGTTTTTGTTGATAATAGTTATCATATATTATATTATGAAAATTATTATATGCAATAAATATTTAGAGAAATTAATATAATATATAAAGTATAGAAAATAGGGGAATGAAAAACTTTTATACATATATAGAACAGGCTATACATCTTTAGATAAACTAATAATTACAATTAAAAATATTTTATAGAGCTCCTTGAATTCATGTGATTCAGATTTTCATTCTCCATCCACACTTTAGTTTTGTCGTCGCAAGCACGGAAAGTCTCACCATATATTTCTTTTCCTTTGCTCTAACTCAGGCAAACAATGGAATTAAGGGTCTTCTCATCCACCTCAAATGCCCAAACACCTCTAGCTCTTCTTTGCCATTGTGTTGAGATTGGGTGAACATAGAATCTTTCCTCTAATCTATCATTACAGTATGATCAAGTGAGCAAAAATTGGACTTGTGGAGCTTGTAGCCCCTTCTTGAATGTCCAAGCTCACTTGGCTCCCAAAGCATTTGCTTGTCCTTCATTAGTCATTGCGATACAGTCAGGTAAATATTGAATTCTTTTGATCAGCTGTCATTGCGAGCAGGCCAGGCAAGCATGGAGAAGTATTTGGCTCTATTATTGCGATGTAGGTCAGGAAGGCATTGGAACTGCAACATAATCAACTTTTAGGCATTCCCAATTTCTTGAAATGCCAACCATGTGTTGTTAAGATCCCCTCCACATCTTTATAGGAAAATGTCAAACCTTTCTATCCTTTGGTTTTCCCTAAAGTAAGCAAACCAAGCAAGCATTGTGAAGTCTTTCATTTTGCTCTTGTGATAATCATATCACGTAAGCATTGCAATCCCATATCTCCACATTCCACCATAGATGTCCAAGGCCTCTCATTATTGGGAATCTCTTCTACTTTTTCATTCTCCTACCATGTATTAAAAGGATTATCTTCACGTAAGTCTAAACAAATGCTGAATCTTTCTTTCCTCTGTTTTCTTGTTGTGGCAAACAGCTCAAGCAGGCGTAGAGAAGTTTTATGCTTCAGTGAAATAAAATATAGATCAAGAAAGTATTGGAATTGTGGGGTAACCCACTAGACACTCATAGATTTATTCTTCTTCTTCATTTTAGTTGTTGTGACATCTAAGTCAAGAAAAAATCACGAAGGCTTTCCAACCCAAAGGAACACTGGGATACTAGAGTACAACCCAAATGTACACTGGTATACTCAAGTCCAACCTAAAGGGGCTTAGGATGCTAAAGTCCAACCCAAAGAACCTGAGAAAATAAACTACAAACCCAAAAAAGTCTACAATAGCTAAGTTTAGCCTAGAGGGGATAAGAAGGACATAGGATAGTAAAGTCAAAACTAGAGGGACCTAGGGTAATAAAAGGCCAAACTTAGAGGGACCTAGGAAATTAATGTCCAACACACCTTACTTCATTAGCAAGTTGGTCAATGCAAACACGAGTGGCATTCTTGAGCAGAACACCATAACTATTAGGTGTCCTGAGTAGAACACCACATCATACCTATCACAATTTGAATCTATTTTGCTCGAGTTAAATTTGATTTCAATAGATTTAGATGAGTCCCCATGCGGCTGTGATTGAGTCCAAGCCAAATCAGGTAGTCTCAAAAAAACTTGAGTTAAGCTAGTTTTTTTTTAATAGGATCCATCTGGCTTGACTAGAGTACTTGGTTCAACTATCTACAAGCTTCCATTTCAAGCATGTAATGCTATTCACTTCGGATGTATTATATTTATGTGCACATGTGTGTGTTCAACAAAATTTTGCACATAAAAAACTTCAAAATATTATAACTCAACATAATTAACTAGAGAACAAGGGTTAATAAAGTAGATCCAAATAGTTGGGTTAAGGTAAATGATAATGATATTATATGATTAAACATTTCCAGATTTTATACGCTTTATTTATTTTTTATATCTATATTCATATATTATGAGTTTATATATATATATATATATATATATATATATATATATATATATATATATATATATATATATATATATATATAGCTTTATTAGGATTATTAAATCCTTCTAGACAAAACAATAAAAAATAGTGCCAATTTCATTTTAGAAGACTAAAAAATCTTTTAGACTCCCTCTTCTAATTTTACAAGAGGAAAGCACCAGGTCCTCTCACTAATGGGCAAAGAAACAAAACTTGAAGTGATTCCAAAAATTCCAATGTTTGATGCAGAGAGAAATGAACATCTTTGGCTTGCAGAACTCTAACAGAATGTAGCATGACAACAAATTGCAAATAAATTTTTTTCCCAATTTGTTCACAATACTCCAATGCATGGAGTGGATATGATATAAATGCAAATTGGAATGACAATCCTTAGCATGTGGAACACTTAAACAGGTTGAAATAATTTGTAGTGAAATGGGTACTTTTAAAAAAGACGTTGGAAATTAACAATGATGCCATGTGTCAACAGCAATTACCAAAACTCTTAAAAATAGAGTGATAGTGGCAACGAAGTTCTACAATTAAAGCCCAATTAAAGAGTCATCCTTCCAAATTTAACTATTTACAATCACAAAAGCAGTTGTAATTTTATCAAGTTATATGGAGACTTAAAACAATGGACCAATAAAGAAAAGGATATTTAAAAAAAAAAAAAGAAATTTTAAAATTTCCAGTGCACCTATTCCACGCCGTTTTTTTTCAAATTACATGGACAGCACCTTATTTTTGTACAACTTGCACTGTAATGGGCTCTATATAAGAAATTTAAAAAACAATAAGGTGCTACATATATTTTAGAATAAGTATACGAAACAGGAAAATGAAATTGTAAATTGTCATGCATAGAAAAATATATATCAGCTTTAGTTAGTATCCCATATAAATTTAGAGGAAGTACGAATTGTTTTAGCTTTAGTTTGTATTTTGTTCACCCTCCATTTATCTTTTTAGAGCATTAGAAGATACAAGCGTAGAACAATGTCATGTTTTCTCGCAGCAAGCATAAATTTTCTATTTCTTCAAGGAGACAAACTAAACATGTGAGATCTATTTATTTATAATGATATTCTGAAAGGCAATTTGATCCTGATATCTAATCATACCTTCATCCCTGTTTGTTTGTCAAACACCTCTGCTTTGAATTTTAAAAAGCCAATACGGTTTCCGAACATATCAATTCCCTGCTTTGGAGTAACTCGGTTAACAGATTGAGGTAAATTTTCAATTCCATACGATAGATAAACAAAGAAACTATTCTAAGAAAATAAAAATGTTTGACAGCCAGTAGTTCCTTCAGCATGGTAGTACTTATATTCGCTATTTACAATTGCACAGATGATCCGCCATCATTATTATTAAGCCATGTTCAGTCTCTTTAGTGTCAAATTTAGTGTCAAGAGCACCTGTAAAAATAAATGTTCCAAGATATATATAGATAAGGTAAGATAGTTTATTATCTTTTATATGGGAAAGGTTCTTACTTCAGACAATTAGATTTCATTGATGTAAAACGGACATGCACTGATGATTGGATTAAGGAAGTTAGCACGCTTAAATTTTAAAGCACAATAGTTATAAGCTTCCTCTTGATGATAAACGACAACATAAAAATAGTAAGGTGATAAAATAGCTTAGGTCTAAACACATGCGAGGGGTTGAGATCATTAAATAGTCAACTCAATCTTACTTTGCATACATGAGAGGTTTCAACAAGAAATTCCAATACTAACAATAAGATTTAGGCTATGAAAGATCCCTCACACTACTCTTCCAATTACTAGGCTTTAGCGGCGAGTGATTGACATGATCTTTATGAATCCATTAATAACCATAAACGAAAAGTAGACTAGGAAGATAAGAGCATTAGGGAAAGAGTTTCACCCAAGGAATGAGGTAATACAAGGTTCCGGTGGTGCTTTGTTGGTTGGATCGGAAGTAGGTGGGGCTTGACAGCTTCTTGGATGACTTGGACAACCACAATCCACGAACACCTTCTTGTTCAGCGAGTCTTCAACATGGGAGAACGATTCCCAGTCGTCGGGCCATTGATGGTTGCTCCCGGAGTAGCTGGGGCAGCAGCAAACTGCTGCTGGAATCTCTGGACAGCTGCTGTGACCTCAGGGACAGCAGTTTGTTTTGTAGAAGACTTGGGAAAACCACTTGGAAGACTTGGGAAATTCCTGGGCAGCAGTTGGGCAGCCTTCCCGGACCCTTTCCTTGCTGATTTTGACTTTCCTGGACTGGTGACAGCAGCCCGGATTTGTCCACTCAGCTGGGTAGTAGATTGCAAGAGAGCCGCCAGTGATTTGGGAGAGGGAGGTTTAGCCGTGAGCTAGAGGGAGAGGGAATACTTTAGAGAACTGAAATAAATTTCAGATTCAAGTGGTTTTGGAGGGAGTAATTTGGAATTTGAATCCCAAACTTTGATTGCACTTAATCCCTTAATGGAAAGAATTAATGGGGGAAGCCAATATGGGGGCCGGCGGTTTCATTAGAGGAGGGAAGGAGGTTTTAAACTCAAATTCTGAAATTAATTTCAGAATTTTGAATAGAAAGGGTGGGAAATTAATTCGAAATCAATTTGATTTCAAATTTGGGGAGGAGAGTTAAGTAGCAATTAATGGGATTAACTCCCACTAAGGGGCCGGCGGCATGCTAAGAGAGAGAGAAGGAAATTCAAGGAAAAGGCTTCCAATTTCGGATGATGACGTGGCAATAGATTTCATAACTCCAATCTAAATTAAATTGGAATTGAATTTCATCATGAAGACTTTCCTAAAGAGGAGTTCCAAATTAGGAAAGAATTCAAAATTTGAAATTCCAAATTTCAAAATTTAAAGTTGTAAAGGGAAGGGTCGGGTGGGTGAGGGGACATCGCCGGCAAGGTGGCCGGCCGGGGTGTGGTGGTGGTCGGCGGCGGGTTCCCAAGGGGCGGCGACAATGGGATTGAAGAGGGATTTCTTGTAGTGGAGGGGAAGGAGATGAATGTGAACACGAACGAGAAGATAGAAAAATCTAACCACGAATCGAGGACTCTTCCAACGACTGGCGGGTATTGCTTTTGCCCTTACCTTGGGCTTTCCCTAGAACTCACACAGAGATCTAGGAAAATTTGAACTCACCAAGAGATCAAGAAAATATGAACTCACAAAGAGAACACAAAGAAAAGAATTTCATTTCAAAAATCATCATCCTTTCCAAGAGATAGGAGAGGGCTTAAATAGCCAATTACATGAAGGAAACATAAAAGACATAATTGCCCCTAGGGCCAACATAAAGCAAAGCCCTCAAGTGAGGGTAGAAATGGAAAAGTACAAATAACAAATAAAATACATGAAAATAAATAGACACGATCGTAGCCGTTGATCTTTGATGTCCTCATCATTCATGCTATTAACATACATGTAAAATCAAGGTCATTGATGTTAATGTCCAAACTAAGAACTTATTGATCTAATTGTGTGTGTGTGTGTGTGTCAACACATTCATTAAAAGTCTCCTCCATTGATGATTTTAGGTTCTTCGTATAAACTTGCAAGCATATTAGTGTAGACGTTGCAAGCTTCATATTGTTCATATGTAGGCTGAAGACTTTGCAACATCACTTGCAATCAAGTTACATATTCATATTAATTATTTCTCGTGGGTGAGATGTAAGGATTTTCCCTAGTCCACCACAAATCATTGCTTGTTGACTTATATCCACTTGAATGATCATGATTCATTCATTGAGCATTTAGATTTTGATTGCTCATTCGTTAAACCAAAGTCTGGTTTCATGTGCTCCATTCAAGTTTAAGTTCTTTAGGGTTCATTTAACTTCTTCGAATCATCACCCATCATTTGCATGATTACAAATTTTTAGTTTAAGATTCAATTCTCTATCGTACTTTTGAGTTCTTTGTGTTATTATTCGAATCAAGTTCTTATTGATTGTTCATTGTGTTCAAGTACAAGTTTCCTATTGTTAAAATTCAAGTTTAGTTAATAATTCACTTAAGTCCCAAGTAATTGTTCAATTTAGTCACCTACTATAGTTCAAGTTATGTGCGTCTTCAAACTGAATTTCAGTAGCCTCCCGGTATCTCTCCCATTTAGGGAAAACTACAAGTCTTAGCATGCCTGCCATGTTAAGAAAGACGTGCACGGTCGGTGTCGGGTGACACTATGGCTATAGTCTTTAATTCCACCAGGCCAAGAAAGGCATGCATGAGTCTTTGAGGGTAGATGTTTGAAGATGCACAATTGTTCCCCGCCGACACTGAGGCACGTAGGAGTACTTAAATTTTGTCCCGCCATGCTCGGAAAAGCGCAAACGAAGCTTGCCCGCCTTATCGCGAGCATTGGGGAGAGCTTCCTCCCACCGTATTAAGAAAAGCATGTTAGATGGTTGCTCGTCATGCTGCAAATGCTGAAAACGGGACTTTGGGGGCTTTTTTTTTTAGTTTGAGAACCGTTATACCTGCACGATGTGATAGTGTCGACGACGATGATGTTGAGGCGGTGGCGATGATAATAAAAACACATAAATTTTCACTTTTTTAAACTTTTTTTCTTTTTTTTTTAATACTTTTAAAATAATACTAATAATAATAATATATAATATCGATATTAAAATACAACAATAATAGTGATATCACTAAATTCAGTAATAAGTAATAGCAATTAATAACAACAACTGTTATTAGTGATAACAGAGGAAATGGGATGTGGCTTGCAGACCTTAGTGAGGTCGAGATGTTGATGGGCACTAGAGATGCAAGCGTCGGGATTGGAAGGGAGGGATGGGATCGGTCGGCTTGGGTTATGCAGGAGAAGGAAGTCGAATGGTAGGTAGGGTGTTCAGCTGGGGCTTGGCAGCTTGAGGAGTTCGGTCGTATGGGAGGCTATAGGCATGGAAGGAAGGAGGATGGGATCGAATGTTTGCGGTTGATGGAAGACTTGAGGAAAGAGCAAGGATCGGAAGTGGAATTGACGTCGGTTGTGGTCAAACGGGATAGAAAGATCAGAGCTGCGGCTTCGGTCCGGACAAAGGGGTCAAATCTTCGATTGAGTGTGGGGGATCGAAGGCGGCTTATAGGGATTCGCAGGCAGGAAGTCAGAATAGGTGCAAGAGGTCATGGGTTCCGTCTCTGGCTACTTGTATATGGTATGGGGAAGAATGTGGAAGTTCGTTATGGATGTTAAGCCCTATAGAACTGGCCCAAGGCTAACCAAGAGGGGGGGGTGAATTGGTATTTAAAAATTCTTTAGGCAAAGCACGAATACAAACCAAATCACCACACAAAATAAGTGCGAAAGAAAATAAATGCGGAAGCAGTAAAAAACAAGAACACAAGGATTTATAGTGGTTCGGTCAACTCGACCTACGTCCACTCCCCGGAGGCGCTCTCCGAGTATTTCACTACAATCGTGACTCTCCTTTAGCCCCCACATTTAGGAGGAGAAGCTTTTACAAACATCTCTTTTTGCCACACCCGGCAAGGCAGAGAACCTTCCTCTTTTTGCTTCCTCCTAAAGCAGACAGAGAACCTCGATCGCTTGCTGGAACTTACCTCTCCCAACCCTTCCAAGGACAAGAGACTCTAGGGAAGAAGAAGTGGAACAAAGCTTGGAGCAACCCTTGTGAATCCCCTCACAAGCTCCCCCTCACAAGATCCTCTCTCTCTCTCTCCTTTAGGTTTTCTCAGGTCAAGACAGCAGCCAAGAATGTTCAAAAATGTTGAACAAGAGCTCTTAAATGGAAGAGCTTCAAAGGAGCTCATTAATTGCAAGTTGTCGACTATATCGTCCAGGACGATATGGACATCGTCATGGCCGATCAGTACAAATCCCATGAAATCGACCAGGGCATAGCCCTGAATGCAAACTGGACGATTGAAAATTGGCTTAATCGTCCAGGACGATATCACGATCGTCCAGGCCAATCAGTTCAAATCAGAGGAAAATCAGCCAGAGCATCGCCCTGAATTTGTGCTGGCCGATATTAATCGTCCATAAGTAACTAAGGTTTTTGTCTAGATCGTCCTAGCCGATCCTGCTATCGTACAGGACGATGTGATCGTATCAATCATTCTTAATTACTTCCTAGATTTGTCTGATTAATTAAGGCATAATTGTGAATATCGTCCAGGCCGATTGCCAAAAATACAGAATACCTTTATTGTTTATGGCGGCAATTTCTTTCTGTTTTGATCCTATCCTCCTGACCGATACACGTATCGTCTAGGCCGATTGGCTAATGACGGCTACCTTAATTAAGAACCCCTGATTAGATTTTATGTTTTAAGCCCGATCGTCCAGAACGATGTAAATATCGTCCTGGCCGATTTGAGTAAAAAACAGAAAATCTAAGTCTCTCAAGTATGTGTGTGTATGGTTACTTTGCATTAGTCACACCAAGGATTACAATTGACTCAAGAAAGGAAAAATAAAATTACAGACTGACTCAACCCTAATCTACCCCATCTTGAGCTGATTCCGATTTTCGTTCGATCTTTGAGTCCTGAAAAGTCAGTAGAAAAAAGCAGTCGTAGTGAAGCAAGATTTGTTTGCTATCATCAAAATCATAATCTAAAAACATGTTTGTAACAGAAGGCAGCTCCGTGGTGAATAGGGAAGAGGAGTTCGCGTGAGGGAAGCTTATGTGCGGGAGGAAGCGAAGAAATGAAAGCTTCATTCATCGTCGTATTTAACGACTCAAATGGAAGCGCGATCGAGGCAAACATGAGACGACTGCACAGCATCGAATGCAGAAGGATGGGCAACTGCAGCCAGCGGCAGGATGGGATACGAGCAGGATTTGATACAAGTAATGATTCATCCTCTTTTTTTTTTAATTATTTTTTGTTATTTTATTACAGGGGTCAACAAGAGATGAATAGTGCTGGCGGCTAAGGCGGTCAACCCACAAATGCAGGCTGGAGGCTGGGCCGATGCTGAAAAGGGTTGTGGGCATCGGCTCGGGGCTTCGCACGAGAAAGAAACCAAGAGAGGAGATGGGATTGCGGGCTTGAGGGCTGGGTTGGGAAGGTCGACGAGAGGCGCAGGCGAGTCAAGCAGGTAGCTAAGCTTCCACAAGCTAGGTTTGCATGCAGATGAGGCCGACGGCTGCTGGTCAGTCAGGTGAGTCACGAAGAAGAAGAAAGGGAGCAAGGGAGTTTGGTTGGCTTGCGTGCAACTGCTGGCTGAGGTCTCGACACAGACAGACGAAAGAGGGATCGTGTTAAGAAATGGAAGAGGTGTTCGACTAGGGGTCTTAGCATGTGAGCGTCGTGAGTGGGAAAGAGATCGTGAGTTAGTGGGGAGTTATGAAATAGTGGATTAGGTTTATTTTGGATTTAGGCTTTATTTATTTATTAGTCATTGTCATTATTATTAGAAAAATTTACATACATACCACTTTATAACATCATATTTACATATCTAACACATAAAATTTTAATATTACATGAATACCACCCTATATTATTTTAATATCAAATATACCACCTACATTTCTTTCCTACCACTCATATATTTCATTTCTACCACTCATATTTGGTTTGAAAATGAACTATGGATGGTATGTATGTAATATTAAAGTTTTAGGTGTTAAATATATAAATAGCATAGTATTAAGTGGTATGTATGTAAATCTCCCTTATTATTATTACCCTGCCACCTTCACTCCCTCCCCTTGCTCTCATTTGCTTGGCTGAGAAGAAAAGGAAAGGAAAGAATAAGAAGGGAGGGAAAGAGGAGGAGGAGAGAGAGAGAGAGGAGAAGAAATTTGTGGGGACTTTTTCATCTGTTATTCCTATTATGAAAATCATTCTGATCATTATAAGTAACTATATTTTTACCCCTATTTTTTATGATTTTAATTTCTAAGGATTAATCTTTCCTAAATCTGATAAAAATGTATTATCTCCTAATTTCATAAGCTTTCAACATGTAACTTTGATATGTTATAGATTTGATCATTCTGAATGATTTGATATGATTTTATTCCATTTTCATAGATTAAATATGTGTATAAATTTTTTTATGTAAAATAAGTAAGAAAAAGATATACTGAAAATGGGTTGAAAAGCAATGTACTATGACTTGATATGATAACACTGAAATATAATATGAGCTGAAATAATTGATGTAATTAATATGTATTAAAGAGATGTATTGAACTGATACTGATCTTATATAAATGATATATTGATTGATATCAGTTATATGATATGACAATCTCACATGATACCCTCAAGATCCATGGTGGATGATGAAGGAAGGACTGTAGTCGTTGGGCAATAGATGAAGGAATGATCATAGTTGGGCGAAGGTGGTCCAAGAACTGTAATCTAACGGGGATGAATGTCAAAAGGACCGTAGTAAGGCCACGGTGGTCATAGGACTATAATCGAGTGACGACATCCAATGACCGTAATAAGCAAGCGATAGAGGTCAGAATGATCATAGTTAAGAGACAATGGTTGGAAGACCGTAGTCAGGCGAAAGTTGTCGGAGGATCACAATCAAGTGACGATAGTCGAAGAACTATAGTTAATGGGCAAAGGAGGTCAGAAGGGCCGTAGACAAGCGATGGAGATTAGAATGACTGTAATGGGATGACGGGGATCGGAGGACCATAGTCAAGCAAAGGGGTCGCAGGATTGTAATCAGGCAACGATGGTCTGAGGTAGGGGTATAACTGAGCCAAATCAAACTTATCAAGCCACGAGTTTAAGCTCGAGCCTATACTTGAGCTTGTATATTAAACGAGCTCAAGCTCAAGCTTGGCTTAGCTCGAAAGCTTGTTGAACCGCTCGATTTAATTAAAATATATTAAATAAGTAATTTAAATTAATATTATATAATATATTTTTATAATTTTAAATTAATTCTATATTAAAATTAAAGATTCTAAATTTTTTTTAAAAAAATTTTAAACTAAGAAATCGAGATCAACAATCAAGTCGAGCTCGAGCCTATGAATTTTTTATGAGCTCGAGCTTAGTAAATGAGCTTGAGCTCAATAACAGCTAAACAAGATTAACTCGATTAGGCAGATACTCGACTCGACGTGACTCGTTTACACCCCTAGTTTAAGGAACATAGTGGGTGAGCAACATAATTTGGAAGGACCATAGTCAGGCGATGATAGTCGAAAGGTCGTAGTTGAGCGACGGTGGTTCAAGAATGGTGGTCAACAGGTGATAGAAGCCGAAGGACCATAATTGGGCGATGGTGGTCGGATGACTCTAATCAAGAAATGGTAATTATAGGACTACAGTTGGGCAATGTCGGTTCAAGAACCATAGTGGTCGACAGACAAAGGCTTGACAACGAGGTTTGGGTAGCGACTCGATGTTGGTGATTCGAAATCCTTAAACCTTAAAGCTCTCTTTAATCTCAAGAGAGAATTAAGGCTCCAGCTCTAAGGCCTTCCTCTATGTAAAGAATGAACGTATATTTATGGATTTATGAGGGTGGCATGCCTGTAAATAGAGCTAAAATCTGAATCACACCATCGGACGACCCATATTTATTCCCTAGGCTATAAAGCATTCATTCATAATTTAGTGGCTTAATTACTCCATAATTAAGTGATCTTGGGCTCGTTGGATTCGTCTCATTGAGCCAATCGATTCAACGATAAGCATGTCAAATTTGAAGATCATTTGGTCATCCAATTAATGGCCTGAAGTTTTCAATTACACATCAGGCTCTTGATTTAGGTTCATTCGGGCTCAGATTGTACCATTTTTGAAGTCGTTTAATTCATCCCGTCCAGACATTCAATTCAACTATAAGTTTTCTAAAATTAGGGTTTGGATGGCAGTGAAATTTTGGAAGTTTCTAATTCAAATATGCCTCAAGATTCATGCTCGATCAAGACTATTTTTGCTGACATATCAAGTATGACTCTTGATGCAATTGTACAAATTGGAAGCAATCACTCTTTAAACTCCTCGCCCCGTTAGTTGAACATCTAAGGACGCCTACGTCATTATATTGCAAGCTCTTTAATCCATCATCACTAATACACTGACTAGATCGTCGCCTACAATCTAGTATATTTAGATCATTGATTTGAGACATCAACAATGGCAAATTCCAGGTATTACCACTTATGACCCACCATGGATCATTAGAGTGTGAATCGGCCTGGTAAATCTAAATTAAGTATTTTATAATTATAATTTGATTATGAGAGAGTTTGACGTCTGGTCTCCACCATTAAATGATGATAAATGTAAAGAGTATTCTGAATGAGGACATGAATACCCCACTTGAAGTATATAAAAAGACTCCTAGATTATATCATTGGGAGGATTAATTTCAAAAGATACTATTGAATCATCTGAACTCCGCATCCAACACTATTATCAACAAACATCATCATCTTCAACTAGTTTTCTACTAATGACCCCACTGCGTGTTGTTATCTGTTACTTATTTGGCACGCATTTGCATCCCAACCTTCATATTTGATCGTCACTATAAGTAGCCATAGTTGGTACTATTGATCCCTGAACTATTGTTGTCGGTAGGCTCATGTTGTCACCACCTCTAAGTCTACCATAATACTCATCATCTTTGTCAGCTATAGACACCATTCTTAAACTTGTTCATATTTTCTCCATCAATAAGATCAACTACATCTTGACATCATAATTGTCAAAGTCCCCACCACAACTTAGATAACTCTTTTAAAACATTGTAATTATGCCCTCTCCGAGAGGGGTGGGATCTTATTTGTGATATAAATAGATTAAAGTTGTTTAATTAGGTAAGGCCTTTGATTTTCTATTTTGATTGCTCACAAGAAAATCTTCTCTCTCTTCCTCTATTTATATGATTGTAGGCTTGAGATTGAAAGAAACAAAAGCACATGAAAATCAATCATTAATCTCTGCCTCAAATTTTTGAACATAACAAGGATAGATGCAACGAATATTTAACTTTTACATAATAGTGCAGAAAATCTATACAAAAAAAAACAAAAGAAAAATAAAAAAAGGTGATAGAAGAATTGGTAAGATCCTACTACCAAATATTCTAAAATAAACAACCACACTTTGTTTCTTTCAAATAGCACTGTACCTAAAAAACCTTCAGAGAGTACCTGAACTTCGACATGCTGCAGATGCATTTGTCCACCAGCTAGAAGACCTTTTTTACTCTGCATATTCTTCAGCCACTGTTTGAACAAAGCCGATTCGATGGCGATTCTGTGATCATAAAACAAAAATCAAAGAATCTAATATTTATATCTCAAATAAACAAGTTTAGGAATATATAAAGCTACCCACTGAGAAATATGAATTAGAACCAATGTCTTCAATCGGCTATTCTAATATTTCACCAGCTATTCTACGGCAAAACTCTCAAAACAAAATTAAACGGAAGCCATTTGGAATAAAATATCCAATACTACAGCCCAAATTTCGCAGCAGACTGCAAATTATTCATGCGTCAAAAACCTAACTCAGCTTCGGGTTCAAAAATCGTTTGAAACAACAAAGCATTCACCTGTCTAAGAGAAGCACATCAACTGTTCGATAAAAGTCCTCACCCGAATTTTTACCCATTACCAAACTCTAGTTACATTTATAGAAAGGCCATCTACCTGAACTCCGATTCGGAGACGCCCGAAGCCGCTGAAATCTCAAAGAATTCTCCATTCGACAATCTCATGGTCTGCGTCGACGTAGTAGGAGATTGCATTCCGCCAGACTGCTTTTGAGAACTGAATCGGATACTCCGACGGCACCAAAGGGTCTTCGTAGCCGTGATACCGCTACTCAACGGCAGGAAATGGTGGAGGTCGCGGTGGTTTCGACGGTGGCCAGAGAGAACAGAGTAAAGGAGCAGGCGTGCGCAGGCTGTCATGGGTTAATAGTTCGGGTGACCAGAGCTAGCAGTTTTATCACTTGGTCGGGTTCAAAGGAATTTTTATTGCGTCAGGTGATACATCAGGTAGCCTATAATATATCGTCATGTGTTCTTATTCTTTACCGCACGGCCCGACGACCCAACCCGAAACGAATATGCACGGTATTTGCTCGGTATATTTGCTCGGTATTGCTCGGTATATTTGCTCGGTACTTGCTCGGTATTGCTCGGTATTTGCTCCGGATCGGAAGCAAAAACGGGATCCTGCTCCCTGTGGAGATAACCTTCTCCATTTCGCGTCCTTCTTCGGCTCCACTCGTGGTCGTTCGACTTTTCTCCATTGACGACTTTCCCTTTCCTCCGGATCGGAAGCTACGAAGTTTGATCGGAGGCAAAAACGGGATCCCGCTCGCTGTGGAGATAACCTTCTCCATTTCGCGTCCTTCTTCGGCTCCACTCGTGGCCATTCGACTTTTCTCCATCGACGACTTTCCCTTTCCACCAGATCGGAAGCTATGAAGTTTGATCAGAGGCAAAAACGGGATCCCGCTCGCAAATACCGAGCAAGTACATAGCAAATACCGAGCAAATACCGAGCATTACCGAGCAAGTACCGAGCAATACAGAGCAAATAACGAGTAGTACCTAGCAATACCGAGCAATACGCGAACATAGTAATCCCGGATTCGTTCCGAGTTGGGACGTCAGGCCGCGCGGTAAAGAGTAAGAGCACGTAGCGATATATTATAGGCTACCTAATGTATCTCTACGTCAGGTAACATGAGGCAATAAAAATTCGGTTCAAAGAACGAGCTGACCCGTGTAAACCATGATCGTACGTACGTTCGGAGCCTGGCGCGCGGTTTTCAGTCGAAAACCATCCAAATGAAACTGCAACATATTATCATTATTAACAGTACTAGGTCTTGGGTTGAACTCCCAACTTCATTAGTCCAATACAAGATTAAGAGCTAATTTGAACTCCCAACTTCATTAGGCGTCTAGTTTTCATGAAGAAGGCTGGAACATTATGGTTCTTTTAAAATTATTTATCTAAGAAAATAGTTTTTTCAAGTAATTTAGACTTTGGTAGGCGAGCATGGTTGGAAACTCTCAACCCATGTTTGATTCCCTTATCATGCGGCGCGACCTCGTAAGTTGGGAGAAAATAACTGCGGGTCTTGCACCTGTGGGGCTGGTTGTTGGTAGGCTTGCCGAGAGATTAGTTTGAAAGTTCGATGGGGATGTTAAGCCCTATGAACTTAGTCCCAAACTAACCAAGAGGGGGGCTGAATTTGTATTTTAAAAACTTCTTTTTAAACAAAGAAATAAAATCACATAAACCAAATCACACCACAAAATAATGCGGAATTTAAAAGTGCGGAAGCAAGAAAAAGAACACATAAATTTATAGTGGTTCGGTCGACTCGACCTACGTCCACTCCTTGGAGGCACCCTCCAAGTATTGCACTACACAAAAAGTGACTCTCCTTTAGCCCCCCACGGCTAGGTGGAGAAACCCTCACAAGAACCTCCTTTTTGCCACCCCGGCAAGGCAGAAAACCTATCTCCTTTTGCTTCCTCCTGAAGCTAGCAGAGAACCAGAACCAAAAGCAAAACTCCTTACCTCTACCGACCCTTCCACGGACGAGAAACTCTAGACGAAGACGACGCAGAGAGATCCTTGAAGCAACCCTTGTGAAAACCCCTCACAAGCTCCCCCTCACAAGATACTCTCTCTCTCCTCTCTCTCTCTCTCTTTCTCTCCTCAAGGTCTTCTCAGGTCAAGGCAGCAGCCAAAGGGTTTTAAAAACGTTGAACAAGAGCTCTTAAATAGAAGAGCTTCAAAAGAGCTCATTAATTGCAAGTTGCCGACAATATCGTCCAGGCCGATATGGACATCGGCCTGGCCGATCAGTACAAATCAATGAAGATCGGCCAGAGCATAGCCCTGGATGCAAAACTGGACGATTGAAAAATAGCTTGATCGTCCAGGCCGATCTTACGATCGTCCTGACCGATCTGTTCAAATCAGAGGAAAATCGTCCTAACAATAGCCCTGAATACGGGCTGGCCGATATTGATCGTCCTGAAGTAACTTAAGGTTTTTGACTAGATCGGCCTGGCCGATCTTGCGATTGTCCAGGACGATATGATCGTATCAATCATCCTTAATTACTTCCTTGATTTCCTGAACAATTATGACATAATTTGTGAATATCGTCCAGGCCAATCCGAGGATCGTCCTGGCCGATAATTTAAAGATACAGTATACCATACTTGTCTATGGCGGCTACTTCTTTCTGTTTTGAGCTTATCGTCCTGGCCGATACACGTATCGTCCAGGACGATCTGTTAACGTCGGCTGCCTTAATTAAGAATCCTTAATTAGACTTTCTGTTTTAAGCTGATCGTCCATGCCGATCAAAGAAATCGTCCTGGCCGATATGAGTAAAAACAGAAATTCTAAGTCTCTCAAGTGTGTGTGTGTGAAGGGTTACAAAGCATCAGTCTCTTTGACTATTACAAGTGGACTCAAAAGGTAAAAAACAAAAGTACAGACTGACTCAACCCTAAACCTACGCATTCCTGAACTTGGCTCCTTTTTGATTGTCCGATCGTCGATTCCTGAAAAGTTAGAAGCAACAAACTGTCCAAGAGAAACAGTGTTTGTCAATCATCAAAACATAAGACATGAAAAAATAGATTTGCAACAATCTCCCTCTTTTTGATGATGACAAAACACAACAAAAAGATTTAATAGCAACCATTAAAAAATAACCTCATAAACTTCTCCCCCTTTTGACATATCAAAAAAGGAGGGTACATGAAAGCACAGTAAAAGAGATTCCCTTTTTTTTTTTTTTTTTTAATCAAAGCACATCAATGATATAGTATTTCATGTGATTGATTTAAAAATTTGTGAGTTAACGTGTTACCAATCTCATTTAATCCATAGAATAGGAGAATATCCGTTCATGGTTTACCCTTAGCCAAAAACGTTGTCTTAGGGTAGAATCGTCTTTTTAAATCAATGACCTAACTCAAATAATTAATTGGATATGAGAAAAAGAATCTACCCACCACTTGGCATAAGGAAAATATCTCCATAAAACAATGAGGTAGATTTGTCACAATCGAACGATAATCGAGATCAAGCCTTTGAGAATCAAAACTTCTAAGTTCTAAAAGATATAAAAAGAGAGAGTAGCTTGCTTTTGAGTGGGCTCATTTTATGCCTCTTGTCAATGTTGTGGCGCTTTGCGCATCTTTTTATAGATTTTTCAATTTTTTTTTTGCGTCTTTGCGCTTCTTTTGTTGGCATCATTGGCCAATTTTTTTTATTTTTGCAAGCTAGATTCCCTTTTAGACTCTTTTAAAAAACTTAGTTGTGAATATATCTTCTCAGATATTAGAGAATATGAGCTCTCTCTCTAACATAGGGAAGAATTACCACAAGCAGGATTAATAATCGAAGACAAGAGTAACGAGGGATCATGATGTGACAAAAAAACTTTTAATCATTGTAAATACAAGATAAATTTGCTTAAGCAAGCTTTAGAAAGGATCTTAGTTTCATAAACAATCTTTTATTTTGAGATAGACTTTTGATTAGAAAAGAAAACTATGCCACTAATACTAAGTTAGGAAAAGAGACACAATCACAAGATATTCATACTATCTAGGTGATTAAGTAGATGAAAACATATTAACTACAAATTATTAAAGACAAGACAAGAGATATAATATCATATCAGTGAAGATCTAAAACTAAGGTACACGAAAAGGTAAAAAGAAAGCAAAAAAAAAAAGTAAAAGAAAATTCTAGCTAAAAAGGTTTCATGCATTTATGTCAATCACACCCAATCTAGTTCTTAAAGAACTGAAAGTGTCGAAGGCCAGTGGTTTAGTAAAGATGTTTGCCAGTTGGTTTTCAGTTGTCACATGGTGTAACTCAATGTCTCCCTTAGTCACATGATCTCTAATAAAGTGATGCCTAATGTCAATGTGTTTAGTTCTTGAATGTTGGATAGGATTTTTAGAGATGCATATGGCACTAGTGTTGTCACAAAAAATTGAGATGGTGCTTACATGTAATCCTAGATCCAATACCTGTTGTTTCAACCAAAGAACTTGGGCCACACAACTTCCAAGAGCAATGTATTCAGCTTCAGCAGTGGAAAGTGCAACAGAATTTTGCTTTCTACTAGACCAAGAGACCAAGGATTGTCCAATGAATTGACAAGTTCCAGAGGTGCTCTTTCTATCCACATTGCATCCTGCAAAATCAGAGTCAGAAAAACCAATAATCTCAAAAGAAGTGCTATGTCTAGGGTACCAAATCCCTAATCCTTGTGTCCCCAAAAGGTATCTAAAAATCTTTTTAATAGCAGTCATGTGGGATTCCTTAGGGTCAGCTTGAAACCTAGCACAAAGGCAAACACTAAACATAATGTCAGGTCGGCTTGCAGTCAAGTAAAGTAAAGATCCAATCATGCCTCTATACTTCTTCTGAATCCAAGCAGAAAAAGTTTTAAACTCCTCAAAAGACTCATTTTTATGAGAAAGAAATCTAGTCCAAGTGAACCTCGAGTAGTCATCAACAATCACAAAACCATAGACTTTCCCTCCCAAACTAGCTATGCTAATGGGTCCAAACAAATCCATGTGAAGGACTTCTAAAGGTCTAGAGGTGCTAATGTCCTTTATGGGGTGAAAAGAGGAGTGAATTTGCTTTCCTAGTTGACAGGCATCACAAAGGTGGTCTTTTGTAAACTTAAGTTTGGGGACACCTCTAACTAGGTCATTTTGGGTCACTTTCCTAAGGGTTTTCATACTTGCATGACAAAGCCTCCTGTGCCACAACCAAGAATCATCAATGACAGTTTTTAAGCAAAAAGAAGCAGCACATTCAATGCTATTTAAATCAAGCATATAGACGTTGTTTACCCTCTTTCCCTGCAAAATAG
This sequence comes from Dendrobium huoshanense, assembly GCA_016618105.1. Classification (NCBI taxonomy): domain Eukaryota; kingdom Viridiplantae; phylum Streptophyta; class Magnoliopsida; order Asparagales; family Orchidaceae; genus Dendrobium; species Dendrobium huoshanense. The sequence continues at coordinate 21,097,786 of CM028356.1, read as the reverse complement.
TGTTGTTACTTAAACTTACAATGCATGAGTTCGTGAAGAATTGTACGATGAAGCCTTTGTCACAAAATTGACTGATGCTGAGCAAGTTGTGCTTCAATCCATCTACAAGCAAAATATTTTTAATCATAAGGTTCTTGGAATTACCGATTATACCTGCTCCTACCACCTTCCTGGTGGTGTTGTCTCCAAGAGTAACCTTGCCTCCAGTCCTGGATTCTAGTACAACAAACTGGCTAGCATCACCAGTCATATGTCGAGAGCATCCACTGTCCAGGTACCACATACTCTCACGAGGTCTTTTGTGAGAGACTTCATGCAAAATTATCAAATGTTAGTTTTAGGAACCCAAGCAGGTTTGGGTTCCTTCTTATGAAGAGAAGAATGCAATGCATGTGTGGTATGCTGTGGATTATGCATCTTAGGTCTCCATACCCAATGTGAACTATGGTGAATTGTACAAGTGTGTGAGATATGTCCTAGCATGCCACAAGAAAAACATCTAACTCCAGGAAAGGGATTTCTTAAGTGATTTGAGTTATAATGCCTCTTCCTAGGTTCTGGCCTTTGATTAAAAGTTGGTGTCATCCTAGCTTTCTTACATGTTTCCAAATCATTTTGAATTCTCAAATTAGTTCTTTTTAATGCATCATTCTCAATCCTCAAATTTTTCTCAATCTCTTTAGATTTTTTAAGATCATCATTAAGTGAGGTGTGTGAAGCTTTTAATGCATTACTTTTATCAACTAATTCCAAATGCTTCTTGTTTAATTCATCAAATTCATCAAGGAGAGCCATATGATTTGAATCAATCGTTGCATGATCTTTGAGAAAAACTTCATGCTCTTTTTGTAGATTTGAATGTTCTAATTTTAGGCTAGCATGAGTTTTCTTAAGTTTTTTGTATGATGTATGGATTTTTTCACAAATTTCAAACAATTCATCATATGTTGGTTTACATATCTCTTCCTCATCACTTTGATTTTCTCTCATGAAACACAAGTTTGTAGTCTCTTCCTCTGGTTCAGTCTCAGAGGAATCAGTACCAGATTCTGCCCAAAAGCCTCTTTGGATTTTCTTATTCTCCTTCCTAGGCTTAGCTTTCTCCTCACATTTTTTCTTTTCTTTGCTTGAATGATCTTGAAGTGTAGGACAATCGGCTCTTACATGTCCAGGTTTTCTGCATTCAAAACAAACAACATCAGAAGATCCTTTAATATGTTTATGATCCTTATCTTTTCTCCAACTTTGATGATGCTTTTGTTTCTTCCTTAGAAAGCTTTTGAATTGCCTTGTGATGAAGGCAACTCCATCGCTTTCAGACCCGGAAGATTCAGAATCCGATTTGTGTGCCTTCAATGCAATTGTTTTCTCCTTTTTCTTCTCACCTGCATCAAGATTTCTTTGATTTACCCCTTGCTCGTAAGCAATGAGTGAGCCAAGCAAGTTATCAATAGAATAGGTGTTCAAATCTTTAGATTCAGTGATTGCAGTAATTTTTGCATCATAGGACGAAGGCAAGCATCTCAAAATCTTGTTAACTTTTTTATAGTTTGAAAGTTCTTTTCCTAGTGCATGCAATGAAGTAGCAATCTGAGTAAACCTAGTGTACATGTCAGAAATCGATTCATGAGGTTTCATACGAAAAAGTTCGTAGTCATGCAAGATAATGTTTAAACGGGATTGTTTAACTTCATTAGTGCCTTCATAAGTAATGCACAATTTATCCCAAATTTCTTTACCAGTTTTGCAAGTTGAAACACGCATGTAATCCTCAGATTTCAAAGCACAGAAAAAACAATTCAAACATTTCGCATTTAATTGAGCTAAATCTCGTTCATCAAAAGTCCATTCGGTAAAAGCAACTTCAGTTTTAAAACCGTTAATTTCACGAGAAGGTGGAGAATAACCTTCTTGAATAAGCATCCACATGCGATAATCAGTAGATTGTAAAAAAGTTGACATGCGAGTTTTCCAAAAATCAAAAGGTAGGTTATCGAACAGAGGAGGTCGGGTAATAGAATACCCTTCCGTAGTGTTGCGATTCCCAAAGTTAGACATGGATCAAATTCAAAAAGTTTTCAAACTTTAATTTTCGAATCAAGCTCTGATACCACTTGAAAGTTCGATGGGGATGTTAAGCCCTATGAACTTAGTCCCAAACTAACCAAGAGGGGGGCTGAATTGGTATTTTAAAAACTTCTTTTTAAACAAAGAAATAAAATCACATAAACCAAATCACACCACAAAATAATGCGGAATTTAAAAGTGCGGAAGCAAGAAAAAGAACACAGAAATTTATAGTGGTTCGGTCGACTCGACCTACGTCCACTCCTTGGAGGCACCCTCCAAGTATTGCACTACACAAAAAGTGACTCTCCTTTAGCCCCCCACGGCTAGGTGGAGAAACCCTCACAAGAACCTCCTTTTTGCCACCCCGGCAAGGCAGAGAACATATCTCCTTTTGCTTCCTCCTGAAGCTGGCAGAGAACCAGAACCAAAAGCAAAACTCCTTACCTCTACCGACCCTTCCACGGACGAGAAACTCTAGACGAAGACGACGCAGAGAGATCCTTGAAGCAACCCTTGTGAAAACCCCTCACAAGCTCCCCCTCACAAGATCCTCTCTCTCTCCTCTCTCTCTCTCTTTCTCTCCTCAAGGTCTTCTCAGGTCAAGGCAGCAGCCAAAGGGTTTTAAAAACGTTGAACAAGAGCTCTTAAATAGAAGAGCTTCAAAAGAGCTCATTAATTGCAAGTTGCCGACAATATCGTCCAGGCCGATATGGACATCGGCCTGGCCGATCAGTACAAATCAATGAAGATCGGCCAGAGCAAAGCCCTGGATGCAAAACTGGACGATTGAAAAATAGCTTGATCGTCCAGGCCGATCTTACGATCGTCCTGGCCGATCTGTTCAAATCAGAGGAAAATCGTCCTGACAATAGCCCTAAATACGGGCTGGCCGATATTGATCGTCCTGAAGTAACTTAAGGTTTTTGACTAGATCGGCCTGGCCGATCTTGCGATCGTCCAGGACGATATGATCGTATCAATCATCCTTAATTACTTCCTTGATTTCCTGAACAATTATGGCATAATTTGTGAATATCGTCCAGGCCGATCCGAGGATCGTCCTGGCCGGTAATTTAAAGATACAGTATACCATACTTGTCTATGGCGGCTACTTCTTTCTGTTTTGAGCTTATCGTCCTGGCCGATACATGTATCGTCCAGGACGATCTGTTAACGTCGGCTGCCTTAATTAAGAATCCTTAATTAGACTTTCTGTTTTAAGCTGATCGTCCAGGCCGATCAAAGAAATCGTCTTGGCCGATATGAGTAAAAACAGAAATTCTAAGTCTCTCAAGTGTGTGTGTGTGAAGGGTTACAAAGCATCAGTCTCTTTGACTATTACAAGTGGACTCAAAAGGTAAAAAACAAAAGTACAGACTGACTCAACCCTAAACCTACGCATTCCTGAACTTGGCTCCTTTTTGATTGTCCGATCGTCGATTCCTGAAAAGTTAGAAGCAACAAGCTGTCCAAGAGAAACAGTGTTTGTCAATCATCAAAACATAAGACATGAAAAAATAGATTTGCAACATAGTTATGCCGCCATGCGTCTCCTGAGGAGGGAAACAATGACTAGATACCCCAATTCCAAAAAAAAAAATTAAATTCAATTAAATAGAATGCATATGTTGTATGCTTCTATGATAACTTCAGTTCTAACAATTACATAACTAGTTCAATGAAGTAATAAAATCCTTCAGCTTAGCACAACAATTAATTTTAACAAATGAATCAACAGTGATGTTAGTCTTAGATTAATATTCTAGATGGAGTATTTAATGGAACTTCAGTTATGTTTCTTCTTTCGTTTTTGATAAGTTAACCCGTCATATTATATATTAAGTAATTCAATTATTGGACAATTAATACAAAATTAACAAGTTTCCTTTACGGATTAGATAATGTTTAGGCAATGCCAGTCTCAGTCACTTCGGTAGGGTCATTTTTACATTGGGTGTTTTCAATAACTAAATTAATGTCAGTTACATTGGGTGTTTTCAATAATTTCGAAAACCTTGCAAAATTAATCATATCAGGTATGTTATTTTTCATTGAAGGTATACTCAATCTGCAAGAAAGTTAGAATAAAGTAATTTCGAAATTAAGGTTTCATTTGGGACGGCTTTCTTATTGCTTCTTAAAACAGCTTTTTAGTACAATAATTAAAAATTTTGTACTAAAAAGCTGCTTTATGAAGCAATAAGAAAGTCGTCCCAAACGAAGCCTAAGTTAATGCTACATTAATTGCCTACATCACATTGATATGACAGCATATTAGACAGGTCAAAGCTCAAAATGATACTCAAGTCCTTGTGTATAGCATTTGACTTACTAGACACATCTTTTACTTCTTCAAAATCGCCAAGAATGAGTTGAGTATCAATTAGGATTTGAGTATCAAGTGTTTGAGTCATGGCATCCATATTGACGCCTATTATGGATGTCAATAATAACATCCATCATCACCAATAAATCTAGCTGCCATTGACAATAATCACAACTACTACATCGCTTTTAAAGCATACGCCCACCATCAATAAAAATACTAATGGTCATTACCAATATATCGACATTTGTTGTCGTCACCGAGATCAATGCCTGAAGTCAAATCCATTGTCGTTGTTGCTTGTTGTCTCCACCAAACTAGACACTCATCATCACTAACAACGTCGATTTGCACAATCAACATAAACTATATTACTCTAATGCCTCAAGACTTCTACTTTTTTCATAGAAGACTTCTTCAATGATGCATGTCTGCTAAATTATAACAATATCTTTTTCAATTATGATAGATAACATCTTTTATAACATACGACTCATGCTAATGAAATTATTTCAATTACATCAAGTTCTAGACTTCTTCGCTTTCATGGGTTATCCACTTTTAAAAAATATCATGTCTTTTATGAGTTATTTTCAATTTATCTTAAGGTATTAAATTCTCTCTCTTTTCACAAATGTTCTCGGAAACAACACACCTAATATCCAATATTGACAACTTGATTGCCAAATACTTCTAAAAAACATGAATATATATATATAATTTATTTTTTCCTTGAAGTTAAGGCTTAGGCCTTCACATTAAAAATAATAGACAAAAAAATGTTGGAAGTCAAACTTACTTTTGACCCATTCTTATTTGGGCTTTAGTTGTCTAAATACAGCTCATATTGTAAAATAATATTTTGAGAGTACTAGAATTTTATTGTAGAGTAATCTTTAAAAAAAATCTAAAATAGCATTTAATAACTTATATAATAGAAGCTCGAATAGTTTTTTAGATAGTTATTTATAATTATTGGATTGAAATGTGTTAGAATAATACTAATGGAGATGTCACTAGCATAAATAATGGTGATATATTTGAATTTGTATCAAACAAAGTGAGAAATTGAGACATAAAAATAAATAGCATTTGTTAATGAAATGCATCTTCTCTCAAAGCCCAAAGGTTCATTTCTAAAGAGACAGCAAATGGTGGTATAGTTTTCTTCCAAATCACGACCAACTATGAAAATTGGAGTATTATGATAAAAGCACTCCTAGGAGTACATGATATTCGAGAGGTTACGGAGAAAGGATATGATGAGCCAAGCGATAAGTTGACTCTATTCTCAACAAAAAAGTATAGTTTAAGAGACTTATAGAAAAGAGAGAAAAAAAAAGCTCCATTTCTCGTCTATAGAACTTTTTTTTTTTTTCAGATGATGATGGTTTTGAAAAAAAAGTTCAAATGCTTTTCTAGCCAAGCAAGCGTTGGAGATGCTCCAAGTCTCATATAAGGAAAAAGGAAAAGGTTTTAAAAGGTATGAATTCAAAGTTAAGAAGCTAATTTGATGTTTTTCATATGAAAGAAAGTGAGTTAGTCTTCAATTACTATTTTTTAGTTCTTATCTTTTATAATCAACTAAAAAGAAATTATGAAAATCACTCGATGAGGTTATCATTAAGAAGATTATTTTATCATTAAAATTGAGATTTGATAGTATCACAACTATCAGCGAAGAAATTAAGAATCCACAAGACATGATAATAGAGTAACTCTTAGGTTTGTTGCAAGCCCATAAAGAAAAAAGAAGATGAATGAAAGAATTATTGAACAACTTTTCAAGATGAATTTCCAACCAACAAAGAGAGGAAAGTTTCAACAATAACAACATAAGCCAACATGGAAGAGGTCATGAATAAGGATGAGATCATGTTAACAAATGAGGAAGGAATTTCCATATCAATAACAATAACTATGAAATAGGAGATGGTTCGACAAAGGGATATGGTACAGGATTTTCAAGCTTGAGGTGTGATAAATTAATTTAAAGTTAGGTGCTATAATTGTGATAAATTTGAGAATTCTGTTAAAGAATGTAGAGCGCCTGAAAATAAAGCATATAAAAAAATCAATTACATAGAAGAAAAGAATGATAGTTTATTCTTGCATAAAAGGAAGATGAAAGAGGAGAAAATATAATATGATACCTAGAAGTTGGTGCAAGAAACCATATGTGTGAAAAAATAAGCATCTTTATTGACCGCCACTCAAGATAGCAATAAAAAAGAGAAAAAAAAAAAGGATTTCAAAAAAAAAAAAAAAAGATAAAGAAAAATAAAAAATTTTTGTGTGCACTTACGCTGTTGCCATCGTCACTATCGTATCGTGCAAGTATAACTTCTAAAACTAAAAAATTTTACTCTCGGCGTTCGAGTTACACTGAAAAATTGTCTATACATGCTTTTCTCTAGTGTGGTGGGAAGGGAACTAGGTTCAGCGCCAATAGCAAGGTGGGTAGGCCCCATACACACTCAATGTACATTTCTCTACAATTAAGGATCATATCTAGTCAACTTAAAAAATTATACACATACCTAATATGGGTGAATGCGAAACTTGACAACATCAAACTTAGTCACATTTTATACCCTAGGTTTAAATTTCACTGGATTTGTGCATTCAAATTAATTAGCATGCATTACATTAGAAATAATTTAAAAGAGTCAAAAATTTAATTGCATTTATTTCAAGCATCAATCACCCTACATACGTCAAGGGGGTCAATTAGGATCTGCTTTAGATATCGACTACAATTCCTCTAAATTTAATTAACAGATTGTCATTCTTTCATAAAAAATATCAGACTCATACTTTTAAAGCTCTTATGTGGTTAGCTAGTAGGTTTATTGTGTGATAGAAAAGTCCTCCTCAAACTTAAAAGAAAATTCTATAAGATGGTGGTGAGATCTGCAATGCTTTATGGTGTCGAATGTTGGCCATTAAAAGAGAAGCATAATATTAAGTTAAGTGTTGCAGAGATGAGGATGCTTAGGTGGATGAGTGGCTTGACCCTTTAGAGATAGGATTCGAAATGAGCATATACGTGAAAAGGTTGGAGTAGCTCCAGTGGAAGATAACATTAGAGAGAGTTACTTTAGATGGTTTGGTCACATTAAACAGAGGCTTTCCGATGACCCGGTTAGGAAAGTTGAGGTATTAGATTTGACTTATGTTAAGAAAGGTAGAGGTAGACCTAAAAATACTTGGTTAGAAAATATTAGAAATGATCTTTCTTTATTATATTTAAATAAAAATTTGACTTTTAACCGGACAAAATGGTGAAAAAGGATTCATGTAGCCGACCCCACGTAGTGGGACAAAGGCTTGTTGTTGTTGTTGTTGTTGTTGTTGTTGTTGTATGTGGTTAGCTAGCTCCCCATTCCAGGCTGAGATAAGTTCTTATTTGCACTTTATTAGCTAGGTTCGGGCCACTATTGTTTAGTGCCTAAAATAAGACTTAGGATTTGGGGCAGACTCAAAATCATAAAACCTCATATTCCAAGAATATAATCCCAATATTCTAGTAAATTGATAACTCAAATTAAAATACTTCCTAATCTTAAATTTAAAGCCCGACATATAGGGTAGATTGAGGCATTTTTGAATTATTTCAGAATTTTAAATGCCTACTACTTCTATTTTGTTGACCCCTAGAAATAAGTGTTCAAAATTTGATCTAATCCCTATTGAAATTCAAACTTCACTCCATTGATATCACATTTTGAAAAATCTCAAAATAAAATTTCTATCATTATTATAATCGAGAGTTTTCGTAGGAAACTTAGATTTTCAACGATGTAATTAACTACGAGGGCTTATACTCGTAGTAAAAAATTATAATCATTAATAAGCGACCACATTCGCTAAGGCAACATTCGGGTTGACCATGTTTGCACCACCGACCAGCTGGCGGATATTCTCACAAAAGCTCTACCTATTAACCGGTTCCATCTCTTACGATCCAAATTAACCATTCGATCTAAGAATGGTTAATTTGAGGGAGGGTGTTAAGAACCAACGGCTTAATGTACTCGCCACGTCAGATTTGTATTTTCTTGTCTTCTAATCTTGTATCTAGTCTATATATAGTACTCAGACTGTAATAGTTAACACAATGAAATCAAATTACTTTTCTTCCCTCTGTTCGTCTTTTCCCTTCACTCGTCTTCACGCCTGGCTATCTCTCTAGCCTGTGAAGGATTTTCACACTGTCCTCCAATGCCTTTCATCCAAGTCAAGAGAATTTAGAACACCACCAATGACCTTTGCTGCCAAAGGAGATCTTGAAAGCTTTTTAACTATATCTCGAGCAATGACTCTTAAATTTTCATGATCACTAGGGTTCTCTACACCAGCAAATGCATGAGAGTTGAGGAGCTGCAAACACTCATCTTCCTCTAGGCCCTCTAATTTAACTATTTCCTTCTTCTTTTTAATTAAGTTTGCAAACATCAATGCAACTGAGTCTGTTCGAGTTGTTACCAGAATCTTACTACCAAAAGCCCGAGAAGCTAGAGGGGCAAGCACATTCTCCCATTTACTTCTATCCCGTTCCTCCTCCTCCTCCCAAATATCATCCAGCACAAGTAAGAACTTTTTGGATATCACCTCCTCCTCGAGACGCCCTTGAAGTGCCACAAGTGTCTTCCAACGAGGCCTCTCCTTCTTAAGACATTCCAACATATCTGCAATGACTTTTTTCACATCAAAGTTGTTGGAAACACAAACCCACATTTTAAGATCAAATTCATTCGTAATTTCATCTTTATAAACATGTTGCAAGAGAGTTGTCTTCCCCATACCACCATGGCCTACTATAGATAGAAGAGAAATGTTTCTGTACAAATCAGTCCCCCGATGCTCATTTGATGGCTTCCTCAACCACTGCACAACAAGCTCCTTCTCCTTGCGCAGCCCGATGAGATCATTTTTAGGCAAATATCCTGTTTCCCGTGTTTTGTAGAAATCAACCTCCTGCTCCTTCTGTTCCTGCTTCGCGCTGTCTAAAAGATGAAGGAAAGTAGCAACATCAGCCGAAACTTTATCAAGTTTCTGCACAGCCTCCTCCAGTCGCTTCATGTTGGGATCCCTTTTAAGAACTCGTTCGCCAATTTTGAGAATTTCACGAGGGCTTTCAAATAGGAAGCTCGTGAGCTTTCTTTTCTGATCATGTTAGTTAGAAATAGATTATCAAATAAATATATTCGCGAGCAGAATCAAATAGGAAGCTCGTGGTGGCGGAACGCACCTTTGCTTCTTCCGTGTTTTTGGGGAGCTGTTCTTTATGCTTCATGCACTCAAACTCATCAAGCACATCATCTGCCTCATCAATAGCATCTCGCAGCTGCCATATCCATTTGTTGAGAGCCGGGTTCTGATCGCTCATTTGTGCTTGGTTAGCGGAAAAGACGACAGCTTGGATCTTGGGGTGGTTCTCTCGCAGCCTTTGCAGCTCCTTCTTCATGCCCGTCTACCATCCGACTTGCTCTTCCAGGTAATCAGAGAAAGCGTTGATGATCTTGTCCATGATGGTACCAACAAACCATTCCGCCATGGCACCGATGATCGAGGTAGAGAGAGCAGAACAACTGAACAGTAGGAGAAACAGAGCTCGGAGGAGAAAGAAATCCAGCGGGAAATGGTCACGTTCGGCATAAGTCAAGTAAACGGAGATTACAAAAAAAAAAAAGAGTAAACGGAGATATCTGGGAGAGAAGACGAAGCTGCTTCGTAGTTGATGTAGTGGATTGGGATAACTACAAAGTTCAAAGACAAAAGAAAATACTATTCATCAATGTTTGTATTCTTCTTATATAATTATATATATATTAATCAAGTAGAGAAATCCAAGGGGCTGTTTGGCAACTAGTAACTTTAGTGGGATTTAATAAATCTTTTAAATCCGAATTTAAAGCGTTAAATCCTAAAAACTGTTTGATATGTCAAATATTAAATCTTATTAAATCTTTAAAAACTGTTTGGTAACATATTTTAGGATTTATGACAATTAAGAATTTATGTAAAGAATATAATTATAAATTAAAAAATAAATTTATAATTAAAAATAAAAATTAAGGTGTTATAAATTTAATAACATATTAAGTGCAAATTATTTATTAATTATTATTTACACTATTAATTAAATATTTAATAATACAAACATATTAAGTTAAATTAATTAACCTAATTCTATTAATATTTAATTACTAATTGTACAGTTAAGTTAAATTAGATAATAAATTTATGCACTAATTATACAATTAATTATTTAATTATTTTACTTATTTATTAATATTTTAAAATATATTAATTAAGTTAATCAATAATAACTTAGAGAAATGTCCCAAAAAAAAAATAATAATAACTTAGAGGCGTCTAGGTTTGCCTCTTCTCTTTTTGTCGTTGCTGTTAGGCTTCGTTGCTTCGCAGGAGGTGTAGAGATTGCATGCGTCGCTTCTTCGTTTCCTTAGTGACTGTTCAACTTCGCTCCTTCGACGTCTTTCCCTTCCTGTCGGATCGGAAATTTCGACATTTTGATCGGAAGCAAGAACGGGACCTCGCTGGCTGTGAAGGTAACTTTCTCCCTTTCGCGCGCTTCTTCGGCTAAATCCCGTTAAATCCGCCGAACAGAGGGATTTAGTAAATCCGGGATTTAAGCCGTAAATCCCTAAATCCGGGATTTACGGAATCCCGGGATTTTAACGAGCACACAAAAAACCGTTTGGCTGGATTTAGCGTAAATCCGACTTAAAGCTTCTAAAAACATGTAACAAATTTGTAATAAACTAAATCAATCATAAGGAATATTTTAAGCTAAAATGTTTTGCATCATTCACCCCTTGTGTCAAAAAGCGCTCGACTCCGTTGAAACATGTTATATAAGGCGGGAGATAGATGTAGAAATCAAATCCTTGGATCAAAAATTCTGCGTCTTCGTGCACGTCCACAAGCTCGATCAATAGCCTTATGAGTTGTTTTGGACTTCCACAAATTTGCATACTTTGATCAATAACAACATATTTGGGCATTAAAATGAATTCTTTATCCCAACTAAAATCGCATAGTAAGCTCCGGATTCCATCTACAAACTTCAATATCATTTAAGGCGGCTGGTTACTGCTGAACTCACCAATCAAATGCATTCCATAAGAAAAGATTATTCTCAGTCAATTCATCAAATAGCTTACAAGCTGATTCTAAGCAACCTTCGGCATTACACACATAAGGGAATTCTCTATGCCATCTTGTGAGAGCATGAATGCTGACATCCCCACATCTGCATTGTTAATTAAAATATTCAAAGGATGATTTAGAGAATTGAAATCTGTTGCAATTTTGCTCATAGAAGCCATTGAACGGATGTCTAATTTCAAGGCATCAACTTTAGCAATTGGGATCTCCTTCAAAATCATTTCCTTCACATTGTTATCAGCAGAAACATTTATGACCCCTAGGATGACATGAACACCTCACAAAGTAAGCATACGAGCTATTTTTGTACCAATACCACTTGAAGCTCCTTGGAGTATGGCATTCCAAAGCGAGATGTTTCGCAAGATCGGAGTGGAAGCAACATAGGAAACGGAGTGGGAGTGGGAGTGGGAGTGGGGATGAAATTGCGATCATGAACGCATCCCGATTTCAATCACGTTCCCAATCACGGTCATGATGTGAGCTTTTCTCACGAAAGCCCTCCGACACCATGGAGACCTTGGCTTTGATTTCAGAAATATGAGATTCCGCTTGCTTTAAGATAGTGTTGTTGAATCTGTCGCAGAGGTCTGGGTCACCGGTGTCAACGACCAAGGTGAGCTTGCGAACAAGGAGGGATTGCTCAACAAGCTCGGAGAAAGCATTCGTGGGGGCAAATGACGAATATGGATCAGACATTAGCGAAGAGGAATCGACGCAAGATTCAGAAGAAACTACAGTTCCTTCTTCCCCAGCTCCGGCGAAGCACGCAGAGGAAATGACGGCCAAAACGACCTCTGACAACACCCATGTGCTATTACATGAGTGGAGAAAGCATATGATAAAGTAACCAATAAGAGAACGCCACGTGGCCACTACTTACTTACACAGCTACAAATAGAACTGTGACATCTGTCACAGCATTTAATTATAAATACATCTTGTATTCATTCACAGAAACTAATGAAGATTACTGTAGCACTTCATCTTCTTCATCTCCGATAACTTTGAATATACATCTTCAACTCAACGAGTTGTTGAGTTCTTTATGGTATCAGAGCAGCGATCTCTGGCTTACAATCTAGTGCTCACACAGTGATCATATGGATCAATCCTCTTCATCCAAATCGGAGATTCAATCTGTCAAATCGACAGTCGAATCTCCCAATATCTCAGCATCTCTAAAACTTGTTCTATCCAACATCAAAACAATAGTTGTTCCGAATCCCTCACCAGTGAAAACTACCCTATATGGAAATCCCAGATCCTCAAGCTTCTCCGCGCAAATGGATTTGAGCAATTCCTGGACAGCTCAGAGCCAAAACCTCCTCGCTTGCAGCAAAATATTGATGGCAGCACAATCATCAATCCAGAACATACTCAATGGCTTCTCATTGATCAGAATTTGGCTGCAGCACTCTGTTCAACAATTTCATCATCCATACTTCTGTACGTGCTCCATCTTGATAGATGCTCTGATATGTGGATCACATTAGAACAGAGACTTCAGGCGGCAAACAGATCCAGAGTCATGCAACTCAAAACGAGTTACACAACATCTCAATGCGTAATATGTCCATGTCTCAATATCTAAACTCAGTAAAAACTCTGGTAGATAACATTGCCGCAGCCGGATCAACGGTTGATCCCGAAGACATCATACTATATACCCTCAACGGACTTCCTCAAACGTATCAGGCATTCAACACTTCCATACGTACCAAACGAAGTCCAATCTCCCTAGATGAGCTCTATGCGTATCTCTTAACAGAGGAGCTTACGCTAGCTGCAGCATCCTTAAAACTAAATCCTCCTCCTGACTCAACAACAGTTCTGTATGCTTCTCGGGGTAGAGGTCGTCGAGGCAGAGGACGAACATCTTATAGCAATAACAGTGGAGGACGATCGGGCTCATTACCTCCTGTTACATGCCAGATCTGCACAAAACGAGGACACAATGCCTCCCAATGCTGGCACCGCCTAAACGTCAACTATGTCCCCTCAGCACCTGCCTCAAGAGCACTTGTCGCAGACTCAGCTCTACCTACACAAGACTGGTACATTGATTCAGGAGCCTCCTCGCACATGACTCACTCAGTCGAGAACATCTCTCAACCAGTAGAGTATCATGGAGGAGACAGCATCACTGTAGGCAACGGTCAGAACCTGCATATTGCTAATTCAGGTCCCGGTCTTCTTCCCACACCCAACAGTAAGCTATCTCTCTCCCATATCTATCATGTTCCTTCAATTACTCACAACTTGATATCCGTATCCTCTCTTACAAATGACAATAACATCTCAATCACTTTCTCTTCCTACGGCTTCACCATTAAGGACTTGAAGACTCAAGCCACGCTTCTTCAAGGACCCTGCCGCAATGGACTCTACCGAATTAATCTACCTTCCATCAACTCTGCGCATATGGCTCATTCTGTAACTTCGTCATCCTCTCACAGATGGCATCGCCGATTGGGTCACCCTCATCACCAAACTCTTAAGACACTTGCATCTCAGCACAAAGAACTTCAAATTTCTACATCCAACAATATCTGCTCTACATGTAAGGCTGCTAAAAGCCATAAACTACCTTTCTCTGTTTCTAGCAATGTAACTAGCTCATCTCTAGATCTACTTCATCTTGATGTATGGGGTCCTTCCCCCACAACTTCTCATCAAGGATATAAGTATTTTCTACTCATCACTGATGACTGCTCACGTTACACTTGGCTGTTTTTAATGAGATCCAAATCTGAAGTTCCTAATCATGTACTCATCTTCAAAACTTACATTGAAAATCAGCTAAACAAACGCATAAAGAGCATAAGAACAGATGGCGGTACTGAATTCCTAAACTCAACCATCAAAAACCTCACTCAAACTCATGGCATTCATCACCAAATAGCATGCCCCTATACACCGGAGCAAAACGGTGTAGCTGAGAGAAAAAACCGGCATCTTATCGAAACAACCAGAACTCTGTTACACACAGCTCACCTGCCACCCATCTTCTGGCCAGATGCATTGCTAACGGCAGCATATCTAATCAATAGAATGCCTTCTCCCACCCTACAAGACAAATCCCCATTTCATGTGATCTTCAACAGATCACCTGACTACTCCCAACTCAGAGTATTCGGCTGCACCTGCTTCCCCTGGCTTCCGCCATCGCAGCGCACAAAACTTGAACCCCGGGCATTGTCATGTGTATTTCTTGGGTACCATGACTCTTACAAAGGCTATAAATGCTGGCATGCTTCTACCAACAAGGTCATAATATCCAGACATGTACAGTTTAATGAGGATGAATTTCCTTTTCAACCCAACCAATCGGATACATCATTCTCCACCCCATCCCCAGTTACAAACAATCCTCATCTACCAATACCCACCTCCACATTAAATAACCCCATCGAACCTATACCTGCATCCAATCCCACAACTCCTATCAACCAATCTCCCTCCCAGGCCTCTTCCACCCCAACTATACCAAGTGAACCACTACACCAAACCACATCTCCTGTGTCTCATCCCATGGTAACTCGATTCAAATCGGGTTCCCTAAAACCCAAACGCATCATGAACCTACTACATACCAACTTCCTCAACACACCTCGTGATCCCACAGGCTATGCGGAAGCCTCCAAATCTCCACACTGGCGACCAGCCATGGCCGCAGAATTCCTCGCTCTCCAACAGCAAGGAACCTGGAACCTCATACCTCCTCCCAGCAATGTAAACATCTTGGGATGCCGCTGGACTTACCGAACCAAAACACACTCCAATGGCACCATCGCCCGTTACAAAGCCCGCCTTGTTGCCCAAGGTAATCGCCAAGAGTATGGCATCGATTACCTTGATACATTCAGTCCCGTGGCTAAAATGCCCACCATACGGGTTCTTCTAACCATTGCTATCTCAAATAATTGGCCTGTTCATCAAATGGATGTGGCAAACGCATTTCTTCACGGTGACCTGCATGAAACCGTGTATATGAAGCAACCAAAGGGCTTCGAAGACCACACTCATCCTCACTATGTGTGCCATCTTAAAAAGGCCATCTATGGCTTGAAACAAGCCCCCCGCCAGTGGTTTAACACCTTCTCTGCATATCTCCTCTCTTGCGGATTTCATCATAGCCAATCAGATCACTCTCTCCTCATACTATCTACACATCAGCTCAAAATCTATCTCATTATCTACGTTGATGACATCCTCATCACGGGAGATAGTGAATCAGCCATTAACAAATTTATAGCTCAAATCAGCAAACAATTCACAATGAAATACCTTGGCTTAGCTCATCACTTCCTGGGTATTCAAATCCAAACTTATCCTAACAAATACTTCCTATCCCAAACCAACTATGCTCTATCTATCATTCACCAAGCAGGTCTTCAATCCTGTAAACCTCTCTCAAATCCCAGTGCTACCAAGCCGCCGACATCTACCTTCACTGATGTCTCTCTTCATAACCCCATCATATACAAACAACTAACTGGCTCCTTACAATACCTCACTCTCACGAGACCTGATATAGCATATGCTGTGAATGTCCTGTGTCAACATATGCACGCTCCCGATCAACCACACTATCATCTGCTCAAAAGGGTACTTCGCTACATACAAGGAACTGCTCATCTCGGGTTACCTATAACAAGCGGCTCCACAACACTTCACTCCTTTTCAGATGCTGACTGGGCCAGCGACATTACTACCCGCCGATCTACAACTGGATACTGCTCGTTCTTGGGAGATACTTTAGTCTCATGGAGTGTAAAAAAACAGCACACAGTAGCTCGGTCATCTACAGAGGCCGAATACCGAGCTATTGCAGCTGCCACTGCAGACATACTATGGCTCTGAAAGCTTCTAGCAGAGTTACATCACCCTCAATCAAACCCAACAACTCTGCTCTGTGACAACACATCAGCCATAGCATTAGCTCACAATCCGGTCTTCCATGCCAGAACAAAACATATCGAAATTGATCACCATTTTCTCAGAGATCATATACAGGCGAAGCATCTTTTTCTACACCCAATCTGCTCAATCGATTAGCTCGCGGACATATTTACTAAACCTTTATCCACCAAAAGATTCCAACAACTACGAACCAAACTGACGGTTCACCCGGATCCTTCAGTTTGCAGGGCAGTATCAACGCAACCGGATTCAGAAGAAACTACAGTTCCTTCTTCCCCAGCTCCGGCGAAGCACGCAGAGGAAATGACGGCCAAAACGACCTCTGACAACACCCATGTGCTATTACATGAGTGGAGAAAGCATATGATAAAGTAACCAATAAGAGAACGCCACGTGGCCACTACTTACTTACACAGCTACAAATAGAACTGTGACATCTGTCACAGCATTTAATTATAAATACATCTTGTATTCATTCACAGAAACTAATGAAGATTACTGTAGCACTTCATCTTCTTCATCTCCGATAACTTTGAATATACATCTTCAACTCAACGAGTTGTTGAGTTCTTTAGAGGAATTGCAAGATTCGGGAAGCGAGTTGGCAGTGAGCTAGGTCGATGCTAGCGATGTGGATATGGAAAAACGAGGTGGAGGAGGCCCAATGAATCGCTTTCCCTCAGCAATGTTAATATCAGTGGCAGAAGGATCGCGTTGGTTGCACGGGCTTGGTGGGGGAGCAACAGGACAACACTTGAATGGCCAAATTGAGAGCGAGCGGCATGGCGGAGTGGCAGCGGCAGAATCTTGCTAGAGGGGATTGGGATCGCCAGTATGGTTGCAAAACAAAGCAGATCTGGAGGTGAATCTGAAGGCGAAAATAGGGTCAGAACGCGGGAGAAACCTGATGCAGAATTGAAATCGTGTGTTTCCACAATGGAAGTGGCAGTTGCTTCGCTAGGTAGGGAATTGCAGAAGTGGACTGGGAGCAGGAGAGAAGGTGGAGATGTGGGTTCTGAAGGCGGATTGATGGGTTCCGGTTCAGATTGCTAGTGTGGTCTGCATGAGGGCGGATCTCGTGTTGGCGTGAAAAGGGAAAAATTGGGGATTTGCGCCCAATGACAGCTGTTTGTGCAGCAGCGGGTGGATTACTTACTTGCTGGGATTGAGTGTTGGAATGGTGGGGGATCGCGCCACCAGAGAGGAAGCTCGAGCGGTGGGTAACCGTCGACCACGACAGATTAATTACGGAGCTGGTGGCGCTCACATGAAGCGGATGAGGGAGCGAAGACGAAGTCGGTGTGGTTGCCATCGACGACATTCATATTCTTCTTATGGAACGGAGTAACTTGTGACGCCGGAGCTCGACCAAACACTCTGTTTTGTTTCTATTGTTTTACTGTTTTACTGCTCTGTATAGATTAGCCTTGTTTCTTTTCTTTTTCTTTAGTATTTCGGTCCTTTAGCCAAGCCTGTAGCCGTAACTGGTATTAATACCTGAGCTCTGCCGGCTAGAGGGCAGCTATTTTGGATTTACAAAGAATTTAATAAAGATCCGTAAGGTTCTCTTGAGTTCAAGAAACTCTGTCTGTATCCTGGCAACGTCGTCGTTCCCAGGTGGTGGTTGTTTGGCTGTTTTGTACCGATTGCATCGGAGTCCTTCTTTGTTGGCCGGACTCCTTAGTTCTGGTATCAACTTGTCTACTGGAGCAAGTGATGCATTCACTTGAGCTGCAAAAAAGCCTTCAAGGCTTCGATCATCATCGATGCCCATCTCTTTAGTGTCAATTGTCATCGGCCGCCAATTTTATTCGGCATCGATCTTTGTCGAACCCTCATTTTCTTCCGCTTTGATCCTTATCGACAACCCACCTTTTTCTGCAGTTCATTGTTCTTCGCAAGCTCCAGCCTCTAATACCAACTGATGTAGTGGATCAACAGAAGAACTGGATTTGCCTGAAGGAATTTCCAATCCAAGGACAAACACAAAGTTGAAAGGCTTAAAAGAGAATACTATTCATCAATGACTCTATTCTTCTTACATGTTCTATATAAACCAATCAAGTAGAGAAGCCTAGAAGATCTCTGTCGACTACGGTCCCTCTAATCTCCTTCACCAACTACAGTCTTTTCGATCTCCATCGCCTGCCGACTAAGGTCTCTCCGACCACCATCACCAGACTACTATCTTTCCGACCTCCGTCGCCCACCAAATACGGTGCCTCCAACCTATGTCGCCCACCGACTACGGTCCTTCCAACCTCATTCGTCGATTACAGTCTTTCCGACCTCTATCGCAAGACAATGGTCTTTCCGACCTCTATCGCAAGACAATGGTCTTTCTAACCTCCGTCTCCCACTGATTATGGTCTTTTCGACCAAACGAACAAGTCAATAGTGATTCTTCCTATGCCCACCATGTAATACACTCTATATGATATATATTTACTACATCAAGCTAAGGCCCTCGCCCTAAGGAAGGGCCTCATTTGTAATCAACTACAAATACTAGTAGATCATTCCAAACTGGGCCAGACCCCGTGGTTTTTCCCCATTTTTAGGAGTTTCCACATAAAAACTCTGGAGTCTCTTATATATGTTGCACCATCTATATTATCCGATTGTGTTTGATCTTCATATAAAATTAAGACGTTAAATTATATATATTTTTCAACTACCAAGAATATTCCAGGACGTAATATATATATATATATATATATATATATATATATATATATATATATATATATATATATATATATATATATATATATATATATATATATATATACCAGATGAGCTCAACGGACTTAATTGAGGTCTGAGTTAGCAATACAATCTGATTGATTAGCACAATCAGATTTTACACATAACTAACAATATCTCACTTGAAAACTGATTGCGATCACTCATTCTCTTGATATTTAGAACCAATTATATACATGTAATGTGGCTCATGCCTGTCCTTAACCTTCATAAAGACCAACTGAAGTTACACATAGTTTCAGTTTATCAACTATCATCATCTTTGCCAGCATGTCTATGGGATTTGGGTCATTTGTATCTTCTCCAAAGACAATTGATCAACTTCTAGAAGAGATTTAATGGCATAATGTTGAAGTTAGATTTGATCATCCTAGTATGGAATGCATCATTTTTGGCTCGATAAATAACACTCATGCTGTTACTATGCAACTTCCCATTTCATTGTCTTTTTCCAAGTTCTGCCATAAAACTTTGCAACCCTATCATCTCCTTGTTAGCCTTCGTGATAGTAATGTACTCAACTTCTGTAGTTAAGAGTGCAATAACCTTTTGTAATTTGGAAACCAAACTCATTATTGTCTATCATAAAGTGTTGTTCCTCTTTTACCTTGAAGATTTCTAGTAAGATCAAAATCTACATATCCTTGTAGTTCAATCTTAGCACATCCATAACAAAGTACTTTGTCATTTGATCCTCTCAAGTATTAAAGAATCAACTTAACCATCTCCCAATGAAGTTTGTTTGGGTTACTCATGAATCTGGTGACTACACCCACTGCATATACTATAACTGATCTCGTACAAATCGTAACATATATCAAACTTTCAACTGGTAAAGCATATAGAGTCCTCTCAGTCTATTCTTGCTTTGCTTCGAATCTAGGCAATTCTTCCTTATATAGTTGACAATGACTACCTAAAGGAGTTTAAATTGACTTTGCCTCACTCATGTTCTCTACAACACCATTATGTTGTGATTTTCATGAAACAGTGAATTCGTGTCAGATCCCTTTCAAAGCACAATACTCTCTGAACTTTATGTCACGACACTCACTACCATTATTTGATTTGAGATATTTCAACTTTAAACATGTCTCATTCTCAACCATGATCTTTCATTTTTTGAAAATATCAAATATATCTAACTTATGTTTTAAGAAATATATCCATACATTTCTATTGTGATCAACAACAAAAGTAATAATATATATATATATATATTCTTTATTGTAAGAAGCATCTTTTTCTTCTTATGGCTAAGTAAAATTTTGAGATAAATTTAATATTTAGTTTATAAGAGTCTGTTATAAAACATTCATGGGATAAACACTGCAAGGCTAAACATTTTGGAAGGCTCTTATTTCCTTTGTTCTCTTAATTTATTCCTCATGATTTTTTATATATGTTGTTGTGTTATATTTTTGTATTTCCTTAAACTAAATCATCTAACTTCAACAAAAATGAAAATCTTGCAACATATATGTACTTTTTCATTTGTTTTAGAAAATCCAGAAAAAAAGATAACATTGAGTTGGTGAAAATTAAAATTAATTTAAGGAAATGCATTTCATATGTTTTTTGGGTTACATAGAATTTCCAGCACAATTGATCCATATTCATCTAAGATATGCATGAACAACATAAAGGTCTTGATCAATGTGAAGAGTTATCATAGCTTTATAATGGACATCGTTGCTCTTGCAGCTAAGTTTAAAATTGAAAAAGCGGAGGACGGCTGCGAATATCTTCAGTTGTGTATATGCGAAGTTCTTTCCTAAGCAAATACGAGGTCCCGCCTGCATCACGATATAGATTGAGAGTAATAAGACTTGGATTGAACTCACAGTTTGAAAGGAAAAAGTCCAATACAAATTAAGAGTTTATTTAAGCTTCAGCCAACACATTATTAAACTAATATAAAGTAAATCCAAAATCTTTGTATCAAATAAAAGATGTAAAACATATGATATCCTACTTTATCTAATTTACACCTATTTTTTAGTAAAGCAATCAGTTAGTTCTTACATTTTTATTTATTTTTCTCCTACTTACAGCAAATTGAGTAAAACAAAAGGAAGAACATAATTTAGACAAAGCTTAAATTGATAAACTTTTGACTGCTAGTTAATTTTTACTTTATTCCTGGAATGCTGTAAATTTGAAAGGACTTTCATTTCGGACTGACCCATCATCATCCAACCATCTATCTGGTTAAAAATTTTCAGCATCATCGCCCCATAGTATTTCCATTCTACCCCTGTGATAAGACAAGTAGAACACAATTAATGTCTCCCTTATTAACATTGAACCCATCAGGTAAAGTGTCATCAGAGAAGTAACTCTTTGAATTCTACATGCATACAATGCAACACAAATTATATTATTATATAATAAGT
Source organism: Dendrobium huoshanense (assembly GCA_016618105.1). NCBI lineage: Eukaryota > Viridiplantae > Streptophyta > Magnoliopsida > Asparagales > Orchidaceae > Dendrobium > Dendrobium huoshanense. The sequence continues at coordinate 21,076,105 of CM028356.1, read as the reverse complement.
TCTTTAAGAGAAAAAGAAAAACTTCATAGAAGTAAGTTCATTAATATTGCCTAAAGTTAAAGTGCAATTGAGCAGGATTAAGATTGGCCAGCTTAAGCTTTCAGGACCAAAAACACTTCACAAAAACTAAATTACATTTGTGCCGATGTCAAAAACTAAATCTTACTAACTCATCTATGAATAAAATTTACTAATAATAGTTACATATGAGGTTTTTTGGCAATTAATGTGTACTATATAATGTTATGCTATTATTAATGCAGTTATTTGGTTTAATGATATCATTTAATTACACTTATATATATTTTAATTAATTGAATTCATATTTTCATGACATCTTAATATAAGGAAAATCTGATGACATCTAGATGTCAAGCTATTTAATGATTAAACAAAATAATAAAAGAAGAGAGATCGTAACCAATGTTGATCATTTTAGACAGTTCAACATTATTTAAGAAAACATTGAATCACAACATTTCATTTGATATGAATAACTTTACATCTGAATAACCCTATTACCTAACTAATATTGTACATCTAAAAATTTTATAAACCAATTATATAGTCCTTAACTAATATATGGGTCGCTTCTTTCACTTCTTGAAAAATTTCTTCTAGCATGGAGGGATGCTTACACAACAAATATATGAACCAAGATATTATTCCAGTTGTGGAGTCTTTGCCAGCTATAACAAAGTTGAGCGTGATATCTCTCAAATATTCATAAGTTATATTTTCTGGATCATGCTCCATTTCAACTAAAAATCGTGAGATGATATCTTCTTTCTTTTCCTACATGATAATGCAAGACATCTAAATCAAATATTACTAGAAAAAAATGGTAAGAAAAGCAAACCTTCGCCAGTAAATTAGAGGTTGGGCTATGTCAAATAATGTACATTAAGATTTGTTATATATAAATAATATAAATAAAAGATATATCATATTGTTTTTGGCACTAGTCGTATCTTCTTTTTTTGCCCGAATTAAGTTGTATATGAAGTCATTAATAACGTTGATGCCCTTCTTGAGTTGGTCTCTTAGCCAATGTTGAAAAACCTTTTAAATTTCCAGAAAACATCAACATTCCGACTTAGGATGTGAACATTTGCATTATGAAAAGCTTTTGTGAATTTAATCCCATCAACAGACCCATCCAAGTTCATTAGGTCAACGCCGAACCCAATTTTGAAGATCGAATCCATTGTTGAACTCATAAACAGTTCCTGCATTATAATTAAAATAATTATATCTTCCCAATTGAAAATCAAAGAAGAAACTTTTGAATGATGCCATGCATATATTTCTAAGTAAAAAAATAAAGTGTATAATTCTAAAAATTGATTAACTTGAATGTCGAAGGCCACATTGGATTTTGCTTAATAAAAAATGATATAGGTAAGTTTAGTTGCATTTGTTTTAAAAACATTGGTACTGTAGTTCCTCAAGGCTCTTGTCGAGAACTCGTAGCTAGCCAATTTTCTCTGATGAAGCCATTTTTCATCATCCACTGCGAAGATTCCATCTCCAAATAATTTCTTCAAATTTTCATAGTTGTATTATCCCTGAAATTTGACAAAAAAATATTATTTAAGAAGGGAAAACTATGGAGAAATACAACAAAATTCATACATAGAATTTAGCAGACGTTAGGTTGCATCTTATTCAATTTTATTTCTTTATTTTATCAAATTTATACATCATTTTCAATGTTTTATTTTTTTTTTTATTTTCATCGTGTATAAGTGATGATTTAATTATAAAAGGTATGATTTTTTGGGATAGAAGTAAGTAAACTACACAAGAAAACAAACAAGAAAGTAAAAGAATATAATTTCTTAAAAGTCAAATAATAATTTTCTTACAATTTGCTGTAAACAAATATTTAACAATTAAACAAATTATAATCAAACAAAATTAAACACAAAATTCAAAAGTAGAAGTGCTCATGTTGCTTTCTACAGCCATATTTAATGCAATTAAAAAAAAGGTACAAGAGCACATGTTACTTACCCAATTCACCATCACATTTATTGCAATTAACAAAAAATCGGTAACCTATTGAGTTTTTTTTATTTTTTATTTTGCGGCATTTAGCCCAAATAAGATACAAATCACATATATAAGATTTGAACTCAAAATTTCTCTGAATAAATAGACTAAGATGAGCTGTGTCACAACTGAAGTATGTAGAAGTTGAAACTTCTTGAACAGCGGGAATAGATGAGAAGAAGAGGAAGAGAAAACTGAACTTTTATTATTGTTTTCTTGATCCAAATACAAACAGCCCAGACATATATATAGCCTATTCTAATATAAGAGAGTACACGTGTAAGGTAGCCATTGGTACCAAGATAAACAACGATGTAAATAACGTTCCTTAACAAAGTATAGTTTCAAATATGATATTTAGGCCAATTAAATTAAACTCATACATACATCACATATGTAAGACTCGAACTAAAGACCTTTTAGTTAGTAGCCAAAACTCCCGACCAACGAACTAAGTTAAGTTGAGTACTAATTTAAAATTCAAACTTAACAACAAATTCATATCATGATATGTATTCTAAAAAAGCATAAAATATTATTCCAAAAAACTGACATATTTGATATATAAATATAAGATAAGCAGATAAACAAATAGAACATAAGGCTTTTTAAAACTTGTTCTGATTACTTTTTATTCTACTCGGGCTTACAAAGTTTTGTAAGGGGAAGACTCATTCCCATCAATGCAAACTAAGCTCTTCTAACACTTAAATCATAAGAAACTGAAGAAACATATATGAATTGATCAGTAAATTACCTTGGCGTAGTTTTTGAAGTTGGCTTTTAACATATACTCCACGATTGCAGGGTCTGCGGTGTAGATCAGATTATGAAAAGGAGCATACAATCTTAAAGTTTTGTATTTGCGAGAGATATCTGTGAGGTAATCCTGCAACCTTCTAAAGTTTAGAAAAATGATTTTTTTGATGAACCTAATGAGACAAAACAAGAGGAGGGAAAAGTATCGTGAGCCACCTCACAGGCTCTTCATATCATTATGGATTACTTAATTTTAGCTTGACAATAAAGATCTTTTCACGAAAGTAGAGAAGATTCTAAATAGGGACTAAAACAAATTAATATTGTCGTCTGATGTTTAAATTGATTAGTAACGGTTCATTATTTATAAAAATTTATTTATAATAAAAAAAACAAGATTTTAACTTTTAATATTTAGACTTAGGCTTCGTTTGGGACGGCTTTTTTATTGCTTTTTAAAACAGAGTTTTAGTACAAATTTTTTTATTTTTATACTAAAACTCCGTTTTAGAAATCAATGAAAAAGCCGTCCCAAACGAAGCCTTAGTTTGGGACTGTTTTATTAATGTTTTCTATAATAATTTTTCAGTAAATTCTTTTTTTTTTAATAGCAAAAGAATAGTGGTCAAAGTTGTCCAAAAAAATAAAAAAAACCTTAAATTCAATGTAAAAATGTGATTCAATTACAATACACATGAGAAATAATAATTTTTTATTTTACATATGAATTTATTTGAACTATATAAAGTCAATTAAAACCTTATTTATATTTATTCACTTGATTGAATGAGTTTAAAGATGAGTTAGAAATCTAGAAATTAAAATGACTATAAACATTTAAAAGCAGCACCACATGTACTACAAATGAATATCTCATCTCATTCAAAGCTCTCCATAACAAATTAGTTGAATGCAAAGATTTCCTTAAACAAATCCTATGAGAGAACAACATTCCTCAATCATATATAACAACTCACAAATTAATGAGTTCAATCAAATCATGGGTGGATGGGTTCAAAAACATCCAAATTAAAATACCATATGCAATAAAATCAAGTGTCTTTAGTTAGCCTACACAGAACCAAAAACCTCAACTTAGTGTGTCAATTCTATACCAATAAGTTTCATACTACACATGAATGCCACACTTTAAAATGCTTGATGAGGATATATATGCTCCTTTTGAAGCCAATGATGACACCACCAATATTTGTTCCTTGTATCTTCTTCCTCCTCAACAATGACGCCTCTCATCATATTACAACCGATATGAATAAAACCTATCTTTATAAATCACAAGAAAGTCCCGATGATATTATAATTATTATGTATGTGCTTAAATCATTCCAGCTTATCTTCTTAATTAACATATTCATAATCACAAACCAATTGTAATCTGTGCATCATTCTAACATCCAATCCATGCCTAGCCACAAACCATTCAATGCTTAACTATCATACCTTCCATCTATCGTCACAGCTCCTAAAACCAATACTAGCCTTATGGTCTTGCAACCCATGTTCTTTTTAGCTTCCATGAAAAATTACATTCATTCCTTATATATTCTTGTTATTATCTCCCACAAAGTTGTATTGCCAATAACTCTTAAGTCAATTAACCTTCCCTCAATTCCACCTTTGCTACTATATGATAGCCTTTGCCACTATCAAAATTTATTAGTTGGTCAATCTTATATCCGAGTTACAAATCACCCTACTCATATTTTAGGATCTCTGATGTTTACATCTTTGAGTTGCCTAGGACTATGACAACTCATACTTTCTAACAATTAAACAGATATAATCGAACACAATTATTCACTAAAACATTATCTCAAGTAGACACCTAAAAAATCAGAAGTACAAGAGCTCCTACTACTTCCCTAATATTTAATGCAATTTAAAAAAGAAGTACGAGAGCACATGCTACTTACCCAATCCACAATCATATTTATTGCAATTAAAAAAGAAAGTAATGAATGTCACAACTAAAGTTTTTTGTAGACATTTAGGCCAATTAGGATAAACTCATTCACATTATATGAATCTGAAACATCTTGATTGATAGTAAAGTTTTCATAGAAAAGGAAACAAAGTTATTTCACAAAATATTTGCTAGTAGGAACTTAGAAAGCTTTCAATTGATTTTTAATAAATGTGATAAATTAAATCTAAATGCTTATATCAATGGGTATGGAGATGGAGGATAAAGAGTGAAAAGATCCAGTCATAATTTAGGGAAATCCTACGTGAAACTAGTTGTTTCAAAAATCTATTATGTTCCATGAAATTCTAACAAGCCTTTGACAACTCACCCCCTAGCTCAACAATGGGAGGCTTCATGTATAAAGAAAAATGAATTTAGGATATTAAAAATATAGGCACTTTAAATGCAAATATATATAATTAATGTGATAAAATTTTATTATAAAGCATTATGAATTATTATAATTATTATTTATAAGTTAAAAATAAAAATTTAAGGTGAGAATGTGAGTATGTAGATAATCTAATAAAATAGAAAGAGTATTTTCCTCACATTAAATAATTATGATTTAATAATCTTCAAATTAACAGTAGAATATATAATATGAAGTAGAAGTTTAATTTTCACTTGTTCTTTTCATGAAATTTCACATGAATTTTTTCTTGATAAAGTGAGTTGAATTCATCTTGATATGTTTATTAGTCCAGCATAGTTCATAGTGCTGTAAAACAAGACATAAATATTATTGAGCTTGACAAACTTGTGAGCTCAAGGGATCAATAATCTACCAACTTGCAAAGCCTTCTCAGCAAGAGCATTCACAAAGGTAGCATTAACTTAAAATATTTTATTTGTAAATGGCTAGAAATACTTAGCTAGAGATCTCTTATTATACTCAGCATCCAAGAAAGCATTCAGCCTTCTCATGTTGTTACTCGTATCAACATTGATTTCTCTAAATCCGCTTCCTATAAGCCAAATAACGTCGAGAGTAAGTGATTTATTTAGAGATGGATTTCTTCACCTCTTGATTCTCCATTTTAATTCACTGACATAGCCAGAGATGTTGATGTTAACTAGATCTCTTCCATCATAGTAATATTGGTAACCTCACAGACTTGTTATGCCTCAAATTTGTACCTATTTTCTTTTACAATTCTGCAAAGAGGGGAGAATTCTCCTTAACCCACTCACTGTCATTCCTTTACCCCCACCTTCTTCTTAAATTGATATATAACATGGTTGCGATGCTTTACTTATTTGTATGCCTTGAAATATGTGCTCAACAGGAAGTAAGTGTGCTATCATTTGATGGCCTTCTTTTTCTTTATGGCATGATAAAGAATCACCTAAGGAATTTTCTCTATCTAATCCCAAATCGACCCTCAACCACAAACTTCATTGTATTGTTCATAGAGCCTGAGTATGACCCTGCTCCAATGTTATAAATGGGAAGTAATGGTTATCTAAACTCCCAATCTGTTAAATGCAAATTCCCAAGCCAATTTTCTGTCGAAACTTTGATATTTCATCATTAATGTACTATTTAGAACTAGTATTAAAAAAAAATTTAAGACATCATTGATGTAAGATGCCACAGACCACTATTTTGGACTACCGTCAACTGCTCGAGTTCACGGGAATCAGCTTGGTTAACTCAAAGATAGTATTATCTAACCATAATTTGATCTCCATTGTCAATTGAAGATAAGTAATACTGCATACAAGATAGAGATACCACTAGTGAAGTCTCACCTCTGCTTGATAAGACCATCAAATGAACTTTAAAAAACTAATGTCAATATTTGTTTTTATACAGAAAATACTTCCTTAGACTTGATGTAGTTTGAACAATTATATATATATATATATATATATATATATATATATATATATATATATATATATATATATATATATATATATATATATAATAATGGTAAGAAACATCTTTTTCTACTTATGGCTAAGCAAATTTTTTAGAATAATTCATGACATCAATAGCATAAATTGTGCATTAAACATTTTGAAAAGTTCAAATCAATAACCATTAATAAATATTCAAACCACAAATTATTAGGACTTCATTCATTTCATTTCCTTGGTTTTTGGGCTAAACATAATTTCCAGCACAAGTAATTGACGCATATTCATCTAAGATATGCATGCACATAAAGGCCTTGATCTATGTGTAGAGTTATCATAGTTTTATAATGGACATCGCTGCTCTTGGAGCTAAGTTTAAACTTGAAAAAATGGAGGAGGACAGCTGCGAATATCTTCATCTGTGTATATGCGAAGTCCTTTCCTAAGCATATACGAGGTCCAGCCTGCATCACTATGACAACTAAGAGCAATAAGACATGGATTGAACTAACAATTTGAAAGGTAAGAGTCCAATACAAATTAAAAGTTGAATTAAGCTTCAACCAACACAATGTTAAACTGATATAAAGTACAATTTGTTAAATAAAAGATGTAAAACATTAGATTTCCTACTTTATTTAAAATAATTCATTAAAAAAAAAACCTAAATTGATCAACATTTGACAACTAGTAAATTTTTTTACTTTTTACCTGGAATGCTGTAAACTTAAAAGGACTTTCATTTCGGACTGATCCATCATCATCTAGCCATCTCTCTGGTTGAAAATTTTCAACATCATCGCCCCATAGTATTTCCATTCTTCCCATGGGATAAGGCATGTAGAACACAACGTCTCCTCGATTAACATTAAACCCATCAGGTAAAGTGTCATCAGAGAAGTAGCTCTTTGAATTCTACACAACATGTAATTCATAAATTTTAGAACAGTACATAAATTTTAAAAATTCCTTGACATATTTATAGCGAATTACTATGATCATTAAGAAGCTTACCAATGGTACTGATGGGTACAACCTTAGGGTTTCAGATAATGCAGCATGAAGGTACTTCATTTTATCAAGAGACTCTACAGTTATTTTCTCAACGAATTCATTGATACAAATATCTTGTCCTGCTTGGGTAGCTTCTTTTACTTCTTGAAAAATTTTTTCTTGCACGGAGGGATGCTTACACAACAAATATATGAACCAAGATAGTGTTCCAGCTGTGGTGTCTTTGCCAGCTATAACAAAGTTGAGAGCAATATCTCTCAAATATTCGTAAGTTATATTTTCTGGATCATGCTCCATTTCAGCCATAAATCGTGAGATGATGTCTTCTTTCTTTTCCTACATGATAAAACAAAATATCAAAATCAAATAAGCACTAGAAAAAGAAAAGGCAGTAAGAAAATACAACTTTTGACGGTAAATTAGACGTTGAGCTAGGTCAAATAATATGCACATGAAGATTTGTTTTATATTAAAAAAATAAAAGAAAATTTTACCAAATTGCTTTTGGCATTAGTCATATTCTCTTTTTTTGCACGAATCAAGTTGTATATGAAGTCATTAATAACGTTGATGTCCTTCTTGAGTTGCGCCTCATAGCCAATGTTGAAAAACCTTTTAAATTTCCAGAAAACATCAACATAGCTCCTTATTATGTAAACACGTGCGTTATCGAAAGCTTTTGTGAATTTAATCCCATCAACAGACCCATCCAAGTTCATTAGGTCAACACCAATCCCAATTTTGAAGATTGAGTCCATTGTTGAACTCATAAATAGTTCCTGCATTATCATTAAAATAATTTTATCTTACCAATTGAAAATCAAAAAAGAAGTTTTTGAATGATATATGTTGTATATTTCTAAATAAAAAACACATAGTATAATTCTAAAAATTGATTAACCTGAATATCGATGGCCAAATCGGATTTTGCTTTATCAAAAATGATATTGGCAAATTTTGTTGCATTTGTTTTAAAAACACTGGTACTATAGTTCCTCAAAGCTCTTGTTGAGAACTCATAGCCCGCCAATTTCCTCTGATGATGCCATTTTTCACCATCCACTGCGAAGATTCCATCTCCAAATAATTCCTTCAAATTTTCAGAGGTGTATTGTCCCTGAAATTTGACAAAAAATATTATATAAGAAGAAAAAGCTGTGGAGAAATTAGAAATACAACAAAATTCATACAAAGAATTTAGCAGACGTTACATGGCATATGCTTTAAAAGAACGAATGGAGGCAAGTGGCAACTTATTCAATTTTATTTATTTATTTTATTCAAATGTCTTGGATTATTGTAGAGTTTTTTGCCATAGATCCTATTTGGTGAATAACTGTTTTTTGAAACTCACTAAATGGTCGCCGGTGCTTGATGTCGGAGTTGAATCTCTGGTTATTCCAATATGAATTTCCTTTCCCAATCTGCGACCGCATCTTTTTGCCCCTCGTATCCTCCATGCTTTGGCTTCTATGTTTGGTCGTCCCTTAAAAGTCGACAATTCAACCTCTGTCGGGTCTAGGCCATCTGTGGCGCAGGTCCTGGTGGAGCTAGACATTACTAAGGAGTTTTCTGATAAAATTTGGCTTGGTCCGAAGAATTCTGGGTATGTTCAACGGGTTATGTTGGAGGATTTAACTGCTTACTGTGTGTTGTGCAAACGACTTGGTCATTCTAGGGGTGAGTGTGGTAGTCTTCCTGCCACTTTGAATGGTTTTCAATCTCATGTGAATGCGGTTTTGCCTATTGCTAATGTGAAAAGTGATGTTATTGTCAATTCGTCGTTGGTCGTTAATGAGGAGCAGATTGCGGAGGGTCTTTGTGACCTTCCTGTTTCTGATAATGTGGGACGGCGACTCCCTGTGGGCGGAGCTTCTGTGATTGAGGACTCTATGGTTGCTCTTAACTCGTCCGATAATATACCCCCAATGTTTGTTGTTAATTTGGTGAATGTTGTGTCCAGTGATCAAGTAGGTAATCTTATGGGTGCTGCTACTGTTTTATCCCCTGATGCCTTACCCTTTGTCCACCTGTAACTGATTTGGGCTCTCCTGCTACGAATTCCATTACTTTGTTGCCTCTTAAGTCAAATAATGGTATTGTTTCTGTTGTTGAGGTTGTTTCTGATGTAGCTGGGGTATTACCTTCTGTTGTATCCCCTAGGGCTTGTAACAGTGCTGTTGCTAATTCGGGTTGTGCTCTTAATTTTGATCCCTTGGTGCCGGTGTTGTCTGCCCCGACCGCTTTAGCTAGTTACTCTATGACCCCTGTGGTTGTGGATGATCCGATTGGGTCTGGTACTGTTAATGGTAATTTGGATGGGGTTGGGGGTGTGTCTACCCCTGTGGGTGCCGGTTTAATTCATAGCCCATTTGTGGATGTGCCAGTTAATGTTATTGACCCTCAAGACTTGGTTTATCATGTGGGTGACAACTCTGGGTTGGATCTGCGTGTGCATATTGATTGGCGTCAGGGGTTGTCTGATGATTCTAATTATGTTTCCTCCTTTGAGTCTGATGGGGTTGAGGATCCAGGGAACTCTTTTGCATTGCTGCGGGACACTAAGGTTGTTTCTAGTGCTTCTCGTGGAAGGGCTCGTGGAAGGGGTAGACGTGGAAGGTAATTTCTGTGGGTGGTGTTGGGTTTTTGCTTCCTGCCTACTTCATGGTGTCTTTATGGTTGGTTGTTCTTGTTACTTTTTGATTGTATTTTGGTGCTCTCCGATTTTTATTTTTTATTGGTCGGGAAATGATGTGGCTGGGGCTCATTTCTCAGTTGGCATGTTTCTTGGCAACCTTTGGTGGAGATCCTCTGCTCAGATGGGATGGCTGTTTCTCGTTTGCTTCTTCACCAAATTGGACGGTCTGAGCATGATTTTTTGGGAAGCTGGTAGTCTCGGCCAAATACTGAGCCCCCGGGAAAGGTTTTCCCATTTAATTTCTTATTTTTCATTGGCATCTGCTCTTTCTGCTCTTGTACTTTTGTTTCTTTGCTCTTGTAATTCTTTTGGGCATTAATATAATATAAGTTTTTGTTAAAAAAAAAAGGAAGTAAACTACACAACGAAACAAATAAGAAAGTAAAAGAACATAATTTCTTAAAAGTCAAATAATAATTTTCTTACAATTTGCTATAAAACTCACACACATACATCAGATACACAAGACTCAAACCTAAGACCATTTGGTTAGTAGCCAAAGCACCCAACCAATAAACTAAGGCTTCGTTTTAGACAGCTTTTTTGATGATTTCTAAAACAATTTTTTAGTAAAAAATTTCTAATTTACAAAATTTTTGTACTAAAAAATTGTTTTAGAAAGCAACAAAAAAGTTGTTCCAAATGAAGCTTAAGTTGATTTGAGTACTAAATTAAAATTCAAGATTAATAAGGAAATCATATGATATGCATTCTAAGAAAAAGACATAAAATATTTTTCCAAAAAAAAAAACATATTTGATATATAAATATAAGATAAGCAGATAAACAAATAGAACATAATACTTTTTCTTCCAACAAAAAACCTTGTTTCCGATTGCTTTTTATTCTACTCTGGCTTACAAAAGTTTTGTAAGGGGAAGAAACATAAAAAACTGAAGAAACATATGAATTGATCAGTAAATCACCTTGCCGTAGTTTTTGAAGTTGGTTTTTAATATATACTCAACGATTGCAGGGTCTGTGGTGTAGATCAGATTACGAAAAGGAGCATACAATAAAGTTTTGTATTTGCGAGAGAGATCTGTGAGGTAATCATGTAATCTTCTAAAGTTTAGAAACTTATGGACTATAGTTCCAGCTATCGGATGGTATATCTTCTTTGCTTTCCTCCACCAAAATCCATGTCTTCCAATGATATTGATGGCAACCAAAACCAGCACAAGAATTATGATTGGTTTTAGGAATTTAGCCATGAAAGCCAGAGAATGCCCCATTTCTTGAGTTTGCTTATTTGAAATTGAAAAGAAAGAGAAGTTGTGATGCTTGATTTATAAGGCAAAATGGAAACATGATTTTTTGTCAAGCTAATGAGACAAAACAAGAGAAGGGAAAAGTATCTTCAGCCCATATCATTATGGATTAATAATTTTAGCTTGACAATAAAGATCTTTTCACGAAAGTAGAGAAGATTCTAAATAGGGCCTAAAAAAATTTAGGGATTTTTACATACATAACACTCAAAACAATTCAAATTACATATATAACATCTAAACTATTATATTTACACACATACCACTTAAAATCCTCTTTTACATCATCTTTAACACTCTGTTTAATAAGCGTTATCTTCCGTCTCCCGTTCGTGTGCGAGCTGCCCTTTCATTCTTCAGTCTCTCGTTCGTGTGCCAGGTTTCCTTTCGTCCCTTTCGTCTCCCGTTCGTTTGGTGAGGATTGTCTTCCCGTCCGAAGGAAATGCCTTCTCCATCAAAAGCATCCTGTTCAAAAGCTTACTCTGCGAGGCCATATTAAATTCTTCCTGCTATATAGCAATATCAAAAAACAGCTTTTTTACAATAATTTTACTTTACCGACTGTTATAGCCTCATCTGCTGCTTTGCTCACCCACGTTTCAAGAAATGGCGGAACGAATGCAGGCGGACGTGCGGCTTGTTGGTGAGGTCCGTTTGAATTAATGAGAGGGAGGTAAGGCGTGAGGCTCTGTTAGCATGCAAGAGGAAGAGTCGGGTCTTCTTTGGGTTCTGCTTATAGGCAAATGCAAGATCCAGGCGGAGGAGAAATCAGAAAAGAAGCTGGGTTTGGCTTCCTTCTGCAGCGTCGGGTTTCATTTCGGCGGAGAATGGGACTCGTCTAAACAGCCGACTAGTGCAGAAATCACAAGCGGGTGCCTTAGTTGGAGGCGGTTTTGCTTTTGTGATTGTATGTAGATTTGAGATTCACCCTTAACTGTGGGTCATTCAGTTCTGAAATGCTTTTCTGATTGCTTTTTCAACGAGAATGCCACAACTCGCGAAGGGGAACCGAACACGATTTGTGCGCGAACGACTGGGAGACTGCCGCCATTGTCGCAGGGAGACGGAAGATGTGATTTTCTAACGCTATATTAATGGAGTGTTAGAAATGATGTATAAGAGAGTTTTAAGTGGTATGTAAGTAAATATAATAGTTTAGGTGTTAGATATGTAATTTGAATTGTTTTAAGTGTTATGTATGTAAAAATCCCAAAAATTTAATATTGTCAACCGATATGTAAATTGATTAGTAACGGTTCATTATTTATAATGTATATATATATATATATATATATATATATATATATATATATATATATATATATATATATATATATATATATATATATATATATATTAAAAAAATAAGATTTTAACTTTTAATATTTAGGCTTAGTTTGGAACAGTTATATTACTGCTTTATGTAATAACTTTTTAGTAAATTCTTTTTTTTTAATAGCAAAAGAATAGTGGTCAAAGTTTTCCAAAAAAAAAAAACCTCAAATTCAATGTGAATATGTGATTTAATTAAAATACACATGAGAAATAATAATTTTATTTTATTTTACAAATGAATTAATTTGAAATATGTAAAGTCAAAAAAATTACACCTTGTGTCTTGGGCCAATACTTATAAACCAAAATACATTGGTGGTCTCGGATTGTCTTATTTTAAAACTATTTGTCATGCCTTTGACTGCTCTCTTATTTTGAGGATTTATAATGGGGATGCTTTGCTTTCTTCTTAGTGTTTTGTTAAATATGGTTCTCCTTGGAAGCTCCCGCCGACCCTTTCATCCCCTATGTGGAAAAACATTTGTTGCACAACCAATCTTGCTAAACAAAATATGAATTTTAGAGTTACTGATAACTCTATGGTTTTCCTTAAATGGGATCATTGGTGTGGTAGTCGTAGCATATGTGAATTTGAACATCATCAAACCCTCCTCAATCGTTTTCTTGACAATGCTCCTCTCAATGTGCTGATTGATGATATTGGTTGGGTCATCCCTAATGATTGTCATGTGGACATTTTTAATGCTATAACTTCCATCCCTATACTTAGAAATGGAAATGCTTTTTGTTTGGTCTGGGTTGATGGTAAAAAAACCAAATATTGTTTTGGTTCTTTTGTGAAAGATTTATATAAAAATGATAATGAGGTGGCATGGTATAAATATATTTGGCATAAGCACTATGCAATATGATACTCTAATTCTTTTGGGCATTAATATAATATAAGTTTTTGTTAAAAAAAAAGGAAGCAAACTACACAACGAAACAAATAAGAAAGTAAAAGAACATAATTTCTTAAAAGTCAAATAATAATTTTCTTACAATTTGCTATAAAACTCACACACACACATCAGATACACAAGACTCAAACCTAAGACCATTTGGTTAGTAGCCAAAGCACCCAACCAATAAACTAAGGCTTCGTTTTAGACAGCTTTTTTGATGCTTTCTAAAACAATTTTTTAGTAAAAAATTTCTAATTTACAAAATTTTTGTACTAAAAAATTGTTTTAGAAAGCAACAAAAAAGTTGTTCCAAATGAAGCTTAAGTTGATTTGAGTACTAAATTAAAATTCAAGATTAATAACGAAATCATATGATATGCATTCTAAGAAAAAAACATAAAATATTTTTCCAAAAAAAAAAAACATATTTGATATATAAATATAAGATAAGCAGATAAACAAATAGAACACAAGACTTTTTCTTCAAACAAAAAACCTTGTTTCCGATTGCTTTCTATTCTACTCTGGCTTACAAAAGTTTTGTAAGGGGAAGAAACATAAAAAACTGAAGAAACATATGAATTGATCAGTAAATCACCTTGCCGTAGTTTTTGAAGTTAGTTTTTAATATATACTCAACGATTGCAGGGTCTGTGGTGTAGATCAGATTACGAAAAGGAGCATACAATCTGAAAGTTTTGTATTTGCGAGAGAGATCTGTGAGGTAATCATGTAATCTTCTAAAGTTTAGAAACTTATGGACTATAGTTCCAGCTATCGGATGGTATATCTTCTTTGCTTTCCTCCACCAAAATCCATGTCTTCCAATGATTTTGATGGCAACCAAAACCAGCACAAGAATTATTATTGGTTTTAAGAATTTAGCCATGAAAGCCAGAGAATGCCCCATTTCTTGAGTTTGCTTATTTGAAATTGAAAAGAAAGAGAAGTTGTGATGCTTGATTTATAAGGCAAAATGGAAACATGATTTTTTGTCAAGCTAATGAGACAAAACAAGAGAAGGGAAAAGTATCTTCAGCCCATATCATTATGGATTAATAATTTTAGCTTGACAATAAAGATCTTTTCACGAAAGTAGAGAAGATTCTAAATAGGGCCTAAAAAAATTTAGGGATTTTTACATACATAACACTCAAAACAATTCAAATTACATATATAACATCTAAACTATTATATTTACACACATACCACTTAAAATCCTCTTTTACATCATCTTTAACACTCTGTTTAATAAGCGTTATCTTCCGTCTCCCGTTCGTGTGCGAGCTGCCCTTTCATTCTTCAGTCTCTCGTTCGTGTGCCAGGTTTCCTTTCGTCCCTTTCGTCTCCCGTTCGTTTGGTGAGGATTGTCTTCCCGTCCGAAGGAAATGCCTTCTCCATCAAAAGCATCCTGTTCAAAAGCTTACTCTGCGAGGCCATATTAAATTCTTCCTGCTATATAGCAATATCAAAAAACAGCTTTTTTACAATAATTTTACTTTACCGACTGTTATAGCCTCATCTGCTGCTTTGCTCACCCACGTTTCAAGAAATGGCGGAACGAATGCAGGCGGACGTGCGGCTTGTTGGTGAGGTCCGTTTGAATTAATGAGAGGGAGGTAAGGCGTGAGGCTCTGTTAGCATGCAAGAGGAAGAGTCGGGTCTTCTTTGGGTTCTGCTTATAGGCAAATGCAAGATCCAGGCGGAGGAGAAATCAGAAAAGAAGCTGGGTTTGGCTTCCTTCTGCAGCGTCGGGTTTCATTTCGGCGGAGAATGGGACTCGTCTAAACAGCCGACTAGTGCAGAAATCACAAGCGGGTGCCTTAGTTGGAGGCGGTTTTGCTTTTGTGATTGTATGTAGATTTGAGATTCACCCTTAACTGTGGGTCATTCAGTTCTGAAATGCTTTTCTGATTGCTTTTTCAACGAGAATGCCACAACTCGCGAAGGGGAACCGAACACGATTTGTGCGCGAACGACTGGGAGACTGCCGCCATTGTCGCAGGGAGACGGAAGATGTGATTTTCTAACGCTATATTAATGGAGTGTTAGAAATGATGTATAAGAGAGTTTTAAGTGGTATGTAAGTAAATATAATAGTTTAGGTGTTAGATATGTAATTTGAATTGTTTTAAGTGTTATGTATGTAAAAATCCCAAAAATTTAATATTGTCAACCGATATGTAAATTGATTAGTAACGGTTCATTATTTATAATGTATATATATATATATATATATATATATATATATATATATATATATATATATATATTAAAAAAATAAGATTTTAACTTTTAATATTTAGGCTTAGTTTGGAACAGTTATATTACTGCTTTATGTAATAACTTTTTAGTAAATTCTTTTTTTTTAATAGCAAAAGAATAGTGGTCAAAGTTTTCCAAAAAAAAAAAACCTCAAATTCAATGTGAATATGTGATTTAATTAAAATACACATGAGAAATAATAATTTTATTTTATTTTACAAATGAATTAATTTGAAATATGTAAAGTCAAAAAAATTACACCTTGTGTCTTGGGCCAATACTTATAAACCAAAATACATTGGTGGTCTCGGATTGTCTTATTTTAAAACTATTTGTCATGCCTTTGACTGCTCTCTTATTTTGAGGATTTATAATGGGGATGCTTTGCTTTCTTCTTAGTGTTTTGTTAAATATGGTTCTCCTTGGAAGCTCCCGCCGACCCTTTCATCCCCTATGTGGAAAAACATTTGTTGCACAACCAATCTTGCTAAACAAAATATGAATTTTAGAGTTACTGATAACTCTATGGTTTTCCTTAAATGGGATCATTGGTGTGGTAGTCGTAGCATATGTGAATTTGAACATCATCAAACCCTCCTCAATCGTTTTCTTGACAATGCTCCTCTCAATGTGCTGATTGATGATATTGGTTGGGTCATCCCTAATGATTGTCATGTGGACATTTTTAATGCTATAACTTCCATCCCTATACTTAGAAATGGAAATGCTTTTTGTTTGGTCTGGGTTGATGGTAAAAAAACCAAATATTGTTTTGGTTCTTTTGTGAAAGATTTATATAAAAATGATAATGAGGTGGCATGGTATAAATATATTTGGCATAAGCACTATGCAATATGATACTCTAATTCTTTTGGGCATTAATATAATATAAGTTTTTGTTAAAAAAAAAGGAAGCAAACTACACAACGAAACAAATAAGAAAGTAAAAGAACATAATTTCTTAAAAGTCAAATAATAATTTTCTTACAATTTGCTATAAAACTCACACACACACATCAGATACACAAGACTCAAACCTAAGACCATTTGGTTAGTAGCCAAAGCACCCAACCAATAAACTAAGGCTTCGTTTTAGACAGCTTTTTTGATGCTTTCTAAAACAATTTTTTAGTAAAAAATTTCTAATTTACAAAATTTTTGTACTAAAAAATTGTTTTAGAAAGCAACAAAAAAGTTGTTCCAAATGAAGCTTAAGTTGATTTGAGTACTAAATTAAAATTCAAGATTAATAACGAAATCATATGATATGCATTCTAAGAAAAAAACATAAAATATTTTTCCAAAAAAAAAAACATATTTGATATATAAATATAAGATAAGCAGATAAACAAATAGAACACAAGACTTTTTCTTCAAACAAAAAACCTTGTTTCCGATTGCTTTCTATTCTACTCTGGCTTACAAAAGTTTTGTAAGGGGAAGAAACATAAAAAACTGAAGAAACATATGAATTGATCAGTAAATCACCTTGCCGTAGTTTTTGAAGTTAGTTTTTAATATATACTCAACGATTGCAGGGTCTGTGGTGTAGATCAGATTACGAAAAGGAGCATACAATCTGAAAGTTTTGTATTTGCGAGAGAGATCTGTGAGGTAATCATGTAATCTTCTATAGAAACTTATGGACTATAGTTCCAGCTATCGGATGGTATATCTTCTTTGCTTTCCTCCACCAAAATCCATGTCTTCCAATGATTTTGATGGCAACCAAAACCAGCACAAGAATTATTATTGGTTTTAAGAATTTAGCCATGAAAGCCAGAGAATGCCCCATTTCTTGAGTTTGCTTATTTGAAATTGAAAAGAAAGAGAAGTTGTGATGCTTGATTTATAAGGCAAAATGGAAACATGATTTTTTGTCAAGCTAATGAGACAAAACAAGAGAAGGGAAAAGTATCTTCAGCCCATATCATTATGGATTAATAATTTTAGCTTGACAATAAAGATCTTTTCACGAAAGTAGGGAAGATTCTAAATAGGGCCTAAAAAAATTTAATATTGTCAACCGATATGTAAATTGATTATTAACGGTTCATTATTTATAATATATATATATATATATATATATATATATATATATATATATATATATATATATATATATATATATATATATATATATATATATATATATATATATATATATATATATATATATATATATTAAAAAAATAAGATTTTAACTTTTAATATTTAGGCTTACTTTGGAACAGTTATATTAATAACTTTTTAGTAAATTCTTTTTTTTTAATAGCAAAAGAATAGTGGTCAAAGTTTTCCAAAAAAAAAAAAACCTCAAATTCAATGTGAATATGTGATTTAATTAAAATACACATGAGAAATAATAATTTTATTTTATTTTACATATGAATTAATTTGAAATATGTAAAGTCAAAAAAATTACACCTTGTGTCTTGGGCCAACATTTATAAACCAAAATACTTTGGTGGTCTCGGATTGCCTTATTTTCAAACTCTTTGTCATGCCTTTTACTGCTCTCTTATTTTGAGGATTTATAATGGGGATGCTTTGCTTTCTTCTTAGTGTTATGTTAAATATGGTTCTCCTTGGAAGCTCCCGCCGATCCTTTCATCCCCTATGTGGAAAAACATTTGTTGCACAACCAATCTTGCTAAACAAAATCTGAATTTTAGAGTTACTGATAACTCTATGGTTTTCCTTAAATGGGATCATTGGTATGGTAGTTGTAGCATATGTGAATTTGAACATCATCAAACTCTCCTCAATCGTTTTCTTGACAATGCTTCTCTCAATGTGCTGATTGATGATATTGGTTGGGTCATCCCTAATGGTTGTCATGTGGACATTTTTAATGCTATAACTTCCATCCCTATACTTAGAAATGGAAATGCTTTTTGTTTGGTCTGGGTTGATGGTAAAAAAACCAAAAATTGTTTTGGTTCTTTTGTGAAAGATTTATATAAAAATGATAATGAGGTGGCATGGTATAAATATATTTGGCATAAGCACTATGCAATATGATACTCTATTTTGGGTGGCTTTGCCTTGCTGGGGGCTTTAAGATGTCGGATAATCTCATTAGAAGGAATATTATGGTTGCCCCAGAATGTTATTTTGGCTTGGATCATTTTGAAAGTGTTTCACATCTCTTTTTTAAATGTGATTTCACTCACTGTATCGTAACAGAACTGCTGCCTTGCCTTAACTATTTTCTTTTGTGCCCAAATCTCTTCCAGATTTTGGAATTCCTTGCGTTTAATGACTCTGAATTCAGAAATGCTCTGTTTTAATTTGATTATGCTTTGGGGCACATTTTATTCTATCTGGAGGGAGAGAAATGACAAAAAAATTAAAATTGTTTCAAGAGTCTTGTCACCTTGAAAATTTATGTCAAAAAGGCCATTATTATTAAGGTGCTCAAGTGAAAAATGGGGAGGTTCTCCGTCAGATTTTGTAGCTTTCTTCTTGCTATTTGGTTTATGATTGGCTTTGATCTTGCTAAATCACGTGGTTTCCTTCTATTCTGTCGCTTGCTGGATTCTTTTTGTGCTGAGGTTGCGGGGGTCGATGATGGGTGGATTGCTATCCTCTCCCCCTGGATGGTGTTTTTTGCAACTAATCTCTTAAATGGTAACTTTTGCAACCGAGGGATTTCATCGGTTTCTTGGAGGCAATCTTCCAATGCTGAGTCATATATCCTCTGTTCTTCCTCAGTTGGTTTTGGTTTACATTTTTTTTTTTTTGCATTATTTGGTGGTCTCTCTCTTGCTGCTATTGTAGCATTTCCACAGTTTTGTACTCTATTTTTTTCCTTTTTACACATGTAACTATTTCTTTTATAATGATGCCTCCCATCATATTACATCAGATATGAATAAACCCTATATTTACAAATCACAAAAAAGTCCTAATGATATTATAATTATTATATATGTGCTTAATTCATCCCAGCTTATCCTCTTAATTAACCTATTCAAAATCACAAACTAATTGTAATCCATGCATCATTCTAACTTCCAATCCATGCCTACCAAACACCACAAACTATTCAATGCTTAGCTATCATACCTTCCATCTATCGTCACAACTCCTAAAACAAATACCAGTCATATGGTGCTGCAACCCATGCTCTTTTTAGCTTCCATGAAAATTTACATTCCTTCCTTATATATTCTTGTTATTATCTCCAACACAGCTGTATTACGTACCAATAACTCTTAACTTAATTAACCATCGCTCAATTCCACCTTTGCTACTATATGATAGCCTTTGCCACTATCAAAATTTGCTAGTTGGTCAATCTTCTATTCGAGTTACACATCACCCTACCCATATTTGGGATATCTGATGTTGACATATTTGAGCGGCCTAGGACTATGACAACTCATAATTTCTAATAATTAACCAATTATAATTGAACATAATTATTCACTAAAAAAGTATCTCAATTAGACACCTAAAAAATAAAAAGTATAAGAGCTCCTACTACTTTTCTAATCTACATTCATATTTAATGCAATTTAAAAAAAAAAGTACAAAAGCACGTGCTACTTACCTAATCCACAATCATATTTATTGCAATTAAAAAAAAGTAATGAATGTCACAACTAAAGTTTTTTTTTTGACATTTAGGTTAATTAGGATAAACTCATACACATATTATATGAATCTTAAACCTCTTGATTGATAGTAAGGTTTTCATAGAAAAGGCAACAAAGACCTTTCACAAAATATTTGCTAGTAGGAACTTAGAAAGCTTACAATGGATTTTTAATAAATATGTTAAATTAAATCTAAATAGCTTATATCAATGGGTATAGAGATGGAGGACAAAGACTGTGAAAAGATCCATTCATAATTTAGGGAAATCCTAAGTGAAACTAGTTGTTTCAAAAATCTATTATGTTCCATGGTCTTCTAACAAGCCTTTGACAACTCTCCCCTATCTCAACAATGGGAGTCTTTATGTATAAAAAATAATGAATTTAGGGATATAAAAAATATAGGCATTTTAAATACAAATATATATAATTAATATAATAAAATTTTATTATAAAGCATTATGAATGATTACAATTATTCTTTATAAGTTAAAAATAAAAATATAAGGTGAGAATGTGAGTATGTAGATTATCTATTAAAATATAAAGCGTATTGCCCTCACATTAAATAGTTATGATTTAATAATCTCCAAATTAACAATAGAATATATAATATGAAGTTGAAGTTTAATTTTCATTTGTTATTGTCACGAATTTTTACATGATTTTTTTTTTGATAAAGTGAGTTGAATCATCTTGATATGTTTATTAGTCCATCATAGTTCATAGTATTGTAATACTAGACATAAATATTATTGAGCTTGACAAACTTGTGAGCTCAAGGGAATAACAACCAATTCAACTTGCAAAGCCTTGTCAGCTAGAGCAATCTCAAAGGTAGCATTAACTTAAAATATTATATTTGTAAATGACTAGAGATACTTAGCTAGAGATCTCTTATTATACTCATAAGCATCCAAGAAAGCATTCAACCTACTCATGTTGTCTCACTTATCAACACTAATTTCTCTATGGCATGATGAAGAATCTCCCAAGGAATTTTCTCCATCTAATCCCAAATCGACCCTCAACCTCAAACTTCATTGTATTGTTTATAGAGCCTGAGTTTGACCCTACTCCAATGCTATAAATGGGAAGTAATGATCATATGAACTCCTAATCGATTAAAAGCAATTTACCAAGCCAATTTTATATCAAAACTTTGATATGTCATTATTAATGCACTATTTAGAACTACTATTCAATTTTTTTATTTAAGACTGTGGACCTCTGAAGGAGCACCGCTCGTGGGGTACGAACGCAGAGGGTACGGCCGCACTATCCCGTAGGACAAAATGATCGTAGGCCTCTACACTCGACACGAACAGGTCGATGGAAGGGCATATTGGATTGTGCATACGACTAATCATTGAGGATAGAGGATGTCGCCAACACACCCTGATGGATAGTAATATACATGACCTAGTCACGAGTTTTCCCTATCCGATACAACATCTCGAGTGGGGTTTAGTAGATGTGGGGCAAAGTTTCCCATGGGCGCAAGCCCCCGTAGTTAATTACATCCCAGGCCGGAGCCCGAGAAAACTATTGATTAAGGAGCATATATTATCCCTTCCTAAAGTGGGATTGGCACAGGGGTATAGACTAAGAAGTCCTACTCTAAAGGAAGAAATGACCCAAAAAGGCTCAGTCAACATGCATGGCTCAAACCAGCATCCGGAGGTTCTATGGTACTAAACAGAAACTGGAGAAAATAAAATGAGGCATCCGATCACATGCATGAGAGAAAAGATGGAGGTGGCGTTATCCTGTGACACAGATAAGTAGAATTTAGGGTCCATGAAAAGAAGGGACCTACCTACTATTTTAGGCATACTACGAGACCGAGTGTAGTAGCCTCAAACCCTAAATCTAGATTGGGCTTAGTGTTGTACGAACAACACTAAAACCCATGTCCTAGCTAATGCAGTACAAAATTTGGACTTACCCTAGCATGGATGGGGGAGCTAGCTAACCACCTAGTCGCTTTAAAACCATGATGGCGGGTCATTTTATGAAAGATGGAAGGGTGGTATAGTTATTGGAAATATGACCGACATCTAGAGAGTTTCCTAATTGGTCCTAGACATATGTGGGTCAGATGCTCCTAGCTAATGCAATTAAATTTTATTTAGTTAGTTACTAATGTAATGCATGCTAGTTGAAATGTCAGCTCATGAATGCAATAGAGTTTTAAAAAATAGGCTTATAGAAAATAATTTTTTGAAAAGACTGAGTCTCCCTAGATCTGACACTTCATCCTCATAGGCCAGATTATCCGGACTCTACCCGCAGGCAGGGAGATGTATTATAGCAAGGAAAGAAAGATGCAGTAATATGCATACGACCCCAAACGATTCCGGCAGTTCCCTAGATTCGTTAGATTTCTATGTTATTTAAACCTTAAAATTTTTAAAAATTAGTTATGAGTAGAAGAATTTTTATAGTCCTTAGAAGAGCCTACCGAAATCCAAGCGAAAGCAAAAACGGCATGCAAGAAAGAAACCTAGAAAAAAAACATGTATTTCTACTGTGCAATTAATGTAAACACATCAATATAAATCCAAAAAAATAATCAACTAAATGTCCATAGGCAAACTGCCCTTATTACAACCCAGATATGCAGAAAATAAAGTGGTCGGACACCACTGCCAACAACCCGAATTTTTAAGCTTATGACAGACGCTAATAACTTTGAGTGAGATATTGGTATTCAATTCTTTAGTCTTCTGGATATCTTCTCCTTGAATTCCTTGGATCTCTCCTCCTCGGACTCCTTGGATCTCTCCTCCTCGGACTCCTTGGATCTCTCCTCCTCGGACTCCTTGGATCTCTCCTCCTCGGACTCCTTGGATCTGTTGTGGCTTGAATATCCAAATGAAGAGACAATTCCCCCGTGGTAGAAGGCATTGCCTTTTCTCTTTGGATATCTAAAGCCATTCAACTCTATCTTCCAAATGGAAGAAGACTCTCCTCTTTAGGAATGCCTTCTTCTTTTGGAATTCGAGTTGGATAAGAATATCCACACTCAAAGATCATTTTCACAACTCTTTCCCGTGGTAGGGGGCATTGCCTTTTCTCTTTGGATATCCAAAGCCATCCAACTCGATCTTCCAAATGGAAGAGGACTCTCCTCTTTAGGGATGCCTTCTTCTTTTGGAATTCGAGTTGGATAAGAATATCCACACTCAAAGATCATTTTCACAACTCTTTACAAACTTTACAAATATTACATCAAATGAAAATGAAAAGTTCTAGACTTCCTGCATGATTAACCAAATAAAAATCACAAGCAGTTTATATATGAAAATAAAATTCAACCCATTGAAGCTGTGCCAAGCCATGCTCTTAATTATGAGGGCTAAGCAGTCCACCTGTAACAGTTATAATTATATATTTTTTTTATTTAGGGGAGGCTGAGCAAGCACCTCCATAAGACAATATTAGAAATCATAACGGTGCCCCCCTTTTATTAGCTTGAGCATGACCACCTGCATGGAGGAACAATATATATATATATATATATATATATATATATATATATATATATATATATATATATATATATATATATATATATATATATATATATATATATATATAGCGCTCGTAACCTAGGGGTAGAACTAGTGCTCATCACATCATCCACGGTGCAGTAAAAATAAGCAAACACAATAATTCAATTTCATACAGCATGTAGTGAAAACCACGGAAAGCTCCGACACACAGCAGAAAAATAAACCACCGGCCTAGCAAAAGACTAGAAGTGGTGCCCTAGTAAATAATTTTATGTGTGTGTATGGCTGGTGTGGCTTGGATATGTCTTATTCTGGGTATTTAGTTAAAGTTGTCTAAAATTCAGGTTTGTTATAGTCCAGAAAAAGAAATTTTAGTTCAAGTTAAAGTTTTAATATATTAGGGTCCATTTTAGTTAATTTAGTTTGTTGATCAGTTTTAAAAGCTTAGGTGATGATATTTGAAGTTAAAGTTGTATTAGCCAATTTTGGAAAGTCTCGGGTCCTCCTAGGTACAAGGCTGAGGGGGTCCAAAATGTCACTATGGAAAATAGGCTAGGTTTGGGATTCTTATCACCTTAGGAAAATACTAGACCTTAAGATGACTATTTAGCTAGGTAGTACACTAAATTTAGTGTTTTCTAGGCAAAGTTATGAATTTTCTAAGTTTCGGGTCATAAATGAACAATACTTGCCAAAAAGTTGACTTTTTAATTTAAGTGAGTTCCTGGAATCCTGATATTTTTCATAAATATTAGGTCTTAATAGGAGTCTAATGCCACTGAGTTTGCCTAATTTGAAAATTTTCTACAATTAGTTATGGATTTCTGAAGTTTGGGTAATTAAGGGAATTATTGAATTTCCTAATTATGGGCTGATTTTTCAGTTTTGATACAAATCAGCTCCAAACTGATTGGGATCACCCTCAAATGTCAGAAATGATATAAGGAGGTGTTCCCAAGTGTTTGAAGAAAATTTGGAATTTTTAATAATTTTTAATACATTATTAGGGGCAAAATGGTAATTTCCACTTAATATCAAATTAAGGGTCAACCTAGAATCAAACTGAGGAACCCTATTTATCTAAGGTTAAGGATTAGATCATTGTCAGTTCAAGCTATTGTGAGTAATTTTTTGACCTAAAATGAATTTATTGTAATTTTTAGAAGGCCTCGGAGCTTTATTTAACAAGTTAATTAGGGTTGGTTAATTAAGGGGTCTAGCAAGCCCTAAAAATTCCTAGAAAATTCTGAGTTGTTCAAGATATCTCTAAGCTTAAATTTTGAGGTTTTCATGTCAATCAGTGATCTATTCTAGCTCTAGAAAATTTCTAAGTTCGCTAGATGTGTTCTTAATTTTTGTCTTTAAGGTGTCACTACGTTATACAAGTTTAAAATAAAGTTTTCACTAACCCTCAAGGTAATAATACATGGTAACACATAAAAAAATAGTAAACACGCCATGTTCTTAAATCTACGAGAGTCTAAACTAAGTGGTGGTGCAACCTATACATGCAAACTATGAATCATAAGAAAGAAAAGACACCTAATGAAGGGATTAGTGAATGATTGAGACTCGACCATTCACTAATCCACTCTCCCATGATTGCTCTTCACACATAGAATATATGTTTAAAATTTCAAGCATAGTAGATCTTCCCAAAATTATGATTTAATTATAAGTAATTTAAAATTAGTTTAAAATACTTATTAATATATATATATATATATATATATATATATATATATATATATATATATATATATATTATAAATAATATATTTGAAAGATAGATTGATTCATAATACATATAAGTATGTGAAAGATCTACTGGTCACCCTATCGAGGTTTCAAAGCGATTTGAAAATAGCTTGTATCTTGAAAATAATTATTATAATAATTATATAAATAATATTAAAATACCCAAATAACCACATCCAAGCATAGATCTATCAGGACAGCAAGAATCAGCTAATGAAAATAATTTTAAAATAAAGTTTACATTTTTCTGAAAAGAACGAGGTATGGCGCACCGAAATCCGAGTTAAAATGAGAAAGATATGAATTATCGAAGTTTAAAGCAATAAAATGTAGTTTTAAAATAACCTATATTTAAGAATAATTATTAAAATAAAGTAAAATAATAGTTAAGAACTTCTAAAATTTTCAAAGTAATAAAAAAATTTTTAAACAAAATTACTTAATAATAATAATAATAATAATAATAATAATAATAATAATCAAATATTTAAGTTTGAAAAAAAAATGCTTTAATTATTAATAAATGTGATTATTTAATAAATAAAATGAATAATTAAAATAAGAGAAAAGGGTTTTCTAAAATTATGAAATAAATATGAAAATATAATAATAATTATTAATTAAAATATTAAAGTCTTAAATTAATTTATTAATTAAATATTATTAAAATAACTAATTATAACTGATAATAATAAATAATTAAAATAACACTAAAATAATAAACTAATAATTATAATATAATAATAATCACAAAACATTAATAGAACTATTAAAATAATAATTATTATAAATTTTACAATTAAAATAATTATGATAATAATACAATAATTATTATTATTTAAAAATAGAACGATAAAATAATTTTAAAAAAATATTTTTTACTATTTTTTAAAATAATTAAAAATATAATAATTAATTTTAAATGAAAATAATTTTAAATTAAAGGGGCCGAGATCGAATACGAATAATTTGATATATTATACGTATTTTTCAGATAAAAATTGAATTTTATATGTTTTTTCAAATAAAATAGCCTTAAAATCATTTAAAATAAAATAATATCCCAGAAAAGCCTTGGCGCGACACGTGGCGTCGTTCGGTTGGATGGCAATGATTGCCGCACAATCAAGGCGCCACTCACTTATCCACGTAGGCACATAGTAGGATCAGCTGTTCGGCCCAAACACAGAACAACGAGATCACAACCGTTATCTGAAGATCAATGGCCGCAATTTCGTGCAGTTCAAAAGGACCGAACCGAAACATTAAAATGGTTTGTTGCCTCGTTCTCCCAAAATACTCAACGAAACGCAATGAAATTTGAAATGTAGGCTCTATACATGAAGAGCATTCATGCGGAAGTGTTTCTCTGGCTTAAAAGCAGCTTTTCAGAAAGCTATTTTACCATATGTGTTGTGACTTATTCTAAGGGTTTTTGAGAGATCTAACAGTTGGATTTTCGCGTTCTTGGGCTTGTTGAACTCGTGGGATCCGCACGAACAATTCTCCTCTTGAAACATTGAACGAGCTCCCGATTGGACGGATCGAAGCCTTCGACGTCCTAAGCCTCGGGTTCACCGGGATCTAGCCACCGGCGGCCTGACCTCGTCGGTTTTGAGTGGGAGAAGATCGGGAAACACTCCAAGGACTCTCACATGAAATTTCAGAGCTTAAGGGGGCTTGGAGAAGAAGAAAGAGCAAAAAAGTCCTTAATTGGACTCAATTTTTTATATTTAAAGGCTCTAAACCTAACATTGATGGTTGTCATCGAATCACACTCCAACTAGGAGGGAAAATCTCAGGGATATGCCGTAGATTCGAATTCAAATTGATTAGAGGCCTTAAATGCCATTGATGGGGTGTTAAAGGGCCTTAATAAGTCATAATTTGACCTATTAATGACTTGGTTTGACCGAGTCAATGTTTGACCTGGTCAAACCAGTCACTTAGGCCAAAGAGGAGGTAGGATTGAGCCATAGAATGCTTAGATTTAATTTGAATTCGATTTGGGCTCTTAATGGGCTTAATGGGTCAATTTTGACCCATTAAGACTTGGGTTGACCAAGTCAAAGGTTAACTTGGTCAACTCAGTCCACCATGCCCAGGTCTGGGCAAAATCAAGGTCAACAAAGACATCATTGATGGAAGATTCCATAGACCACCAATTTGGACTACCATCAACTGCTCGAGTTCACGGGAATTGGCATGGTCAACCAAAAGATAGTATTATCTAACCATAATTTGATCTCCATTATCAATTGAAGATAAGAAATATTGCATACAAGATAGAGATACCACTAGTGAAGTCTCACCTCTACTCGATAAGACCATCAAATGAAGTTTAAAAAACTAATGATGTAGTTGGAAATTATATAATTAATAAAATATTTATTCCTAATTGTATGAAACATCTTTTTCTACTTATGGCTAAGCAAATTTTTTAGAATAATTAACGACATTAATGACATAAATTGTGCAAGGTTAAACATTTTGAAAAGCTCAAATCAATAACCATTAATAAATATTCAGACCATAAATTATTAGGACTTCATTCATTTCATTTCCACGGTTTTCCTTCAATCGAAGAATAGTCTAAATTTAAGGAAATGCACTTCATATATTGTTGGGTTAAACATAATTTCCAGCACAAGTAATTGACGTATATTCATCTAAGATTTGCAAGCACATAAAGGCCTTGATCTATGTGTAGAGTTAACATAGTTTTATAATGGACATCATTGCTCTTGGAGCAAAGTTTAAACTTGAAAAAATGGAGGAGGACAGCTGCGAATATCTTCATCTGTGTATATGCGAAGTCCTTTCCTAAGCATATACGAGGTCCAGCCTGCATCACGATGAAAACTAAGAGCAATAAGACATAGATTGAACTAAAAGTTTGAAAGGTAAGAGTCCAATACAAATTAAAAGTTGAATTAAGCTTCAACCAACACAAAGTTAAACTGATATAAAGTACATTTTGTTAAATAAAAGATGTAAAACATTAAATTTCTTAATTTATTTAAAATAATTCATTTAAAAAACTTAAATTGATCAACATTTGACAGCTAGCTAATTTTTTAACTTTTTACCTGGAATGCTGTAAACTTAAAAGGACTTTCATTTCGGACTGATCTATCATCATCTAGCCATCTCTCTGGTTGAAAATTTTCAGCATCATCGCCCCATAGTATTTCCATTCTTCCCATGGGATAAGGCATGTAGAACACAACGTCTCCTCGATTAACATTAAACCCATCAGGTAAAGTGTCATCAGAGAAGCAGCTCTTTGAATTCTACATAACATGTAATTCATAAATTTTAGAACAGTGCATAAAATTTAAAAATTCCTTGACATAATTATAGCGAATTACTATGATCATTAAGAAGCTTACCAAGGGTACTGATGGGTACAACCTTAGGGTTTCAGATAATGCAGCATGAAGGTACTTCATTTTATCAAGAGACTCTACAGTTATTTTCTTGATGAATTCATTAATACAAATATCTTGTCCTGCTCGGGTAGCTTCTTTCACTTCTTGAAAAATTTCTTCTTGCATGTAGGGATGCTTACACAACAAATATATGAACCAAGACAGTGTTCCAGCTGTGGTGTCTTTGCCAGCTATAACAAAGTTGAGCGCGATATCTCTCAAATATTCATAAGTAATATTTTCTGGATCATGCTCCATTTCAGCCATAAATCGTGAGATGATGTCTTCTTTCTTTTCCTACATGATAAAACAAAATATCAAAATCAAATAAGCACTAGAAAAAGAAAAGGCAGTAAGAAAGTACAACTTTTGACGGTAAATTAGACGTTGAGCTAGGTCAAATAATATGCACATGAAGAATTGTTTTATATTAAAAAAATAAAAGAAAATTTTACCAAATTGCTTTTGGCATTAGTCATATTCTCTTTTTTTGCACGAATCAAGTTGTATATGAAGTCATTAATAACGTTGATGTCCTTCTTGAGTTGCGCCTCATAGCCAATGTTGAAAAACCTTTTAAATTTCCAGAAAACATCAACATACCGGCTTGTGATGTAAACACTTGCGTTATCAAAAGCTTTTGTGAATTTAATCCCATCAACAGACCCATCCAAGTTCATTAGGTCAACACCAAACCCAATTTTGAAGATTGAGTCCATTGTTGAACTCATAAATAGTTCCTGCATTATCATTAAAATAATTTTATCTTACCAATTGAAAATCAAAAAAGAAGTTTTTGAATGATATATGTTGTATATTTCTAAATAAAAAACACATAGTATAATTCTAAAAATTGATTAACCTGAATATCGATGGCCAAATCGGATTTTGCTTTATCGAAAATGATGTAGGCAAGTTTTGTTGCATTTGTTTTAAAAACACTGGTACTATAGTTCCTCAAAGCTCTTGTTGAGAACTCGAAGCTCGCCAATTTCCTCTGATGAAGCCATTTTCCACCATCCACTGCGAAGATCCCATCTCCAAATAATTCCTTCAAATTTTCATAGTTGTATTGTCCCTGAAATTTGACAATATATATTATTTAAGAAGGCAAAGTTGTGGAGAAATACAACAAAGTTTGTTATGAACAAATCTCACACGCTTGACATATGCTTTAAATGAACGAATTGAGGCAAGTGGCATCTTATTCAATATTATTTATTTATTTTATAAAATGTATACATCAGGTGAGTGTGAAAATCATTTTCAAATTATGTTTTTATATTTTCATCGGGTATATAAGTGGCGATTTAATTGTAATAAGCATAATTTGTTAAGATGGAAGGAAACAAATAAGAAAGTCAAAGAATATAATTTCTTAAAAATCAAATAATAATTTTCTTACAATTTGCCATAAAAATCTTCTAACAATTAAACAAATTATAATCCAATGGAATTAAACTTAAAAAATTTATCTCATACAGAAACCTAGAAAGTCAAAAGTACAAGAGTTCGTGTAACCTAGGTTTCGTTTGGTACAGCTTTTTTATTGCTTCTTAACAGGGGCGGATCCAGCTTCTTTTTTCAGGGTGAGCAAAAAAAAAATATTTTTGTGGGGGATGGGCAAAGACGCTTAGGATTAATAAAATTAGGACAATTTTTTTTTGAGAGGGGACAAAATATCCAAAATATTTCAAAATATCTCCTTAATACATGCGGGATCCTCCGCTCATGCTTCTTAGAATAACTTTTTAGTACAATAATTAAAAATTGTATACTAAAAAGATATTTTAAAAAACAACAATAAAATCGTCCAAAACGAAGCCTTAATCTATAACCATATTTAATGCATTAAAAAAAAAGGTACAAGAGCACATGCTACTTGCCCAATCCACCATCATATTTAATACAATTTAGAGGGAAAAAAGTAAGGAATGTAAGTGAAGTTATATATATATATATATATATATATATATATATATATATATATATATATATATATATATATATATATATATATATATATATATATATATATATATATATTTTTTTAAATTTTTGAAGTCAATTAAAAAAACTCACACACACATCACATACGCAACTCAAATCTGAGATCATTTGGTTTAGTAGCCAAAACATCCAACCAAGATATTAATTAAGGTTTCGTTTGGGGACAATTTTTTTAATGCTTTCTAAAACAGCTTTCTAGTACAAAATTTTCTAATTCACAAAATTTTTGTACTAAAAAGTTGTTTTAGAAAGCAGCAAAAAATTGTCCCAAACGAAGCCTAGGTTGAGTTGAGTACTAAATTAAAATTCGAAAGTAATAAGGAAATCATATGATATGCATTCTAAAAAAAACATAAAATGTTTTTCCAAAAAAAAAGACATTTGATATATAAATATAAGATAAGCAGATAAACAAATAGAACGTAAGACTTTTTCTTCCGACAAAAAACTGTTTTAGAAAGCAACAAAAAAGTTGTTTCAAACAATGCCTAAGTTGAGTTGAGTACTAAATTAAAATTCAAAATTAACAATGAAATCATATGATATGCATTCTAAAAAAAAACATAAAATATTTTTCCAAAAAAAAGACATTTGATAAATAAATATAAGATAAACAGAAAAACAAATAGAACATAAGGCTTTTCCTTCCCACAAAAAACCTTGTTTCCGAATGCTTTTCATTTTACTCTATCTTTCAAAAGTTTTGCAAGGGGAAGACTCATTCCCATCAATGCAAACCAAGCTCTTCTAGCTCTTAAATCATAAAAAAACTGAAGAAACATATGAGTTGATCAGTAAATCACCTTGCCGTAATTTTTGAAGTTGGTTTTTAATATATACTCCACGATTGCAGGGTCTGTGGTGAAGATCAGATTACGAAAAGGAACATACAATCTGAAAGTTTTGTATTTGCGAGAGATATATATGAGGTAATCCTGCAACCTTCTAAAGTTTAGAAACAGATGGACTATAGTTCCAGCTATCGGATGGTGTCTCTTCTTTGCTTTCCTCCACCAAAATCCATGTCTTCCGAAGATTTTGATGGCAACCAAAACCAGCATAAGTATTATTACTGGTTGTAGGTATTTAGCCATGAAAGCTGGAGATTTCTCCATCTCTTGATTTTGTTGATTTGGAATTGGAAAGAAAGAGAAGTTGTGCTGCTTGATTTATAAGGCAAAATGGAAACATGATTAATTAAGTCAAGCTAATTATGAGACAAAACAAGAGGTGAGAAAACTGAAAGCCCAGCCGAAATCATTATGGATTATTTAATTTCAGTTTGACAACGACGATCTTTTCACGGAAGTAGAGAAGATTCTAAATAGGGAAATTAATATTATCATCCGATTAATAAATTGATTAGTAACTATTCATTATTTATAAATCTCTCTCTCTCTCTCTCTCTCTATATATATATATATAAAAGCAAGATTTTAACTTTTAATATTTAGATTTAATTTGGGACAGTTTTATTACTGTTTTCTATAACAATTTTTTAGTTCAAAATTTTTTCAAAAAATGTTGCCAAAGATGTCCCATATTAAATTTAATGTAAATATGTGATTCAATTAAAATACACATGAGAAATAATATTTTTTTATTCACTGAAGGAAAGCCTTGATATTCAATACAATCATTAACATCAAAGATAAATTCAAAGATAATATAACAACAATGATGTACTTAAAAGAGATTTGTATGGGGAAAGTTCTAGAGTTGAAGGATGGTGAAAATAGAAAAACTCTCCAACCAAAAGCTCCATTCATGTTGACTTTAGAGTAGATATGAGCAATTTGTAAATTGGTGCAAACTCTAGAGGTACCTGATGAATATTCTTTCGATCTTAGTAAACGTGTTGATAAAAAATTAGGGAGATTATTTGGATTGAAAAGTACTGATTGTCATATCTTCATGTAATGTCTAATATCAATTTCCTTTAATTTTTTTCTCGTATCTAATTTTAAAGCCCTTGATCGAGCTAAGTATCTTCTTCAAAGATTCATGATCTTCAAAATTGAATGTAGAGCACTTGATTCATATGGAGCAGCATATTCCTTTTATTATGTGTAAACTTGAGAATATATTTTCTCCAACATTTTTTGACTCTATGTATCATCTACCCGTGCATATGAGGCTACAATAGGCGGATATGTTTAGTATTGATGGATGTATCCTTTTGAGATGTATTTAAATAAAATTAAGAAGACTGGTAAGAATAAAGCACACATGAAGGCTCAATTTGTGAAGCACCTCTAATGTACGAGACAACCCAATTATGATAGTTATGTTCGTCGTCTTATTTGGAAGATTAGAATATATTAAAATAGTTTTGTTTGTCGGCTCATTATCGGAACCAAAAGGAGTTGTTAGATCAAAATTAAGAATGCAAATAACATGGCCCTTAGAGCTTAAAAGACATAAACATCTGCCATATACGGTCTTTATTTGGGGGATGTGGGGTAGGAGATATCCAATGTGATGATTCTAAGTACTTAGAGATATTACAAACAATATTATAGTTGGAATATCCATGTGACAACAATAGTGTACATCTATTCAATTGTGACTGGTTTGACCCATTGCAGAATAGAGGTATGAGAGTGCATTTGCTTTATGGTATAATAGAAGTATAGTGGGGTAGGAGATATGCAATGTTTGACCAATTCATCATTATTAGCCAAGTAAGCTAAGTCTATTTTGATAACTATCCGAGTAGAGTACAAGGTTAATAGATTGACTTTGTAGTTATGAAGAACAAACCTAATGGAGTCATTGAGAAAATCACATAAATATTATCAGCATATCAAGAAGTGCTTATGTCAAACTTAAAAGATCTTGCTAATGATGTGGACAATCAAATTAAAACTAATAAGAGTGAGTTGTAGCTATAGGAGTAGATTTAAACATAGAGAAAAGTCGTGAGGAATCTAATAGTGGTGAAGATGTTTCATTAAATGGAAGTGAACCAACAAATAATGAGTAAATAAAAGGCAAATGTATTTAATGATTTTTTACAGTTATTTATGAATCAATAATTTATATTAACAATGTGATTTATTTTTAACAGTATAATAATAGTTACTTCAATTATTTTATTGTTGATCAAATTCAGTTATTTTATTGCTAATAATTTATGTTGCTAATAATAATCCTATGCAGGTGGACCTTCCACCTCGGTTACAGTAGATCAGATATTAGAGTCGTGCATGTTGCACCTAAGGATGACATGTACGTACTTACTATATTCTTAAAATTCTATTAATTATTGATAAATATTTTTTCACCTAACACATTTTATAGAAGTTTCATCCGTCAAAGCAGTCGACACATAAAATACAAAACATCATACGGAGCAAGTATGATGCTCCTTATATTTCATGAAACAAAATCCCAAAAGAAGTGCGCAACATATAATTCAGAGAGTTTATGATTAGTTATTATAAAAATATATTCAATATTATATCTTTTTTAATTAAGATAACAGAAATATTTTATGTTGCATATTTTTAATGTAGAAAGAATTTTATTGGTTGCCCCCGAGCACAATGATAAAATCAAAAAGAATTCTGAGAAATACTGGTCAACTCGCATTGGAGACATGTTTACAAACATTAAAAAGTCAGACGAGCAATCACTCTTAGCTAGTGAGAGTGTATGGGATTACTAGACCAGCTCTTGGGGTAGCCTAGATTATACCAGGAGCAGGTACCATAATAGATAGAATCGAGTTTATGATGTTAGGGGCATGAGAAGTTCCCTTCATACTGGGGGCTCAGTTTCACATATTGAGCACATGCGATGTTTGGTAAGAAATTTTAAAAGATTTTAATAATTTACGTATATATGAAAACTAATATAAGAGTATTGTGAAAATAGGTGTTGGATAGAGAATCGATCATTGTTGAGTTGCATAGTCATATTCACAAGCGTCAAAAGGACCAGCAATGGGTTGATGAGCGAGCAAGAAGCGAGCCTACGTGAGTAACACAAGTTTAATATTTTAGGTGTAATGTGTAAATTGATTAATCTTGTATTAACTTTTATAGGACGAGTATACACGACTTTGAGAGAGCCAGTCCAGAGCAGATGAGAGACCTTATGAGGGATCAACAGATTATTCTGACTACGACACTTTGTCGCAAGCAGTAGGTGGAATGCAAAAAAGACCAAGTTTATGGTTTAGGCTCATAAGCCACACATATGAGCGACAAACATCTGGTGGCTCCAGCTTCTCAGCAAGTAGTCATGAGTCGTTGTATAACCAACAGGTAGCTGCCCTTACAACTAACTTAGAGCAAGTTAAGAAATCACAAGTTGACATGCAGATGCAGCAAACTCAGTTCTTGGGTGAGCTACAGAAATTGAGGGAACATTTCAGTGGAAAGTAGGTAGCATCAGTAGATTAGGAGACTAATTCTGATTAGATTTTTTTTGTTATTACTAAACATTCATTTATATGTTGGACATTTTATTTGTATTTTTATATATTTTATTATCCATTTTAAATTGTCCAATGAACAAACTTTATATTTAATTTTAAACTGTTTGGTGAATGTTCAATAAAATGTTGTGATCAAATCTGTTATTACATGCATGTAGCATGTCTTTATGTTCAATGTTTGAATGAATATGATATATGTATAGTTTTTGCAGGTTTGTTGTACTTTAGAAAACATAAGAGGGAGTGCTATTTTTTTTTTTTTTTTTTTTTTGCTACAGGTTTTCAGCGGATTTTCAATAGAATATCTATTTGAAATGGAGATACGATAAAAATGTATCATATTTCATGTAAAAAGATTTTGCCAAAAGTTCTGCTTAATAACCCGTAAAAAATATATGTTGGTGTATAGTCGGCTTAAATTTCTGACGGGTTATCTTGCAGAACTTCCGGAGGATAAATTGTCTATAAGAGTAACTCGTAAATGATAAATATTTCCGCATAATTATGTCAGAAATTAGTCAGTAAGTCCGTCAAAAATATTTTTGTGAAAAAATTCTTTCGGAAAAAGGTTTATGATGTGTGTTTTATCATTGACTACATTTTCGCAGGAAATGCACCTTTTTCGATTGAATTTTTCAATTTTTGGCAGATATGGGCCACTGGTAATGAGAGATTTTCCTATTGTGATTTTATATTTGAAAAAAATTTAAAGTCAATCAAAACTTTGTTTATATTTATTCACTTGATTTAATGAGTTTGAAGATGAGTTAGATGTTAAGATATTAAAATGGCTATAAACCTTTGAAAGCAGCACCACATGTACTACAAATGAGCAGCCCATCTCATTCAAAGCTCTCCATAACAAATTAGTTGAATAAAAAGATTTCCTTAAATAAAATCCATGAGAGAACAACATTCCTCAATCATATCTAATAACTCAAGAATGAATGAGTTCAATCAAATCATGGTTGTATGGGTTCAAAAACATTCAAATTAAAATACCATATGCAATAAAATCAAGTGTCTTTAACTAACCTACACAAAACCAAAAACCCCAACTTAGTGTGTCAATTCTATAAAAATAAGTTTCGTACTACACATGAATGCTACATTGTAAAATGTTTGATGGGCATATATGCACCTTCTGAATACAATCATGGAACCACCAATATTTGTTCCTCACAATCTTCTTCTCTCCTCAATAGCGACTTCTCTCACGATATTACATCATATATGAATAAACTCTATCTTTGTAAATCACAAGAATGTCCTGATGATATTATAATTATTATACATGTGCTTAAATCATCCCAACCTATCCCCTTAATTAGTCTACACATAATCATGAACAAATTGTAATCCATGCATCATTCTAACTTCCAATCCATGCCTTAGCAACACCATAAACCATTCAATGCTTAGCTATCATACCTTCAAACCTTCCATCTATCATAACAGCTCCTAAAATTAATGCCAGCCTAATAGTTCTACAAACCATGCTCTTTATAACTTTCATGAAAAATTACATTCCTTCCTTATATATACTTTTTATTATCTCCCACACAGTTTTATAATTGCTTAAGTCAATTGTCCTTCCCTCAATTCCACCTTTTTACTACATGATAGACTTGTCCACAATCGAAGTTTCCTAGTTGGTCAATCTTCGATCCGAGTTACACATCACCCTACCCATATTTTGGGATCTCATATGTTGACACCTTTGAGCGGACTAGGACTAGGACTATGACAACTCATACTTTCTAATAATTAAACAATTATAATCAAACATAATTAATCACTAAAAAATTATCTCAAGCAAACACCTAAAAAATCAAAAGTACAAGAGGTCCTGTTGCTTTCCTAATGTACATTCATATTTAATGCAATTTAAAAAAATGGTACAAGAGCACATGCTACTTACTCAATCGATCTACAATCATATTTAATCAAATTAAAAAAGAAAGTAATGAATGTCACAACTAAAGTTTTTTTTTAAAAACATTTAGGCCAATTAGGATAAACTCATACACATATTATATGAATCCAAAACCTCTTGATTGATAGTCAACATTCCCAACTAGCAGATCAAGATGAGCTGCATGTCACAAATGAATTAAATTTTTTGGGGGGTGACTCTAGGTCAATCAAGGCAAACTAACACACTCATCACAAATGTAAGACTTGAACTCAAAATTTTTTGGTTAGTAGCCAAGCTCCAAACCAACAGATCATGTAGAGTTACATAAAAAATTAAAATTCAAAATTAATAACTAATTCATATGACATGTATTCTAAAAAAAAGAGAATTTTTTTTCCAAAACAATGAGATATTTGCTATATGAATATAAGTAAGCAAATAAACAGCCAGAATATAAGGCTATTTCCTCCAACAGAATAACTTATTCCCGGTTGTTTTTTATTCTACTTTGGATTACAAAAGTTTTCTAAGGGGAAGACTCATTCCATCAATGCAAATTAAACTCTTCTAACTCTTAAACAATTAAAAACACAAGAAACATATGAATTAATAAGTAAATCACTCTATCGTAGTTTTTGCAAATGATTTTTAATATGTACTCCACGATTGCAAGGTCTGTGATGTAGATTATATTACGAAAAGGAGCATACAATCTAAAAGTTTTGTATTTGCGCGATATATATATGAGATGTAATCCTGCAATCTTCTAAAGTTTAGAAACTTATGGACGATTGTTCCAGCAATCGAATGATCTCTCTTCTTTGCTTTCCTCCACCAAAATCCATGTCTTCGGAAGATTTTGATGGCAACCAAAACCAGCGTAAGTATATTACTGGTCGTAGGTATTTAGCCAAGACAGCCATCTCTTGAGTTTGTTGATTTGATATTGAAAAGAAAGAGTTGTGCTGCTTGATTTATAAGGCAAAATGGAAACGTGATTTATTAAGGGGCTGTTTGGTTGCCTGAATTAGGAGGGTAAAGTAAAGTAATTACATGTATTTACTAAATTTGCTTGTTTGGTTAATTTTGAGCGGAAGGAACTGAATACCTCCGAAGCATTAGCGGGGTATTAGAAGAAGCAATTCACGCGACTTTGAAACCCGCTCAAATTGAGCGGGTTCCAAATTCTTTGAGGTCTGTTGCAGCATGATTTCGCCGAAGCTTACCTATATTCTCCCTTTTTCTCTGTTTTTCCTTGCTCTCTTCTCCGGTCCTTGCTCTCTTCTTCAGTCCTGCGATGGCACTGACGTTCCCGCATGGTAGCTGCTTGATCTGCTTCGCCTGGTTCCGCAAAACCGTCCTGATTCGCCGCGCAATATGTTGGGACAGTTGTCGTAGCCGGCAATTTCTTCGAGACGGCGGCGAAGGATCCAGCTGCAATTTCAGGGTTCGGCGCCGGGTAACGCCAGAATCTCAGCGAGCTCCCCTGTTCAGTACTCATACAAGCTTACTACATCCACTATGTAGCAGATAAGAAGTATCACTGGAGATAGTTTCTGATCCTCTGTTATCCTCGACGATCGCGATCAACGCCACCGTCGATGAAACAGATCCCTGCTCGCAAAACACAACCGCGCTATCTCCAAATCAACCTCCCAGCTCGCCCTCGTCGGCTCACACGTCTGCCCCATCGAAAGCCTCGACTTTGAGTACTCTTCCCTCTCCGCCTGCCACCTACTTCGTCCGCTCCATCTATCCCGGGTCGTCTCCTTCTATCTTTTATAGTGCGCTGCTACCACTGTCATCATCTAAAAAGCTTCTTGAGTTCTATTGGCTATGGCGCATCTTCCTCGCATTTTCTTCTCAGTGGGTGATTAGCAGTGCACGAGATCTTCGATTTGCGCTACGATCAGTTCCTCTCGTTGAAGATCTATACGTCTACCATGGAAAGGTTATCAGTCTTGGCTATCATATGTTGTTTTCTTCTGGTTGTTAATAATGTACACGGAGAAAGAAGCGGGCACAAATTTTTGATTCAGCTATCTTTCAAACGGCCAGGCGGCGCCAGATCTGCATTCTTCTAGATCGTCAGCGACTAGGTGCGGGCATGGATTGCAGCTCCGGACGGAACGATAACCGATCTCTGACGGTGGAAGAGGAGGCTATCAAGCAGAATACCGACTGCGTCTACTTCCTTGCCTCGCCGTTGACATACAAGAAGGTAAATTTTTTTTTTTTTTTTTTCGTTCAAATCGCTCTTATTCTCGTCTGTTTCCCCGTTTCCCTTTATTTTCATTTTTTTTTTTTTTTTTGAAGAGTTCATGAAATATGTATGTGTACTGGGATTCTTATTTGGATGATTTGTTGTTAATGAATTTGGGGATGGCAGTGGGAAGTGAGAAGGTTAGCGTTTTGGAGGTGTGGCCTGTTGTTAGGGTTTTGTTTCGCAAGTTGTTCTTCTTTCATTCTATTGTGGGATTGGTTTGGAAGCGTTTTATGGGGTGAGATATAGGGATTACTTTCACTTGTTCTTTTGGATTGATTTGAGATTATGAGATTTGCTCGGCAAACGTCAGGGATTTGAAATCATTGGCTGTTTGGGGTATTTATATTTTGTTGCGTGTTCTCTGATTTCTCATTTTTATAGGAAGTATTGCTAGGAAATATATAAAAACCATTACCATGTTATGGTGGTTGCTACGTGATAAGAGTAGAGTTATATTCTAGTTACAAATGGTGCTTTCCTTGATATTTTGCTGAAGAGTTTATCTGTTTTAACTCCAACAGATCATCTTAGTTTTCCACCTTATGTCCATTATTCCACGTTTGCTATGACCATTGTTCATGCTTCAGAGTCTGGATTTTAATGGTCTATCTTTTGCATTGCAATCTCTACAAAATTTTGTTTGAACCTTGTCCTTTCTTTTGCTTAGTTCTGCATGTGTTGATTTGTTTCTATGCTTGGAACAAAAACTAGTGGCATCTTTCAGTTTTGGTTTTTTCCCTTCATTTTGAAGAAGATGATCAATAATTTTAATTTTGATAAGTTTTCATTATTGAAACATGTAGTTTTAATCATTTTGATGTGACTTTAGGCAATAAAATAGAAAAACTGAATGGATTACTTTAAGACTGGATCTTCTTTAATGAAGCCAACACTTTGTTTCCATTTTGAAGACATTTCCTATGTGCGTGTTTTAAACAATGAATACCTTTTTTGAAATTATATTTAGGACTTTGAAACCATGACCCATCAAGAATGATGTGACCCAAGTTCAAGGGTTATTGAAATCCCTGTTCTAACCCATCGTCCACAAACAAAAGAATTGGATTTGATGACAATGATTAAGACGTGATTCAGATAGATTGTGCATGAGTATTCGACAAAATTTTGCCTATAAATACCATTGTATAAGATAGTAATGTAATGGAGAATACTTACAGAATTTCTCTCTTCGTCTTCTCTGTCATTACACAAACTCTGTTTTTCCTGTAACGAGAACTTTGAACCGTTAGCTTCACAGCAATACAGTTTTCAATTATCCTCTATTTTTTTACTTCTAAGCATGCAACGGTCTTGTTTAAGAAGCAGGTATGTTTTTTTAATTTCACTTTATGAGTTTGAAGGTCTCCGATTTTATTCTAATTTTTATGGTGATGTGGCTTTTCAGGTGGCCTGGAACTTGTTAGCAGCCATTTCTGCCTTTTCATTGGGGGAATTCAATTATAATGATATGAAAATGCATCTTAATTTTTCTTATTTCATTAATCTCATTTGTTATCTCGGCCAACTAAATCGTGGTTTCTTGGACTTTTTCTTCATGGTCATCTGCATTCCATTTTGTAGCAGTCTTTTTGTGATTTGGAGACTTATGAACATTTAGTTGTATCACACTCGTGCTGATGTCTGATGATCACATAATTTCTTCTAAGGCATGCTTGTGAGCAGTCTGTAATATTTTATTCTTCATCATAAACCCAATGCAATTATTGAAAGTTTTCCTGTGACCCGAAGTCGCTGTAATTAATACACAACAGAATTTTATATCTTATATTCTAAAAAAAAATTTATAATAAGATCGTGCAATAAATGAATACTCTGATTTTATTTTATAAAACCAATTAATACTAATTATTATAAATATAATGTTTTTATAAATATATTTATTTTAATGCCAAAATAAATTATTAAAAAAATGCTTTTACTTTACTCTGTATATACCTAACCA